>OU015750.1:54510599-54555895 GCA_907169655.1 Acomys percivali
GGCACTGTAGTCATGTAGGCACTGTAGTCATGTAGGCACTGTAGTCATGTAGGTACTGTAGTCATGTAGGCACTGTAGTCATGTAAGCACTATAGTCAGGTAAGCACTGTAGTCATGTAAGCACTGTAGTCATGTAGGTACTGTAGTCATGTAGGCACTGTAGTCAGGTAAGCACTGTAGTCAGGTAGGCACTGTAGTCATGTAGGTACTGTAGTCATGTAGGCACTGTAGTCATGTAGGCACTGTAGTCATGTAGGTACTGTAGTCATGTAGGTACTGTAGTCATGTAGGCACTGTAGTCATGTAGGCACTGTAGTCATGTAGGCACTGTAGTCATGTAAGCACTGTAGTCATGTAGGCACTGTAGTCATGTAGGTACTGTAGTCATGTAGGCACTGTAGTCATGTAAGCACTGTAGTCATGTAGGTACTGTAGTCATGTAGGCACTGTAGTCATGTAAGCACTATAGTCAGGTAAGCACTGTAGTCATGTAAGCACTATAGTCAGGTAAGCACTGTAGTCAAGTAAGCACTGTAGTCATGTAAGCACTGTAGTCATGTAGGCACTGTTGTCATGTAAGCATTATAGTCATGTAAGCACCGTTAAGTACTACAGAGCCATGAATAGGTGTTTACCTTTTGAAGGTTTGACTATAAATCTCTTCAAATGCCCATACTCAGTGAACAATTAGATTTTAATATAATTTACTTTTAATTTGCTTAATAATGATGCCTGAAGTATTTTGAATAAATTACAGATCAGTACCTTTGGAATACTACTAAATGCAACAGGAGTTGAAACTCTAATGCATTTTACGTGCACAGAGTTTATTTCTTATATCTACCTATGATGTCATGTGATCTGTTTAATGATGGAGGAGAGGCCCAGGTTTGGCTACAGTTTAAGTACTAAGTTTTCTATTTCTTGTCTTAAGAGAGACAGATTTCTTTAAATTTTCACATTTAAAAGTTATTTCTCTTTTTCGAGATTATAATATAATTATATAATTGCCATTTTCTTTTCCTCTCTCTAAAGCCTCCCAAATACCACCTTGTTCTCTTCATTAAAATTTCACATTGTATGTCATCTTTTAATAAATACATGTATTATAAAACTAGATGTTCTCTCTAACTGCAACACAAGGTAGAAGTATAGATTTTTTTTTTGTTTCTAAATCGTATTTGATTTTGTAAATCTAAATAGAAGAAAATAATTTCTATAGATCTTTTATTCCATTAATTAATTAATTAACTAATTTAATTTACATCCTAGTGAGAAGTTCCCCTCCTTCCTCTTCTCCCCCTCCCTTCCTCTCCCCCTCCCTTCACTCCCTATGTTCCCCAATCCCCATCCTCAGCGAATGGGAGCCCTCCCATGGGCATCACCCTGCCTTGGCATATCAAGGAGGACTGGGTGCATCATCTGTTGAGGCGAAACAAGCTGTCCAGTTAGGGGAAAGGTATCCAAATGCAGGCAACAGAGTCAGAGACAGTCCCTGCTCTTGCTGATAAAGGTTTCCTACGAGAACCCGGGTGGCTTAGGTCCTTCCCAAGGATTGGCTCTGGTTGGTGGTTCAGTCTTTATGAGCTCCTAAGGGCCCGAGTTAGCTGATTTTGTAGGGTTTTTTTTTTTTTTTTCTCCATGTCCTTGACCTCTCTGGCTCTCGCAATAATTCTTCCTCTCCCTCTTCCATAAGATTCTCAGAGCTTAACCTAAAGCGTGGCTGTGGGTCTCTACATCTATTTTCATTACCTGCTGGGTGAAGCTACTCAGATGACTGTATGCTAGTCTCCATCTCCAAGTATAGCGGAATACTATTAATAGCGTCAATGGTGGGCGCGGGCTCTCTCTCTCTCATGGTGTGCGGCTCAATTTGAGCCAGCCATTGGTTGGCTGGGTCAAAGGTTTTCTGTGTGAGTTGGTGTCCCTTTCCCTCTTCTGGCTACAGGAGGTGGCCACTTCAGGCTCCATATCCCCTGCCGCTAGGACTTTCAGCTAGGAATATCACCACAGACACCTGGGACCCTCTCTGACCCAGAGATGCTGCCTCACTGATTTCTCTTCTCTCTCCCAGCCCTCCACTCCCCTTTCCCCACACCTAACCCGCCTTCACCTCCCCTATCCATATCTCACCCGGTTCCCCCCCTTCCCTCTATTTCAGATGTCTATTTTATTTCCCCCTCTGAGTGATTTAAGCATCCTGCCTATTAAAAGTGGTACAAGTCTGTTGACAATCTCAACAAATTGTTTTGAGTGTCTGGGTATAACACATTGGGAAAACTGAAGTATTTTGCTTTATGTGCATTTAGATGTAATAAACAATAGCTGTGTATAGTTTATAATATTATTAACACACACACACACACACACACACACACACACACAAGAACCTAACAAAATTTTATTTAGGTTCCTGACCTAATAAAATTAAGATGAAATAAATTTAAGGTGAAATTAAGATGGAGGAATTAATGAATTTTTGTATATGGTAGTTGGTGTGACATTTCTCTTTTATGATTATTTTATAAATATTGAGAATTTTAAAAAGCAGCAACAAAGATCTCATTGGGAAGCCTCAATGTATACCACATCATGAAGGTCACATTGAACTTTTACTGCACATGTTACACGGCATGTCATCAGATCTTAATGTAAAACAAAGAATAAGAAAGGAAAAGCGAGTAAAAGAAAGGATGGGAAGAGAATCCCTAAAGCTACTGAATTTTGGAATAGCTTTGTGTATCAGCATTGACAAAAATGTAGTAAGTGTATATTCAGGAGGCAAGATTTAAATTTAATGCCGAGTATATAACAAATCAAATTTTAGAGGTCATGTCTTTCTCTATGTAATTAACACTGAAATAAGTGTATATTTAAGGGAAGGTTTAACTTTTCTTTATTTAAAATAATTAAAATTATAAGTATCTCTCTATCTATGTAAATACCTATTCCCCAATACTAAATGATTACTAAAGTGAAAAAAAAAACTGTTTTGAACTTTGTCCCTTCCCATGGTGGTACAAGCCCAAATATGTTTGTAACTAATCAACAGTAAAATTAGTTTCCACCCGAGGGTATTAACTAAAGTGCAGCAAGCTGTTTGCCTGAGATTAAAACTCTGGTGAGCCAAATCCTGTAAATTCGATATTAAGAATACCGTGCTTGTTGCTAGTCTTTAAAAACATAATCTGTTTTCTTGTCACACCTTGAAGAAACCTTGCACAGCGGCTGATGGCCCTGGTGTCCCAGGGACAGCAATTCCACTTGGTACTTTTTGTTGATGTTTCTACATAACTATTGGAGGCTGTGAGGGTCATGAGACATGTACAGTGCACCGCTGTAGAGAATCAGACCCAACAACAGGCTCTCCAAAGCCACAAACACTGCCTCAAAGAGTAAATTGGGGACTGAAAGAGGCTCCGCTTGGCTAGAAATGTTTTTCTCCATTTTGTAAGAGTATAGACGTGAGGGCATTCCATAGTGCTTCATACTTAGGCTCGACCAAGTAATTTATAACAAATCTTTTTTTTTTCTATTGGTCTTAAACTAAAGTTTTGTATGAAAAATAGCAGCTGCTTTTGAAATTATTTTAAGCATCTTATGAAAGAAAGTACAGTACATTGCAGTAAATTTTTGTACCTTAATCATAAAACAGTTATTAAATTACTTACCAGATTTTCTCATTTTCTTGTGCCATGTCGTGCCATTTAAAATATCTCCTTTGTTATTTCCTTCTTTCTAAACAAATTCATCATCATTCCCCCTTTAGTTTCCCCTCTCCAAACACTCCTCAATTCCAAATCACTGACCCTCCCAATGATGCAGACATGCCCTGAGTGTACACTGCCTGCTTTGATTTCCCACCTATTCTTTCTTCTGTGGCATACCTTTGTTTCAGCACAAGATGATCAAATACAACTTAAATTAACAGATTTCCTCCCACTTTGATTTACACATCACTTACTGTTGTTGTAATTCTCTTCTGTATCCCCTTCACTGGGAAAAGCTGGAGAAGTTGGTTTCATTTCAAAAGTTAATCCTATTTTCTCAGTCTGGTGAGGGAGAGCTCGGTCTGCACTGCTCTGCTCACCAGGTCACAGGGCTCTGCACCTGTCTGCCCGCTCTTGTCCTCCTCATTTTTCATATTTTCATAACTCCAGCTTTTGATGTAGTAAAAGATCTCACATAGAATTTTCATAGATCGATGTTTTTCAAGCTAAAAGCATTTTCCCCCTAAATATACTTTAGTTCAGCCTGCCACGTCCTTTGCAAAAGCATATGAACTCGGTTGTTTGATTTCGGAATTTTGAAGTGCATCCCCTGGCATCTGTCTGCCCCTACCCTGTGCTGAGTACCTTGCTGCGAGAGCCTTCCTAACAGTCCCCTCCTTCCTCGATATATGCATCCTCCCTGTATACTGCATATTTGCGTTTTTAAATCTTTGAATGTTTTCTTCATTATTTCTTGAATTATTTCTTCATCCAGTCTCAGAATAACCTCTGATCTCATGGAATACTTTGTAACCTCACTGTCTTAACATTTCTATAACCCTCACTGCCAAAATTTTACTTTATGTTTTTTTCTCCATTTCACAGTATTTCATCAAAATGACTACATGAGAATAGAAAGTACCTAATTTGAGTATTCTATTATCATGCAGCATATATATTGGATGCTGTATGTGGTAGCTCTTGAAGTCTTTTCAGCAGATTAATAATTCCATTGTTCATGTAGACTTGATTTATATACATGAGAAATTCAGTCTTCAAAAGCAACTTGTAAATCACAGTCCAGAAGGCATCAGCAGACACGTCAAAGAGAAAACATGTTTGGAACAGTACAAATATCATTACTGTTTGAATAGTATACTCTGAGAGGACATATCTATAAAGAGAAGAATTGTGGTGACTGCAAAATCAAAAGGAAGATCAGCGTCGTATTTATCTCTGCCTTCTTTCAATATACTGTTTTTAAATTACACCTATCGGCAGTTGTCAAAAGGACTTCAGGAGAAAAATAAATTGTTGCTGTATAACTGATAAAAATAATATAACGATTTTGTAAATCTTCTGTTGGGTATTTGAAAGGGGAAGCCAGCAGGTGATTTGACAGACACAGAGAGTCAGATTCATGCTTTAACTTTGCAGGTGCACATATAATTTGAGCTTCCAAATAATTATATTTTTCAATCATACCTTTTTCTCAGAAAACTTTCATGAAATAGTACATAGCAGAAGAGAAGCTTGAGTGAGTGTGGTGTTCTCAGGTTAATATACGTGGTGGATAGGAACACAATTTTCAGTTTGACATATTGGTGTCACCTGGAACTCATGGAGGTTTTACAGCATTGTTTGAATTTATCACCAATTCTGGCGATTTATTATCAAATTCTCCCTAACTCTTGCTAGTAATCTGTCATTTCACTGAGCATAACAACAAAGCAGTACAAGAAAGGGTTTGTCTGCTAAAATGTGTATTGAATAGAAACAAAGAATATTTTTATTCAAATTCTAGAGAATATTTATTGAGAGAGTGACATAGAAATTCTACAATCATAAGGAGAAACCATAGCAAAGGAGTTCTTAGCAGAGTGCTTCCCAGTGAGCATTGCTCTGTGTCTGGATTCTGCAGGCTCACTGCCCTTGAATTCTGTTGCATACATAGCTATACCTATACCTATACCTACACATACACATATACATATATGCATATGAATATGCATACATATACATGTACACATACATACAAGCTAAAGGTAGGACTTATGGCTTTCCTAAATGACCTTATTTTAGTATCAAGTATCTGGAACATTAATGTTCATAAGTACATCCAAAAATTACAAAAACATGTGATATTCCTAATTTTTATATGTAAAACATCTGGAGAGGGAACACTGTTTACACCTGGGGAAATGATTCCATAGGATGTTGATGACTGTCATTATGATCTGCTCTTCCCCCTATTGTACAGCATTGGTTTTTCATCTTTTTCACCACCATTGAAATTTAGAGAGACACATATGTTGATACAAAAGCAGAATGGACGAGTATTTCTGTTTGTTAGGTAGCTAGCTACATATTAGCAGGCTTGAAGATAGGTAGTTTATTGTGGAGAAGAGAATAGCACACTTCCAAGGAGGAAGTGGACCATGAGCAAAGGCACCACTGTGTTGCTTTACATGCTAGGGAGGGTTTATATGCAGTCTAAATCTCTGGGAAAGATAGCTTCTCTATAGAACATTTTCCTGTCCAAGTGATTGCACAACCCATTTTGATTGTTTTTTTTTTTTTTTCAGGAGGCCACACTGTTTGTAACACTTCCTGCTAGCTAGTAATCTTACAAGGTATAAAGTCCCTAGAACCAGGTTTAGATAGTTAACAATTAAAACCTTTGAAATTCAACATAGTATATCGCTTCCCAGTGACAAAGATATTACTAACACCTCACTCCTGTTATCAAGAATAAGAGTACAGAAATTCTAGCACTTGGGTTATCAAGACAGTGGCCTGGCAGGGGTAGGATCCAATGCTAATAATCTTCAAGTCTGCTAATATATAGCTAGCTAGCTAGCAAATAGAAACACTTGCTCATGTTACTTATGTATCAACATAAATAACAAGTCACTTACATTTGAAAAACACTCAAATGTAAAATAAAAACATACCTGATTATATCAGACATGGCTTAAACCTTGCCCTGACCTTGCTGGGTCACTTTATTGTGGTGATGGCTCTGAAAATCAGATGTATGCAGATGCAGTTTAGTTGTAAGTTGTTTTGCGACACTATGTTGTATTCTAACCTTCCTGGCCAGAGGATCATGGGATGGCCAATGATTATGTCAGCAGTTCTGACGTGTACACATCTAGAACAATACCTCATGCGTGGACGACATTTGAGAAGGAGCAATAAAAAACATGCCTAGACAGAGTGTGACAACAGAACAAGGAGAAGACTCCATAGCTAGCTTTGCATAAAGGCTTGATTAGAGTTTCTTTCCTGGGAATGAGTAACTAAGAGACAACGTCACTTAAACATCCTGCTCGAAGAATAAGTAAAACCTCAGGAAACATTTACCAGTAATGAGTTCCATCACTCCGCTTATATTCTCTGTCACCCCTAACACCACGAGTGGCTTATCAAAAGAAGAGTATTATTGTGAGCTTAGATGAGAGTCTGATGACCCACCCCACTCATGCCAGGAGGGAATGCTGACAATCTTAATGGCATCTCCGTTTTGCCAGCCACCAGCTGTATTGCTCTGCTCATTTCGTTGCCACGATTGTTATCCAACATCTTCTCCAGATCACCCCAGCAGCCATGGTGCCCAAGGCCATGAAAAGCTTGGGAAAAATAACTTCATTACACATTCATTGTGCCCCGGTGGCTGTGGATACTGAGATACTGAGACCTGCAGGATTTCACCAGCTCTTTTACTCTGGCTAATGGTTTGAGATTACTTGTTTAAGGTGTTGAGGTCCTAGAGTGGGAATAAGTCTCCTTTTACTCCATAGTGGTTAGATTAAAAATTTACCTCTGTGTTATACTTTTTCTTTGTTATTTTAATTGTCCCAGTCACCCACTACTGTTCCTCAAGATCACATGCTAAAGTAACCTCACTGTTTCCAGGAATTTTTCTCAGGCTATTTGTAGAGGGAAGCACATCTACAAATTTGTAAATAGCAAGTCACCTATACTTGAAAACCCCTCAGATGTAAAATAAAACTGTACCTGAGTATATCAGACATGACTTAAATCTTGCCCTGACCTTGTTGGGTCACTTCATTGTGGTGATGTCTCTGAAAACCAGATGTATGCAGTTGTATAACTGTAATTGTAAGTTGTTTAGTGAGATTACTCATTGAGAATAGGTCTGTTGAGAAAGTATAAATGGATTTAAAAAATATCTTTTTAAAAGTGAAAAACTCCCATGAGCCTTCATTTATATTATTTTGTATGATTGATTAAAGAAAATGCCTTCCTGAAAAGAATTAAAACATTTAGTATATGTTCCTAGAGCACTAATAAATGTACAGAGAGGTATTACTGGATTTCAAGTACATTTTGAACATTGAAAACAATCCTTAATGGTCCCATACCATACTGTAATAATATGTCTTAATAATGCAAAGACTTGTCATTATTATTTCATGAAGGTTGATACCTCATTTTGGCATAAACTACATACCAAATTGATGCTTTTTCTTTCAAGCCTAAGAACTAACATATAACAAACACTTCTTTCAGAGTTAGAAATCAGCTCCACTTCATAACTTCTGGCTCTGTTAGTCATAGCAAGAAGAATGGCAACTCTTTTAGATGTGGAAATCTTAACTATGGTGATTGGATACTCAAGCTAAACATTAGTGACGTCCTTCTTCTGTGAAGGAGATGTGTTGCTTCCAGAAGCTGGTAGCTGACAGGTATTCATGAGAGGGCCCCAGGAATCCATTCATCCATCTTACAAGTGTAATTGACATTTTGGTTTCTGACTTTCACTTTAATAGACTCGAACTTCAACTTAGGAGAAGCAGAGTTTGCAGGATGGCAAGAGAGACCTTGAGACACTTCATTGAAGGGTGCAGACAAAGCTAAAATTATTACTCTTAGTATGTTTTCTCCACAATACTATGCTGAAATCACACATTTTATATTTAATTTTAGAAATTGGCACGGACACTATAAAACTTCATTCTATCATTTTCAGTATTGTTTTTATTTTTAATTTTTGCTGAATCTTCCAATCGTCTCCCTCATACCCCGGATTTCAATTTGTACCCTTCATCCATATTTTCACATCAATTATAAAGGGATTTGCTCTCAAGTAAAGTAGACCAATTAAAGGGATTTGCTCTCAAGTAAAGTAGACCAGTAAGGAAAGTACCTCATGTTCTTTCGCATCTGTGGCTCCTGGCAAAGATTTCAGATGTGAGCATGTAACCAGATTAAGCCAGAAACCAGGAATGTAAAGAGAGGGCCATAGAGATCGACCACTAGACTGAAGGTGAGGATGCAGGATATTTATAAGAGGAAAATATGTAAAACAGGTAGGGGGCTTTATTTGGGTTAAGGGTAGGTTGTCAGTACAGAAGGATAGGATATAAAAATGGTAAATCAACACTAAGAATGTCTGAAAAAGCCATATGAAACCATGCTTTTATTTGCTTAAATTGTACACAGTAGACTAATCTATGTGTATAAACACACATATGCATACATACACATACATATATGGATACATATAGATTTACATTACATATACAGTCAAAATGAAGCTATTTCACTTGATCTCTCTGAAAAGCCACAGACTATTTAATAAAATGCCCAGCATCAAACATGAAGAATCTCCTCTTGAGTTGTTGATTAAGGGAGTCAATGAGACTCCTCAAACAAGACAGGCTTTTGCTGTGCACCTCAGCAGCCTCTCAGAGGAAGAAGAGAAGCCCCTGTTCCTGAAGACTCCTGACACTTTGAACACTAGCCCTGCTGGATATTGGGACCTGAAAGCATTCCTCCTGTGGACAGGGTTTACTGTACCAGAAGGTGCTACGCTAACTTCTCAGCGAGACAAGCAACCAGTTGTCTTACCCAGCTGCAAACTTATGAGCCCAACAAGGCTCCACGTGGCGGGATAACTCTCAAGGTGCAGTAGTGGCATTTACATCTGGATGGTGGCCAACGGCTCTCTACTTGGACTTGAGGCTCACTCAACAGGAGGCCTGTCATACCATTCATACTTCAAATGCAATATTAATCTGAGTTTTGTATACTTCTTATCTTTATCACTAATTTTCATTCTAATTGTATCAGTGTTTTCATTTATTTTTTGTTTTGAACCTCTATGTCTAATATCTCAAACACATATGTATATAAAAGCTTAGTTAAAATAGCCATTTCAACTAAAGTTTTAAACTTTTTTAAATTAATAAGATAATATTAAATCACTGAAAAATAAATATGAGTAAATAAATAAATAGTTCAGTCCCAACAAGTATGCTGTAGGTTATGAGCTAAATAATTCTTTACTTTGCTAATGCAAATTGCTTAAAATGAGAAATTAAAATTTTAAAGAATTTTAAAGACTGCCTTAGACGTAAATAAAAATAATCTTCGACTTTCTCGAGAACAAAATACTTTAACAAACATTACTTTGTATAGTCTATTTCAAATTTGTAGTTTTAAAAATTAATATTTTTGACCTCAATTAGCATTGTTAAATATTTGTAAAAGCTTGACATATTTATATTTACAAGTAAATAAATAAATTACTAAGTAAGCAAACATATTTAGCAGGCAAAAGCATTCTGGTGAGCAAGTATATCTTAGGAAATTTTATTTTTAATAATAATTACACATCTGCAGTAATTTTCATAATTCCCTGGGATAAATATGCTTTATAAGACTGTCATTATTGCTTAAACTTTTAAAAATGAATATATTTAATAAAATACAACAATAATACAAAAAGTTAAAGAAGAAAAATACAATTGTTATTGATAGTAAATTCGATGGGGTTTTTGAACCGTGTTTGTGTATGAAATTTATAAATGTGAAATTGGAATAAACAACATGTAAATGATTAAAATAATGCCATATCTTGGGTATAAAGAATAAAGTGGGGTATGATGGAAGAAGGAAATATTCACACTTCCTGCAACTATGAGATGCTTACTGTGCTGCTCAAGCCGTCTATGATATATATTTCATCAGATGCGCACGGTTCTGCAAGGTGTGGAAAAACGAATGAAGGACTGAGAGCCATGGAGGGGCTGCTTGGGGCTGGTGTTACGGAAAGCTAATTGACCTCTTGGCTCAGTTCACCTCTGCTGAAACGTGACTGACGTGCACAGCTCAATTACTCAGCTGGTTATAAGAGCCTGGGAGATCCTGTGGTGTCACTTCCTGTTGGGTTTATGCAGAGGCCCCTGCTTCCTAAAGTCAGACCCATAAGCACTGTGGATGCTCACTCTCACTTCTGGGTGCAAATCTGAAGCTGCTCACCCTCAGACCATGTAATTGACAGCCGATGGGTGTGAGGTCATGGATCTGAACAAACGAATCAACATGGCACCCACGCACTCTCACTCAGTTATATTTAGGAACGAATATTAGAATTCACTTATTACTGCTGAGTGACTATGCTAGCCATGGATATGGGTGCTACTGTGTTTATCAAATGCAAGGTCTGTTCCTTGGTTCTAGAAGCCAAACTTAGATGATTACCACCTTATGAACCAGAACAGAAAGTAAATAAATTTAAATGAAAGAAAATGAAGAACAGAATTTCAATTTTTAAAAAAATCTACATTGATTATTAAGTGTTCTGCCTTACGTAGTATGCTAATTTATAAATACAGGCAGTTTACATTTATATATTACTTGAATCTTGAAAATATAAATCCTATTGGGCAGATTAGAACATATGGTTATGTTAGAGTTGTGTGAACAGGAATATTTGTAGGATGAAACAAATAAACTATATTGAAATTTGCATTTCTGGAGGTGAGTACGTAATAAACTTTAATAGCCAGAAATTAAGACAAGAAAGGTTTCAGAATGGGATAGAATATATCTGAGTGTTACATATAAATGTGATATTATGGCATATAGGTAACCTGTCCATCAACTTCACTTCTAATTTAAAAACAAGAACTATCAGCTTCACTGTGTTTTGACTAGGTTTAAATTATGTAAGACATGAAAAGGACAGATATATAGTAGGGATTCCACAAGTAATAGCTCAAACATGTCCAGAGTAGTTAAGCAAAGAGAGATCTTAGGAGAAAACTAGAAAAAGTATTGCAGTATGATATCACAAATTTGATGTGCAAAATGTATTTACTGTATATAAACGTATATATTTTTTCTTTTCATCAGCATGCATCTTTCACTATAAAAATGCTGTATGATGCAATCTTAAAAACTGATTTATTTGTCCTCTATACCTTAATTACCCTGGTATTTTCACTGCACCAAAAGTGATCTTTAAAACCGACTATGTCTGCTTCCTTTCATGCACAGTTATTCTTCACTGATCTTTTAATATGCATAAGTGCATCCGTAGGGCTCTTTGGTACATCATAGGGAAGTAATAATGTAATGAGGAAATCAGTTTCATCTGTGTTTGTCTCCTCATTTTCCTATCTATGCTGTAGGAGAGAATAAAATTTTTGACTATAAAACAGCAACTTCCATAATTTTTGTGATTAAAAATGCATTTAATTTTTGTGTTTGTGTTTGGAGCACACAGAGGAACAATATTCTTGATGCCAAGTTAATGAACTTGAGAATTTCTCTGAACCCAGAAATGTATGTTTGTAGCATTCTTGGTCGGTTTCTTATTAACTGAATGGAATTTTTACTTCCATTTTATAGCTGTAATAGGAGCTTGGCTTAGCCGATCTTTCAGAAAACAAAGTACTGATAATACATTAAATTACTTTCAATGATAACTTTTGTCCATTGAAGTACCAAGCAATTTAAGATGACCTCAATTTCCTGATTTTATTTTTTTTATGAGAACATGTATTATAGGCTGAAGCACAAATGTTGTTTTTCACTGTGATTATTGCATCTCTAGATTCATTTTCATCCCAGGAAAATACACATACAAATACAAAGAATTTTATCATAGGATTAGATTAGTACATGTGAAATTTAGGAGCCGACTGCACCTGACTTAAGCCACACTCCTCTGCAGGCCAACTATTCATCATGACTTTTACAGGCTGTTTTAAATATGTCTATTGACCTGTTCTGTTTGTTTGTTTGTTTGTTTGTTTGTTTTTGTCTTTCTAACAAACTGGAGGTATTTCTTCAAAAAAATTGCAAAAATTAAAAGAGAATCCACATGGTAATCTATCTCCACCTAGAGTCGCAACAGCAATGACTGTGTTCACTTTGTATAGATGTGTATGTGCAGCACCTTTGAAATGTAAGAGGAGCTCAATCTTAGGAGTGCTATCGTGACTAGAAACGTCAAATTGAAGACATTTTACAACCGGTCCTCTCGCGATGGATCATTGAAATGTGAAGTCCCAGCATACTGCAAATTTGTATAAACGGAGTTTGACATTCTGCCATGTATTGCGACCATGATTCCTCTGATCTACCCAGCACACTCCCACACCATCATGTTGACATATCTAAAATTGGACCTATGACATTTTCCTTCTGCTTACTCATAAAACCACTTGCTTAACCTCTTCAGCAATTGTTCATCCTGAATTCTCTTCCTTTTTTTGAAGCATCTGTCTGAATTTAATCTACATTGTATGATTTTGCAAACTAACTGTTCTGAACCTGTTCTGATAGTAAGATCCACCTTACCACCAATGACCTACTATCCTCTGTCTTGATAAAGCTTTATCATTTTAATTTTTCTTTCTTTTTTTGTTGCTGTTGATTTTTTGTTTTTTGTTTTGTTTTTGCTTTTCTGAGGCAGAGTTTCTCTGTGTAGCCCTGACTGTCCTGGAACTAGCTCTGTGGACCAGAATGGCCTCAAACCAAGAAATTTGGCTGCATCTGCCTCCCAAGTGCTGTGAGCCACCAACACCTGGTGATAATTTATAATTTTCAATCAGTTACCCCGACTTCAAGTATGTAGGAAGATAATTTTCCAAGTCCTGTGACGAGATGAGATGATACAGCTTCCTACATTACAGAAAGTTTTCCTGCTGAATTCAACCTTTAATTCTGAACAGGAGTTAGATATAGTTTCATATTATTTTGTCAAGATTACATTTACACAGCTAGAATCAGAGCTTGCAGGTCAGGCAGAAATCAGTTCACTGTCATGAACAATGGACATATGAAGACTTGCTCAACTTCAATGTGTTCTGTCTGACAGCAGAACCCACAAACGCCTGTTTTGTTCCAACGTACACTTAATAATGGTTCTGGCATCCTTGAAGTCATCTCTTTTTGTTTTTTCTTTTATTGAAAATAACTATTTGCTTGTTGGTTTTTTTTTTTTTTTTTTTTTTTTGAGTATGGATTTGTCCGAAGGGCTCACAAGAGGGTGAAGGATTTCCTGGCACTGGAGTTACAGGCGATTGTGAGCTACCCGATGTTGGTGTTTAAACCAAATCCAAGTCCCATTAAAGAGCAAAACCGTGTTTTTAATGCTGAGCTGTCCCTCTAGCCTCTCACCACATTTAAAAAAAAATACTAGATCTAGAAAAAGCCAACTTTCCAATGTATTTAAAACAGTAACTTGACTGATGTAAATTCTGTTCTTCTAAAATGGAGTTCAGTGTGGTTTCCATTCAGGTTTGACAGCACAAAGTTACCTTGGAAATCACTATCAGTGCCCCAAACCTGGCTTTATCCTTTACAAAGATGTCAGCCTTGACGTCTGGCCAGTAACTGGAATGTCTTTTCATGGGAACTATTTCTAAAGTCACCCTAACAGCCCCACAGTAAAATCTGACTCAATATACATTTAAAAATAGATGTTTTTAATACAATATAGTCTGTTTACAGCTTCTCTCCCTTTAATCTTCCCAGGTCCTTCTTATCTCTCTTCCCAATCGGATCCACCCCCTTTCCGTCTTTCCTTAAAAAAAACACACAGGCATCTACGGGATAATATAATAAATTAATATAACAATATAAATAATATAAGAAAAACAAACAAATCAAAATAGGACAAAACAAACAATAGGAAAATAGCCCAAGAAAAGGCATAAAAAGATAGATACAGAGACCCACGTGTTAATTCTTCAGTTACAGTCCTTTTATCAGTGTGCCTTTTTTTGTGCCAATACCCTACATTTTTCATTCTATAGCTCTGGAGTACATTAAGGGTCATGGTGGAAATATATACTGCAGTTATTTGATTATTCAGGAGTGCTTTTGATATCCTTGTGTGTGTGTGTGTGTGTGTGTGTGTGTGTGTGTGTGTGTGTGTGTCCATATGTAGCTTAAATTTTCCTTTTGAGATATATGAAGAAATGTGTTGGAATTTTGATAGGAATTACATTGAATCTGTAGATTGCTTTTGGTAGGATGGCCATTTTTACTAAATTAATCCTACCTATCCATGAGCATGGAAGGCCATCCTACCAAGGCCACGCCATCTTCTGATATCTTCTTCAGTTTATTTATTCAACATCTTAAAGATTTTATCATATAAGTCTTCACTTGTTTGGTTTAAACTACCTGACAATACTTTGCAACTTTTGAGGCAATTCTAAAAGATGTTTGTCTTAGGGTTTTATTGATGCAAAGTGATACCACGGCCATGGCAACTCTTATAAAGAAGAGCATTTCATTGTGGCTGGCTTACACTTTCAGAGGTTTAGTCCATTGTCTTCATGGCAGGAATCTTGGCAGTATGTAGGCATGGTTGGGAGAAGAGCTGAAATCTCTACATCTTGATCTGCAGGTGGTAGAGGGAGACTGTGTGTGACACTGGGCACAACTTCAGCATGGGAGACCTCAAAACTTGCCCCCCACCCATGCTACAGTGACACACTTTCTTCAACAAGGCCACACCTCCTAAGAGTGCCACTCCCTATGGACTAAGCATATAACACACGAGTCTACGGGAGCCATTCCTATTTCAAACCACCACAGTGGTGTTTCCCTCACTTCTTTCTCAGTTCACTTGTCATTTGTATTAGGATGTTGCTGATTTTTTGTGTATTATTTTGTATTTAGCTATTTTGCTGAAAGTGTACATCAGTTGTAGTAGTTTTCTGGTGGAATTGTTAGGGAACCTATGTATACTATTATTACTATTATTTTGTATATAAATAAAGATACTTTTTTCTTCTTTCTTTCCAATATGTATCCTCTTGATCTCCGGAGTTGCTTAACTGCTCTTGCTAAGATTTCAAGTACTATATTGAAGAGGTATGGAAAAAATGTACACCTTGCTTTTTTTCTGGTTTTAGTAGAATTGCTTTGAGTTGCTCTCAATTTAGGCTGATACTGATATCGGCCTTGCTGTAAACTGAATTTATTATTTTGAGGAATGAAGAATGTCTTTTATATTCCTAATCTCTTCAGAACTGTCTTTTTTTTTTTTTTTTTTTTTTTTAATCACAAAAGGGTGTTGGATTTAGTCAAAACCCTTTTGGGTTTTGTCATTCAGATTACTTATATGTTGAATTACATTTATCTATATATGTATTTTGAATCATCCTTGCATATCTGGGATGATCATGGTGCGTGACCTTTTGATGTGCTCTTGAAATTTTTCAGGTATTTTATTGAGAATTCTACATTTATATTCATAAGAAAAATCGGTTTATAATTATCTTTCCTTATTGGGTCTTTCTGTAGTTTGTGTATTAGGATAACCCATACAATGAATTAGGCAATGTTCCTTCTGTTTCTACTTTGTGGAATAACTTGAGTATTGACATTTACTCTTCTTTAAAGTCTGGTAGAAATCTGCACTAAAACCCTCAGGCCCTGGGCCTTTATTTTTGTTGATAGACTTCTAATTGCCACTTCTATTTCACTAGGAGTTTTGGATTTATATTGTTTATCTGAATTTGATTTAACCTTGTCACGGGGTATATATTGAGACTTATCTGTTTATTTTAGATTTTTCCAGTGTGATGGAGTATAGGTTTTGAAGGGTGTCTTTATGATTCTCTGGATTCCACTGGTGTCTTGTTGATATGTCTGCATTTTCATAATTTGGATCTTCTCTCTACATTTTGGTTAATTTGGTTGTTTGTCAATATTATTGATATTCTTGAAGAAACAACCCTTTGTTTCATGGATTCTTTTTATTTATTTTGTTGTTGTTGTTGTTTTTTTGCTACTGCATATTTCTTTCTATTTAATCGATTTAAGCCCTGACTTTATTTTTAGCCATCTACTCCTGTTTAGTGTATTTCTATCTTTTCCCCCTTTTTTGTTGTTATTCTATCTTTCCAGTGCACTGTTAGGTTATTAGTATAATATCTCTTCAATTTCCCTGTGGAAGCATTTAGTGCTATAAACTTTGCTCTTATAGCTGCCTAAGTTGCCTACCATAGTTTGGGTATGTTGTATTTTTCTTTTCATTCAATTCTAGAACATTTTAATTTTCCTTCTTAATGTTTGTCTTGACCCATTTTTATTCAGTAGTGAGCTGGTCAGTTTCTGCTAGTTTGCTAGCTTTCCTTTGTTTCTGTCGTTGTTGGTTGCCAGCATTAATCCATGGTGGTCAAATATGAGTCAGGGTGGTTTTGCTTCTTTGTTTGTTTGTTTGTTTGGTTTTCTTGTATCTGTTAAGAATATCTTTTGTCTGAGTATGTGGCCAGTTTTGGAGAAAGTTACATGAGATGCTGAGAAGATGCTTTTGTGTTTGGATGAATTTTCTGTAAATATCTGTCAGGTCTATGATTTCAGTTGACTCCAATATTCTTTGTCTGAATAACCTATCTACTGGCAGGAGTGAATTACTGAAGTCACCCAATAACAGTGTGTAATTGTCTGTATGTTAGTTAAACAGTAGTAGTGTTTCTTTTGTGAACATGGGTGCCACTGTGTCTGGTGCATAGATGTAAAATATTGCAATGCCCTCCTGTTGGATTTTTCCTTTGATGCGTATTTAGAGTCCTTGACTATCTCTCCTAATTCGTTTTGGTTTGGAGTGTATTTTTTCAGATGTTAAAATGGCTTTACCAGCTTGCTTCTTATGCCCGTATGCTTGAGATGTCTTTTAATTTCCTTTTATTCTGAGGTGATGTATATCCTTGATGTTCATGTGTCTTGGATACACTAGAAGGATGTATCTTGTTTTCTCATTCATTCTGTTAGTTTGTGTCGTTTTGTTGGGGAATTCAGACCACTGATGTTGAGGATTATTAATTAGTAGAGTTTGTTGGTTCCTGCTATTTTGTGTTTGTGCTGTGTGTGCAGTGTGTGTGTGTGTGTGTGTGTGTGTGTGTGTGTGTGTGTGTTTCTTTTTGAGTGGCTGTGTGTTTCCTCTTTGAGTTGCTGGCCAGAGATTATTTATTCCTCACGGTTTATTGGATGTAGTTAACCTTTTAAGTAAAAAATATATTTCTAGCACTTATTATTTTATTTTATTCTCCATATACTGCCTATTCCTTTCTCCGAATATTGTGATTGAAAGTTTTGCTGGGTAGTGTAGCTTGAAGTAGCACCTGTGGTTTCATAGAGCTTGTAGAATATCTGTGTAGGTGTTTAGAGTCTCCACTGATAAGTAATGTGTTACTGTAATATGTCTGCTTACAAACTTTATTTGGCTTTTCTCCCTCTGCACATTTTATTTTAATATACCTTCTTTGTTTTGTATTAGATTTTTAAAATTTTGTTTTGTTGTTTTGGTTTTTAATTATTATGTGCTGAGGAGACGTTCGTTTCTGGTCTACTCTGTCTGGTGCTCTGCATACCTCTTGTTTGTTGAAAGGTATCACCTTCTTTAGAATCTTGACTCAAAAGAAATCTACCCAGATTCAACCATGATTTTCCTATTGCTTCCTGCATTCAATAGCTATATATTTTGAAATATTCCTCATTATCTAGTTTTTCTTTGTTTCTTGTTTGACACTGCTAATTGTTAATCTTTAGATCTTCCTTTAAATGACAGGTTATGGATGTGTATAAGCTTAACATGTGCATTGTTTTCAATATTGTTATAGACCTGAGATTAAAAAAAGACTGAATTCTTAAATTTAGCCATCTACTTCTCTTTCTAATACAAGCTACAAAATATAAGTTTAATACATCCTCTTCACCTTTTGTCTTTGTATTTCTACCTAGCTTCTGAAGCCACCAACTTCTTGGTCATTCAGACTTAGCTAGGACTATTGGGAGTTACTTGATCTAAATACTTTGAGTTGGGCATATGTGGGGTTCTAACTTTCTTTGAAACTGGAAATCTTATCATTTTTATTTGTGTACTTTCAGAACACTCCTTGCCTTAATCAGGTGTATTAAGCTGTCAGTCATCTGCAATCTACAGGTATGCATAGCTTAACAGACAATTGGGTTTTCTTCTGCCCAGATTACCTAAGTCACTGTATTAATATTTATCATCTCTATGTGCTTTATGATTTGGAATAGTTATTTGCACCTTATTAAGCTGGTTGAAAAGTTTTACCATTTTTATTCTTATGAGCAAGCAAGTGCATTCTCTATTGATGTTTATAGTAATAAGATGGTATTTAAATAATGTTCTTCAATGCTGAAAGTTTGCATGAAATTTTTAAAGATTTTTGGTTTTTAAATTTATTTGTCACTAAGGCCAAGCAAATTTTATTTTCTTCTATATATTATTAAGAAAGGCTTCATTTATTTTTATATCGTATTAAATAAGCATTAAAGTAGAGATGATTAAATTAGTTATTTTTACAAAATATGAGAATTAATAAAGACTTTATCACTGTCATTCTTTCCATCAATCAAAAACTTTTATTTTCAATTACTAATAATAGATTCAAGCCTGTCTAAATTATTTCAGTGTTTTTCTATAGTTCCTATGCTGAACAATGGTAATATTTTCCCTACCAAATTTATCAAGTAACTTTCAAATGCCATTGCTACAATTTTCTGTACTAGTCATTTTCTGCTGTAGCCTGTAATCAACACTCAAAATATAAAAAAGACCATCATAACATTACTTCTGTTAATGCAAGCATTTTGAGGAGAAGTCTGGTCTATGGTACTCACGTAGGAAGACTTTGCATTTGACTGAACACTGGTAAAATAATGAAATGATCTTTCTGCTACAAGTAACTTCTAAAAAAGGATAAATTTAAAGGCTGATTTTGTGCAGTTTGCAGTTTGACAACTTTGAAAGAATGAGGACTTGGTAATTCAAAGACCAAAGTATAGAGATAAAATTGAGTGATGCAATCTCTCAGCATTGGCTGTTGTAGCTTCTTACAGTTAAAGAAAAAGGAAAAGAAACCCAGAGCCCTGCAAAATAGGGTTTTTGAATTTTGGATGTGATTAAAGTACATACATTTGAAAGTCAAGAAATCAAACACGCTATTATACAGTTAAGTCTCTTTGCAGAAACAGTTTTTCTTATATTTTTTCTTTGCAAGATTATTTTACATTAGTTTAATTAAATTAAAATGCCTTAATTGTTTATACTATGCTGGTAAACTAAAAATTAATCCAACTATTCATAGTGACAAGAGTCATGAGAATCCTGTGTCACACGCCAAATACGTCATTACTAATAGAAAATGGAGTAACAGTTCTTCAGGATGTCAGAGGTCTGGAAGGCTGCGGCGGTGGGAGGGGGTCACCCGAGAAGGGCACAGAGGGAGTCTCAGTCTTGGGTCCCATTGGCTTCTAACCAAATTCACAAATTCACGTTCTCAAACAAATGTGCAACCTTATTAACCACTATGATGAATTTAGAAAACAGAGGCCGGGTCCATATACATTTTCTTTTCCTCTTATATAATTTAAATAATGATAAGATCAGTAACCTATCAAAACTCTAATAGGTAGATTAACCTGGCCACTGAGGCCCTGCATGACTCACCCATCCCGTGTTCCATTGTGGATGGCAGTAGGGCTTGTGAGGCCTCAGCTCCATGAATGTTACTTGTGTGAAAATTGGTCCCAGATTATTTTCTAGAGAATGGGCAACATACATGTGGCTACAGCACTGAAGAAAATGACCCAGTAACTTGAACTGCCAACAAGTCGTCATGGAGCTGAGGCCTCACAAGCCCTGCTGCCATCCACAATGGAACACGGGATGTATGAGACTTGTGTAGGTCTTGGACAGGTATCCACAGTGGCTCTATGTACATGAGTGTGATGACTATGTAATATCTAAATGAAATCTGGTTTTAATCCAGTTACAGAAGACAGAATAATATTTTGATAAACCCATGTCTATGTATTAGATTGTTTTCTTATAGACATAGCCAAATACTGCAGTATTTAGGTAGAATGAATTAAACTAATTTATTAAAAGGCAAACAGCATATTCTTAAGTTAATGATATGAGTTATGGCCAAATGTGACTCACAATCTTTGAGAACAATGGTAAAATAATGTCAATGTAATTAACATAACTTTATTGAAAGAATGGTTAAATATGTGGTATGCAATTTAAACCATTAATTTTACAGAAAACTTTGTTTTTATATTTATAAAATGTAGCTAGTGGTTCTTCAACATGTAAGTATAACTGATCAGCTATATTTTCCTGACAAATCTCTTGTGTAATGCAGTTATAATTTAAAATGGGATTTATGTCTCATAATCCATGTCCAATATACTATGCTTGATGTAAAACATTCATAGTATCTTTCTCAGGCTCAATCCACAATAGAAATAAATTTTTCTCTTATCTATCTATTGTCTAAAATCTTAGAGGGTTTTTTCTTTTCCTTCTTTCTTTTTTCTTTCTTTCTTCCATTTTTGTTACAAATAGGAAATTATTTTCAGAACTGACAATGAAGGACAGAATTAAAGAATAGATGATAATTGTACGAGACAATGAGAAACAAACTTAAGTACAGATGTTTATAAATTAAATGTGACTACTTATTTCTGTAAATAGTAATATAGTTTATAAATATAATTATGTGGGGGAATGAATATCAAATCACTAAGTATCAATACAGCAAACAGCATTTGTATCTATTACAATAATAAAAATAAAAGTAAACTTTTTTGAGGTTAAAAAATTATAATTTATTCGTATTATCTTGAGTGTTATCCCCTGCCTTGTATCTTCCCATTCCCTTGCTCCCTCCCTCTTCCACCTGTTCCCCTCCTCTAGTCCTCTAACAGGGGGCCTTCCTCTCCCACCACCTGACCACAGACTATCAGGTCTCAGGATAGCTGCAACCCCTTCCTCTGTGTTCCTACAAGGCCACCCTGCCAAGGGGAGCTGATCAAATTGGGAGCACTGGAGTTAATGTCAGAAGCAGTACCCACTCCCCCACAACCCTGGGCAGCTGTCCGTTGGCTACATCTGAGCAAGGAGTCTAGGTTCTTGATGGTCTTTTTGTAGAACTCCTGATCCTCTGTGTCCTTCTATACCCTTACTTTTCCATACCACTCAATGATCTACCAAGACACGCCCAGAGTCCAGTGGTGTGTCCCAGCATCAGTCCAGATCCCCTGCTGTGTGGAGTCTCTCAAAAGACATATATATTGGGCTAATATCCACTTATTAGTGATTATATACCATGCATGTCTTTCTGGGCCTGGGTTATCTCACTCAGGATGATCTTTCCTACTTCCATCCATTTGTCAGCAAATTTTAAGGTTTTCTTGTTTTTAATGGCTGAGTGGTATTCCTTTGTGTTAATATACCACAGTTTCTTTATCCATTCTTCAGTTGAGGGACATCCAGGTTGTTTCCAGATTCTGGCTATTACGTATAAAGCCGCTATGAACATAGCTGGGCAAATGTCCTTGTTGTAGGTTGGAGCATCTTTCAGGTATATGCCCAGGAGCGGTGTAGCTGGGTCTTGAGGTGGCACTATTCCCATTTTCCTGAGCACATAATTCTTTGCCAACCTTGAATGCTCCATTATCAAATTCATATGGAAAGTAAACAAATTTCGATTCTTGATTACTGCTAGAAAAGGCATACAGAAGATGTAGGTAAGAAAATACCATTATCTTTTTTGTTGGTGAACACTTGGTACACTGAACACAGATACTGACAGAAATTGCTAGACAGTGAGAGGTAAATTCCTAGTTGTTAGTGGAACACCGGCTAGGTTACGTATCCTTGGCTCACAGCCAGCAACTGGAGAAAATGGTAAATATGGTGTAGCAGGAATTTCTCCCTTCCAGTGTTACTTGCCGGTCACAGTGTAATAGGTGAACCCATGCTGGCTGTACAGAGCTGGTCGCACAGCCAATCTCCCACTGTTAAGCTATTTGTGATGTCTCCCTTGTAGGGAATCACAGAAAAAAAGAAAAACACTAAGCTCTAGAGCCTTGCTTGCAAAAGTGGTAAAACATGATCGAAGATGCATGGAAGGAGACCGGCTATTATCATGACTGTGGTAGGTAATTGTTAAAACACATATTTATTTTAATCTTGGAGAATTTCATGAAAGCATACAATGCATTTTAATCATACTCATGTAACTTCACCTCCTAGTTTCAAGGTACATCCTTCATCCAGTTCCCAATATCCTTTGTCTCCTCCTCCCCACCCCCTTTTCTCTATCTCATCTTTAAGTTATCTGCATTCTTAAGAAGGAAGGAAACAAACACAACCAAAACTAACAGGTCAGCTGGGGTTTGAAACTCAGGCCTTTCTCTCTCCAGTTGGAAGGTTGAATGTTTGGATACTGTACAGGTATTGTGCAAATAATCATTATGTGAGGGCATGCATGCGTATAGCGGTACAGTCATGTCCAGAAGACACTTCTGTAACCTGGTCTTTCTCAAAGTCTTGCTTTAAAAGCGTTAGGCCCTTTATCCATTGTAGTCTCTGAGTTTTGGTGGGATGAAGTATAAAACTGATGTCCCTTTTATACCTGAGCGTGCCACATGAATTTATTCTCTGTTCCTGACTGGTTATGAATTTGTCTTAACTGCTACGCCCTGCACTAAGAAATTTATATGACAAGCTCTGAGAGCTGCACTGATCTATAGGTCTAGAGATGTGTGTTTAGAAGGCAGTTTGGTGCTAGATCCATTTAACAAGATTACAGTATTTGATTCACTTCTAAGGCCAATGAGCTGTAGGCTCTAAGCTAGATTTACAGTACCAGGCACATGTGTCCTCGTTTGAAGACAGCCTTAAAGCCAATCAAAAGGCAGTTGGTCACCCCAGTATTATTTCTGACATCATTACACCAATGACTATACCTCGATTTACAGATTTTATTAGTCAGTCTACATATTGCTGTGATAGCACAAGTGAAGATGAATTTTAATTAAATAAATGGAATTTAAGTATAGTCTAATAAAAATTCCCATAGTTCTCATAGGTGTTATTAAATAATAGAAAGACCAATGTTCCCCAAAGCTGAGCATTGAAAACAATTTATAGCTGTGACCCATTTTTGCCTGATTAATATTTTTCTTTTATTTTTGAGATTACAATGTAATTACAAAATTTCTCCCTTCCCTTTTGTTCCTCTACAACCTGCCCCTAATATAAATCTCTTAACTCTCCTTCAAATGCATGAACTCTTATTTCACTAATTGAACATTAGGAATATAAACACCTAAAATAAGTAAAGAAATCAAATATTCATTCATAGTGGACAATGAAGAAGAATTATTTAAAAATAGTTCCTTGCTACATTTACAGTCTAACATATTTACATACTACTGTGATAGGTGAGCTTGTTCATTTTTACATAAATAATTATATTTTGGCTAAACATTTGCTACTCCATGACATTTGATATTTTGATTTTATAATTGCCAATGCTGAGAACATCAGTTTGCATAACTACGTAAATGGTATAAGTATGTTTTGGTCATTTAGGAAGTTGTTGAAAATTACATCTTAGTCTCAAGCTAAAATTTATGTTTTTTAAAAAATGAAACTCAAGTTGACAAATCAAATAGCAGTGTTTAAAATGAAGCATTATATATCTGAAGATATATGAATTATATATATATATACACATATATATGAATGATGCTTAGAACGTATTATAAGTCATTATGGTACTATCAGGGCTGAAAAAATGCTACACATCATAACAGAGTAATCTCCATTCTGAGATAATATTTAGGTAGTTTTCTCGGCATCATTGTGTCCAGCATCACAATAAGACTATTCCTTAAAAATTACATACAGCTTGCTCCTACTCTTTTTTCTGATCTTCTTTGTTTCCTATGCAGAAATTTAAATACATATATACATGAAGAGAAAGTTTATATTTATGCATATATGTATATTAATTTAGTAATGTATATACTCAATGAAAATCATTAACACTAGTTCTGGTTATGTCAGATAATAACTAATTAAGTTTTGGGGAACAATGCTTATCAATACTAGTATAATGAGAGATTTCATAAAGATAAGAACAGAAAAACAAGAAAACAAAAACCACCATCATTTAACACTGTAAACACGGACATTCAGTACTGTCCAATCAGACTGATGATCCATATTAACTTACTGTCAGTGTGAGTTGTGAGGAATCTTTCAGTAAAGACAATTTTTACTTCAAATTTTACGAACAATTTAAGGATTGTTTGAACCTTATTTAAGCCAGGGCTTCATAGGCATGGTTGACTATCAGGTCTTTTATAAACCCTTTTGTCTCTGTCCTTTTCTCTTGTGCTTGTGTGCTTGCATGCATGTGTGCTCGTGCTAAGCAAACATTCATATATAGGACTGACAAGTCAAAAAGGATGTGTTCATCAACCTGAGTAGTCAGAAAACATGGTAGATTTGGGGGACCAAGCCATGGAGACATGATGTCTTGACGTTCTGTGGAATATTAGTGCAGAGGGTTTCTCTCAGGCCTCTCTCACTAATAGATAACCATTTTCTCGGTGTCCTCACGTAGCCTTTGGTTTGTTTGCAGCCACTGCGGTGACTCTTCTTTTCTTAGGGACAGCTGATAGTTATGGTTACCCATAAAAAACATTTTTCCTAATTAGCTTGTTACAAACAGATCCTATTCCCAACTCTATCTGCTTAAGAAGTTGAGATTTAATGTCCATCTGGACAAATACAAATCAGTTCAAAGTAATGAACAATTTTTTTTGCCTAATTTGTTTATTTATATTGTTTAATCTGGTGAATTGTGGGCGATTCTTCTTTTATATGGAAAAAATAACATTATGCAAAGATTTGAGAATATGAAGTGGTCATTTAGTTATCAGTAAAACAATATAGAGCACAAGGAAATTAAGTATTTGTAATATATAGTCCAATATCTTAAATAACTCAGCAAGCAAGGTGTTAACCGGGTGGCTTTATCTCTTTTGATTTCCTCCCTTTCATTTTCCGTACCTTCAGAGAGAAAGGCTTATTAAAAATCTGTTTTCACTTCCTGAAGTAATATGACTGTTTACTTTAAGAAAAGAGAATTTGTCAGGCTCCAACATATCAAAGTCCAATAATTCCAAAAATTAGATTTTTGAAGGACCTAGAGTTTTTCTTCTTTGCCATCAAATAGGAGCTAGTTGAAACCAGTGTTCAGGCAGAGCTGCCATCATGAAGGTTTTCCAGGCTGCATTAGACACAGCAAACTGCATATTATTGGGTTCGTGCTGCCTTCATTAGTACTGTTTAGCATTACTACCTAAATTCGGTTTCCCAATTAATGAATTTAAAGAAGTTGTAGAAACAATGTTGTTTCCCTCACATTGTAAACTCCTACAGGCATTTATGATTTAACAGCAGCTTTGAAGACATGAACAATTGAGTTCACTCACTAGCTATAGATGTGAGTAGAGCGATGGGTCTTTATAATTGCTCATGGACCAGCATTATTTGTGTCATGTGAGATTCACTTAGAAATGCAAGTCCAGAGTCTGAGAGTGGAAATCAGCAATCTGTCCCTTAAGCATCTGCCCAGGTGATCTCCATGCATATGGTGTGTCCTAAATAGTTATGACTTATGTCTTCATCTTACACTTGCTTCATATGGAGATATTTGGTATAGTGAAAGAAATGCTTATTAAAAATACAGTCTTTCTTTTTCTCAAACCAAGCTCTTGGGAAATTATGCAGAATAGACAGTCATTGCAATACAGTCTATAATTACATATTAATAAATATGAATAAAGGTACCAAAATATCATTTTTCTTATACATATGTAAAAATGGTGCTATTTTTCCTGTTTAAGGAGCACCTAGTCACTTCTTAAGGGTCATTGCTTTCATACAGAATCATTGTTTCTTGTCTCATTGGGCACATTCCTCTTAAGACAGTCAGCATAGACTGAACAAGTAGGCTTTCGAGAAAATATAAACCAATGAGATTCTCACACTAGAAATGTGCATAATGACCCAAGAAAGATATTAATGCTTATTAGTAATAGACAGTTCACAGTTTTACTGACAAGCATTATTATAAAAGAAAACACTTTATAATTTTAAGTTTAAATATTCTATTGAGTAGACTGTAAACTATGAGGGATTTCTAAAGCAATATAAATCTCCAGAAACTATTTTTCCTTTATTCTTCACTGTGGTCCTCCCTTTTCCCAGGGGTCATTGGTGACCGGTCCACAAGGACAAAGGAAGCAGAAGCAAGGAATGGGGTTTTGGGAATCTGCTTCGGAGAGGAAGCTTGAGTTGTTATTTGTGGAATGATATATATAGAAATAGGCTGGTTGATCAATTAAATCAAATCTAAGACCAAGAAATAAGCCCACACACCTATCAACACTAGATTTTTGACAAAAAAGCAAAAACCATACAATGGAAAAAAGAAAGCATTTTCAACACATGACACTGATCTACCTGGATCTCTACAAGTAGAAAAACGCAAATAGATCCATATTTATCACCCTGCACAAAAGTAAAGTATAAGCAGATTAAAGACCTCAACATAAAACCAAACACACTAAATCTGTTAGAAGAAAAAGAGGGGAAGAGCTTTGAACTCATTGGCACAGGGGACAACTTCCTGAACAGAACATCAACAGCTCAGTCCCTAATATCAACAATTATTAAATGTGACCTCAGGAAGTTGAAAAGCCTCTGAAAGGCAAAGAACACTGTAAACAGACCAAAATGGCAGTCTACAGACTGGGAAAAGATATTCACCAACCTTACATTCGACAAAGAGATAATACCCAAAATATATAAAGGACTCAAGAAATTAAACACCACCAAACAAAAATAACCCAATTAAAAGATTGGTTACAGAACTAATCAGAGAATTCTCAACAGAGGAATCTCAATGGCCTTGAAACACTTTTAAAATGCGCATCGTCTTTAGTTATCAGGCAAATGCAAATCAAAATGACTCTGAGATTCCTCTTACATCTAGAAGAATGGCTAAGACCAAAAGCTTAAGCAACAGCACATGCTAGAGAGGATGTAGAGAAAGGGAAACACTCCTCCATTGATGGTGAGAGTGCAAACTTGTACAACCACTGGCATCTGAATGATGCTCCACCATACAACAAGGACATTTGCTCAACAATGTTCATTGTAGCTTTGTTTATAACAGCCAGAGTCTGGAAACAACCAAAGAATGGATAAAGAAACTATGGTACATGTATACTATGGAATACTACCCAGCCATTAAAAACAAGGAAATCTTGACGTTTTCAGACAAATGGGCAGAAGAAGGAAACATCATCCTGAGTGAGGGTCCTGAGACCCAGAAAGACATGCACGGTATGTATACTCTCACTTATAAGTGGATAGCCCAACGTTGATGTCCTCTGAAAGACTCCACTCATCGGATAATCAGGACAGATGCTGGGACTTCCAGAAGGACTCAGGGAGGAGTGTTGAGGATTGTATGGAAGAGTGGGGAGGATTGGAGGAACTGAGAGTTCATGAGCACTACAGGGAGACCATCAAAGTCAGAGGATCTGGACCCATGTGCTGCCTGAAAATTCTGAAGCACCAACCAAGGACAATATATGCATAGAATATAGATACCCTGTTCAGACATATCCAACGGACAGCTCATTCACCAAAGTTGGAGGGGGAGCAAGGCTTGCCTCGGATGTGAACTCTGGTGCCTGTGATTTGATCACTTTCCCTTGGCTGGGAGGCCCTGTGGGCATACAGGGGAAGGAGATGCAATCTATCCGGATGTGACCTGATAGTGTGTGGTCAGATGTGGGGGAGAAGGACGTCCCCCTTCAGAGGTCTTCGGGACGGGACTAATAGATCCAAAGAGGAAGGAGAACGCAAAGAGAAAGAGGGGATAATAGGATATAATGTGAATAAATTATAAAATTTGAATTATAATAATAAAAATGAAAAATAAAAAGGGTTCTTTTATTTATTTATTTATTTTATTAAATATTTTTTCACATATACATTTATATTATTACACTTATATAAAATAAACTACCTACAGCAAGAAGAACCATGACAAAATCAGGAATTATATAAGTGTTAAATTCTTTTCTTTATTTAATTGTAATTTTATTAATTTATTCAGATTACATCTCAATTGTTATCCCATCACTTGTATCCTTCCATTCCTCCCTCCCTCCCACTTTCACCCTATTCACCTCCCCTAGGTCTAAGACCGAGGGGGACCTCCTCCCCCACTATATAGTCATAAACTGAAGAGGACATTCTCCACAGTTATGTGGAGAGTGGGACTGACTTTGAAATGTTACATTTCTAGTTTTTTGGCTATTTGTATTTGGCAGCCTTGTAGAAAACATCTTTTCTATTTTGATGCATCTAAAATTCTGAAATGTAAATCAGTATCTATCACATCTCATCATTATCAGCTTAAAACATCTACCTAGACCTAAAAACACCTTAAACCCTAAACAAGTAAGCTTAATTGTAAAACTAAACTATCTGGTTTTCAAACCCATCAGAGACTTGAGAAGGAATAAACTCGATGACCTGAGTATACCGGAAGTGTAGGTTAGTAGCTTCCCAAATGAGAAGATGAAAGAGACAGTTTGCTGCCTGAACAGTCATCCAAAACTCTATGTTAACATTGGAGCATCATCTTCAATCTTCTGGCCCAATATGTCTGACAGACATATTTGTAAGGCAGGAACTATTGAGGACTTGCTAACCCTGTCTTGACAGAGTTTGGCCATCGACTCTTCCTGCATCCAAGCTTCCTCATTTTTAGACAGAATTCTGTCTGTGGCTGAAATAAGGACATTTGGCTCAGTGGCTGGCTTGCCACATTTGATGCCATCTCAATAAGGAGGCTCTTTGATGCTCATCGTTTTCTTTGAGGTAGGCTAGGTGTTGCCAGGAGCTAACCTGTCTCAATGGTATTATTTGTCCCAAATAAGCCAGAAGAAACTTTAAGAGAATGATTCCCATTTCCCTCAATGGGGGGTATTGGAGGATTTTGGTTGCTTTCTTGGGCGATAGATGTTTATTTTCATTGAGAGTTAGTTACAGTTATTATTGGTCTTATTAGAGACAAAACAAGGTTGGACTCAAGTCTCTGATGAAGTTGAAGTCCAGATAGTTTATTTTTGAAATTAATTAGTAGTTAGGGGTTATGATGTTTTCCGGTCTAGATAATTGTTTTAAGTTGATAATGATGACAGATGATAATGCTATTATAGATATTGATTTAAGTTCAGAATTTTAGATGTACCAAGATAGGAAAGATGTTTTCTTCAAGGTTGCCAAATACAAAGAGCCAAATCATTATGAATGTAATGTTAGTATAATTCCTGATTGTTTCATGGTTATTCTTGCTGTAAGTAGTTTATTTTATGTATGTGTAATAATATAAATATATATGTAAAAATAAGAAAAATATTTAATTTAAAAAGATGCTCAAACTAGTCCCCCCCAAAACCCTAAAGTATGTTCTCATTTCTGATAAGGGTGATATGATCAAAATGGTGTTTTAAGTATTAAACAACATGGTTTAAAAAGTTAAAAATGTAAAAAATGTATAAATTTTTGCTCTCACACAGTAGTAGAAAGACAATAAAGAATGATTCAATATACTGAGTTTGGGTGTTAGCATGTCTGTTCAAACATTATTGAAATAATGATGACACACTCTAATGTTCATGCAACTGGTTTGAAACTCTAATATGTCAAGTGTCTCTGTTGAAGATATCTTGGGAGAATGGTCTTGCAGTTAAATTTATACTAAATTATTGTGCAAACACCTCTAGGATTTTGAAATTTCTAATTAGAGATTTGCTTAACTACTAGGATGTTTGGAAATGCTACTCCTGACCCTACCTGGTTTGCTATCTGATGAATATCATGGCTACTTAAGCAATTTGTGATTCTCTTGACTCAAAAATGGCTCTCCGTGTAGTAATTATGGAATCTTAGGCAACAAAACCAGACAAGGATAGCGGCAATTAGATTTTTAATCACGACACTTTGTTCATATTTGTTCTGGCTTTTAGACTAAATTCGTGAAAAACTTGAACACAACCCATGCGCATCACGTATTTAATCCACAGGGATCACGATTAAAATAGTAGGTTCAATAAGATACTCATTTAGTACATGCGTTTATCTTATATATCTCTGTTAAATTTTATTGTCTCAGTGGGCATCCATTACACTTAATGGAAAATGCTTCAACATTATTTTCTCAGCTGCTCTTGCTGCTTGTTGTGCACAATAGTCCTTGCACAATAGTGATTAACTAAATGCGTGTGAGATGAAGTTGCATTGACTGCTCATGAGTACATCCACACAGATTTAGCACGTGCATAAAGCCCAAAATGATGAGTAATCTTTGTAAAAATTTGCTAGTTTTAATTTCTTCACTTTGATGCCGTGCTGTCATTAGGTAAAATGTTACTGAGGAATGCTAGGTAGTGGGTACAGGTGTTGACTCCATGCTTTTACAAATGTGTAGCGAATATTCAAATAAAATCAAAGTTGTAAGCATGAAAGAAATGTAGTATGGAAAGAAAATTGAAATTCCAGCAAACAACACAGAGGGGATATAAACAATCTATGTAGATTTTATTAAGTGGATAACAAGATGTGGCTTAAAGGTTGGATTATAACTATGCTTTAAACACTTTGCTAACAAATCTAGAATTTTGCCCCTGAAATCATGAATATCATGCTAATTTGTGTAAAAAAGAGAAATAAAGAGTCAGGTATAAGCTTCTCTAGAAGATATCTAGTGAGTAATGTCAGAGTTCTCACTGCATGTTTCCAAAGCTAGAACCACCTAGAGTCAAAATGCCTTTAACCAGTGAATAAGTAAAATAAATTTTATTCAAAGATCACAACAAACGATAATAAATGTTAAATATTTTTTCTTAGCACAAACACATTTTTAAAAAGTAATCAGTATATGAAGAGCTTTTTGCTGCTTTTGAATAAAAAAATGGCAGAGTAATATAAGAGCAAACGTGAGAAAAATTCTCCATTTTAAATTTGGAAAAACATTTGTAGAATATTTTACAGATCTGGCTTACAACTTGAAGCTTGCGTATTACTCAGAACTTGTTATTTAGTGGGTGACTGGGGCATAAAAGGAGGCACTGTTCTTTAGTTAGTGAGGACTGTGTTTATGGGATGACCAGGAAAGGCCTACACTAACTCAGACGATAGGCATTTCATGCTCATCTAACAGATTCCAGTAAACATCTCCACATGTATGTTTTATTACAATACACAGTGCATCAAATTTACATAGACACACAGTTAAGCGATAACAAATAAAATCCTTAGTCTACACATTATTATACGCAATTTAAACTCATCACACTGTTTTTATATTTTAATATATAATACACACACACTGTTTCCCTCCTCTAATTTCTTTTTCCAAAACCTTCCACTTACCACTTCTTGCTGTTCTTCAAACTCATAGTCTCCTTTTTCATTATTGCCTATGTCTATGTGCACATACATCTATATCCTGAACACATGAATACAACCTGCTCAGTCTATTTGTTACTTGGATGTATGTGATCAGGAATTACCCTTGGCATTAGATAACCAGGTGGTGTGCTTTTCTCAGTCCTAGAGCTCCTCGTGTAGGGCTGAGGCCTCTTTGTCTTCTCCTCATGCACATTAGCATGCCTGTCTATCGGTGTTGCTCCTGTTCAGTTTATGTTTAGCAGGTCATGTTGGTGAGACTTTATCGGTGTGGCTTTTGACATTTCTAGATGATCCAGTCTCAAAAGAAACTGCTTGATTCTCTGGCTCTTATGATCTTCCTGTCTACGTTCCTGAAATATTTTTCAATGTATTTTTAGGCAGAATGAGCACTAGCATTCTAGCATTTTCTTTTGTCTTTTATTACTTCCAAAATCGTCCAATAACAAAAAGCTCCAGTGTGTATAAAATTTACTACTTGGCCCTAAAAGAAAAAAAAAACTCTGAAAAACTTATGTGTCTATATTTATGAAATTAGTTTTCAACATAAATGCTTTTCTCATTGACTGACTTTACTAAATGCATTCCACCCGCTTCAAGGTTTGGTTTACTGTAGAGTAAATTAGCGTCTTATCTATAAACCTATCTGTCAGAATTAGTTATTCATCTTTGCAGTATTCTTGGAGTTGCAAAGCACATATTCCAGTTTCACTTGAGGATAACCACTGTCCTTGTTAGGAATTTTGCTGATTTACACAGTTCTACAACATGATAAAAACTATAATTATTTTATTTAAAGGATATGTTATGGCCAAATGGCTAGCCAAACACTTATCTAAGCCCACCACGGGTCTGTTTGGACAAAGGACTTCATGGAAATATGCTGCCCGTCATTTGAAGAGAAGGGTTTCAACCATGGTACATTATGTTCTGACAACTCTTGTTCATGCCCCCCGGTAGGTATCTGTACTTCCAACTAACATCTTGCACATGTAAAGTTGCTGGTAGGTGAAGCCAGCAATGAGAAGGTAGGATTCTGTTTTAAATAAGGAAAGAATGAAGACTTGCTGCTATGTGTTTAACGTTGCTGTCTCTTCAGACACTGATATTTTGACTGTTTTGGCATGCTTGGCAAAGTGCTAAGCATGCAAATATTTATTAGTTATTTTTGTCATATTAATCAAAATATGTTAATATCTCAACATATTTTTTAATAAATTTTGTACTGTTAGAGGGGAATAAAATATTCTAAATTTAAAACTATGGTTATTGGACAGGTGGGTTGACTCAATTGATTAAAATGGTCCCTAACAAGAACTCAAGACCTGAGTTCAATTCCAGGCTCTCATGAGGTGGAAGGAATGAACTGACTGTAGAAAGCTCTCCCCTGACCCACATGTACTCTGTGGCAAGTGCACCGACATACGTGCATACAAAATAATTTTTAAAATTTACAAAATTGTTTAATTAAATTTTTTTGATGTTCCCACTCTTCACTGCTTAAATTTTTATTCCTTTCTAAATTTACTGTTTTCTAGTTTTAAAAAATATCACCATTTTGAAGTCATCAGAAAATGGAGTTGAAATGTTCAACTTTAAATCTTAGCACTTATGCTCCTACGGATGACTACTTTGTGACCACACAGAAAGTGAGCCCCAGCTCAGTATGCCGGCTTTTTGCTCCCTGAATTACTGTAGTCTAGATGATCCAGAAAATGATATTACTTATAAAGCTGTGTCTATTATGAATGTCCCATATATGAAATCATCTAGAGAGCTGGGTGCAGTGGTGCATGCTGTAATCCCAGCACTATGAGAGGCAGAGGGAGGTGGATTTATGTGAGTTCAAGGCCAGCCTGGTCTAAGTTGTAAGTCTAGGACAGCCAAGGGTACTCAGAGAATGTCTTGAAAGAACACAATAAATAAATAAATATTAATCACCTAGGTAAACAGAATAACACATATATGTTATACTCTGTTTACTGAGGGAAATGCTTTAATCCAAATGAATTTTAATGTAACTATAGAGCATCTATTTTTTGCATAAGATGTCTTCATCGAATGATTAATGTACAATCTCATTTTTAATTATCCTGTACATATATAAATCATAAGTTATATGTGTATAAATCCCCCCCCCAAAAAAAAAAAACAAAAAACTGGAGCTTTCTTATTGTGTTTAGGTCATTCATGATACAGAACAACATTATAAACTGATTTATAAGGTTTTTTTCAAATGGTAACAAGTTAATAAAATATAGCATAATTATTGAGTCTAAATTAAATAGTACATATAGCACATTAAAGGCAGACAAAAATGCAATAATCGATACTGTTGATTCCACACAGGGCAAAACAATTAAGATATGAATGGATGAAAGGAGTAAACACAGAGACACTATCATTTATCTCTGAGTGGGGAGTCAGGTCTTGTGGCAACCTCACCAGCAGCTTCATCACCGCACTTTCCCAAGGCTTTCATTAAGCACAGGAAAATCCTGCAGGGAGTAAAATCTGAAGGAATCTGCTGTTTCAGCTCCCTCACACTTTGATAATGATGACACAGTAGAAAAGTTAGGGGAAATCAGGCCAACAGACGCAGTGTGTTCAGAACCAACTTAGCACAGCTGCCTGCTCACTCCAGTCAAAGGCCAGAGTTCAGGTGAGAAGCTGATTTTAACTGCTCTTTGTGGCCAGGAGTTTGGATGAGCAGCCTTTAAGTTCTAAGTAGTACAAAAAGATGAGAGAAACCATGCAAGAATTTTAATAGGCTCAAATTTTTAGCACATTAAATAAATCAAAACCTAGTTATTTCAATCACTGATCAGAAGTTATATTTTACCTTGGCCAGGATTATCTGTATGCTTTTAAAGATATATTAATACATTTATAACATTACTCAAAACTACAATGCATGTGAATGAAATTTACATGTTTTTTTCAAAATTTTGTGAAATAGAATTACTTGTAGAATAAAACAGCATAACATTTAGGCTTTGCTGTGTAATATGGACCTGGGAAGTCTCTCAAAGTCCCATGAAGTAAATCGACTCTGCCTTGGTTCCCAGTGAGTTGTTATGGGCACAAGGCAGATGCTTTAATAGTCAGTCCAGACGCTTTAGATGATTGTGGATTTGCCTCTGCAGATTGCTATGGTGCCCTGGTTCCCTTCTGCCTAACTTAGACTTCATGATGAGGATGTAAGAGTTCTGTTCTACCATCTAACCCCACCACAAATGCAAAAACAAAGAGCCAACATATCTTTTACCAGAGGAGCTTTTAAAACTGTGAACCTCCCCCAAATCTCTTTTTACAAATCGCTTATGTTAGGCATCTGTTTGGGTAATTCCAATCTGACTAACACAAGTGCCTCATGTCTGATTCACTATACGAAGAGAGATAGTGTATAGACTAATTTTGTAGGTGTCCACTGGGATACATAGAGTTTGGAACTAGGAAACTGGTTGAGTGGGCACCTTATCTTGGCTGTCTGGTGTTTTTATTCATGAATTCTTAACAGTAACATGATACTTGTTCTAGAGAGGTAATGATATCCCATGTAAAACAAAAGAACAAAAATATTCCAGAAGTTTCTTAAGTTCTTGTTTTATTAAAAGTGCTTAATCAGATGTACATGTTAAGTTAACCATCAGCAATTCTGTGCTGGCCATAATAATGACAAATGCACACATGTGGTTTGCTTCCTACAGAGATAATGATGTATGAAAACAAAATGCTGATCGCAGACCTGAAAAGGCTTTGCAAGCTTCCTGCTGGAGAGTTTCACGTCATAGGCACAGAAACCATTATTGCACATGAAAGGGCACGTAGAAAAGTACTTGTTACTTTACCCCAGCCAATGAGAAAAGCTTCTGCATACAGTTCTTCCGACCACCATTTTTACTAGTGGAAGTAAAATTCAGGATAATAAATTTATGAATAAAATTCAAGAGAAGAGGTCAATAATGTTTCATTTTTTTCTATTAGCTTTAGGAGTTCTCGAGAAGAGAACTGGTTTTAACTGCATATTGACTCTATTTGATGCTTTGAAGCCTTATCATTAGGAAAACAAACAAGTGGCGGCATCACACCCAGGACAAAACACCTGTAAAAAGAATGGCAGAATTCAAAGGGAAAGGAGGTGACGGGGCAAAAAAAAAAAAGAAAAAAAAAAAAAAAAAAAAGAAAAAAGAAAGATCCACAACTGGAAAAATGCAAAGTGTAAGAGAATGCGGAGTAGGAGCTCTCACCCGTATATGGGCCGTCTACGCCGCATCTCCCCCCAAGGCCCAGCGGTCTTTGCATAATAGAGGACTGGAAAACTGTAAGAGCCGGAGATGGTAGATGACTAATAGGAACGAAAGGAAAGCTGCGCATAAGAACTCATAGCGCCTGGGACGACATACGTAAGACCAGAACAAGCTCGAAATCCCAACGTGGAGGGCGGGAACGGGCAGGAAGTTTTACCTGTAGCTGAAGAGCTATTGGGGTTTTAGAAGCAGAGCGTCATTTTTATTTAAAGGTGTTACTCATAGCAGGTTGTTTATGTTTCGTGGCAAGACTCTGCCTGACTCCACAAGAGTGCTTGGGCAACACAAATTAAACTCTATTGATTGAAAAGAAATGGGAAGAGAGAGGAGGCAAGTGAGAAACCGAGGAGGCAGCAGAGATATGGGAATACACCTGGCAGAAATTATTTTTGGAGTAAGTGTGTTACGACCAGAACATACTGTATGAAATTCTCAAAAATAAAAATACTGATAAAAGTCCAAATAATGATAGTGAGAAGTTGGAATGATTCAGAAAAACATAGACAGATAGATCATAGACACACACACACAGATATATATATATATATATATATATATATATATATATGATGACCAAAAATAGATAGATGATAGATAGATAGATTACAGATAATATATAAATGACAGCCATCACCTATTCAAGGTTTCTTGTTTTTAAATATTTTAAGGCCGTATAAGAATAATTTTAAATTATAATTTAAATATACTTTAAATTTTTGATAAAAGAGAAAATGAACGAAAAGCCATGCAAGCCTCTAATTCCAGCGCTTGGGACGCAGAGGCAGATGTGCTTCTTGGGAGTCGGAGGCTAGTCTGGTATATTTAGTGAGTTCTAAGGCAGCCGGCCAGCCAGAAACAGGACTGTTGATGAAATTCCATGGAAATATACTTAGAAAGGTTTATGGAATTAAGATCTAAGAGTGAAATATGCAATAACATGTGTTAGAAATATATCAGTGTTTAAGTATAATTGAATTCAGATTTACAATATGTGTCATGAATAGAAAGAATAAATAAGACTATAGCAAGAATTTGGAAACGTATTTTGTCATGAAAAAAATCTCTTTTGTTCCTGTTGAGAATTGGATAAGTTCATTTTTCTCTATATTAATTTTGTTATAATGATTGGATAATCTCCCCTGGATACCACTAATCTTGTGTGTTTAAAGATCAACACAGTCCCAAATCCAAAAATTGTGGGAGAATCTTAACCTAGTCACTCAGTTTTTCCAGGTTATAGAACAAACAGTTTTAAGGTCGAGGACAGACTGGAAGGTACTGTGCAAAAGCAGGGACTTGGGGTTGTGAGGAGTGTTGTGGACACTGAATACCAGGTCGGAAGCTATATAATACAGGATTTCATATATTTTTAGTGAGCTTATATGTGGCTTTTTTTCTCATTAACTTTTATTTAACTCACCACAAAATTTTCAGAGTTTTTTTTTCCAGTTACTATTATTCTTTATATGTATTTCTGTTTCTTGATTGGATTAATATAGGTTTTATTGTTCAAACTTTTTTTAAATTTATATTTTCTTGTAAAGAGATTCTTCTCTCTTACGATAGATCCTGGGCACAGTTTCTCCCCCCTCGACTCTCCCTACTCTGCCCTCCACACCTCCTCTCTGCCCCACACCCAACACTCACACTTATTGAACATACAGACATCAAGCTGCTGCCTGCATGGAGCTTTCTGTGTTCATTTTTATTGTTTACAGTATGCAAGACTCTCTAAAGAGGCTTTTGTGTCTGTATTAGAGAATTTACAGCTCTGTAGATTATCAACTCTGGAGTTATTACTAATGGCATGAGCACACCAAGCATAGTCATTGCGTAGTGCGCTGGTGTGCACACAGTGTGTTCTGAAGCGTTCACAGATGGAATGGTGCTAGCACAGAGGAAGATAGCAAACCTGCACATGGTTCTTCACTCTCAATTAGTAGCTCAGCTCTACTTCAGTCTCAAAGAGGCCTTTTTACATCTTTGTGACAGTTTGCTTTTATTTTTAAATAATCATATGATGTATTTTGGCTAAATATCCAAAAGCAATATGGAATGTAACTTTAAAATAAATTGATTTGTGTAGACCAAAGGCCCACAGAAAATGTCAACTGTGTATTTATATCTTACATATTATGAGCTGTAAAAATACTGCATTTACTACTTTTATAATTATAGCAGACACTTTTTGGTACTGCAAGGATTTGGGCTTTTTAATCTGAAGCATAGTTTAGTAGCTACCATAAGAAAGCATTTAACATCTTATCGTTGGAAGTAGGTGCATCTTTCTAAGCTCTTAGAGCTGAATTGGCATTTGAATTTGAATATAAACCCTTAATTTCCTAGCTGTTTCCACTATTAGGTGCGCTTCTGGAAACTTACTTTAAAATATTAAGAAAAAGAACAAGGTACAAATCATCTGAGATATATTTAAAGAAAAAGATTGACTACTTATATTAGAATCTACTAGAAGCCAAATTAAATGCTTAGCTTTCATTACTTGCTTTTAATTACATATCTTCAAAGGACTTATTCAAATTTAAAATAAACATCATCTTCAAGCAAAGAGGCCTTAAGACTTACAGGAGCATTGCAGCTGAGGTACTAGAGTTCTCCCGTGGCAGCTTGTGAGTAAGGGGAGCAGTCACCCTTCCCAAGTGAGCGACAGTCTAGTTCGGTTGGAAGTGTGTAAGCCTCTTGATTAACTGACCCTTGTGAGACCTGAGAGTGTGATGACAAAGTTGAAAAGGGAATAACACAAGACTTCAACACATCTATGGGAAAAATCCTCAGTAAGGATTCATCCAAGTTCTATCAATGGCTCCCCAAATGATTGGTTTTCAACTCTCTCTCAAGTTATAGACAAACCAAACATGTTACCCACCTAGTCTTTTCCTTCAAGAACTGAGCATTTCATCATTCATGTTGCTTTCATTTTGTTTTCTCATTTTTCTCCTCTTTTAGTTGATGTTACTAAAGAGAGGCATGGGTGAATTCATACTATCTTTGTGTTTCTCCCTGTGTTTACATAATATATAATGGGATTGGAATCTGAGACTATAGAGTAATGCAATGTTAAAAATGGGATGATACTGAGAGACAATATCTTCATTTGTATTAGAGAAGATTAAACTCCAGACACAGAAGAATACTATATGTGCTGAAGTGATTATATTTCCCTGGAATCATTTAAACTGTTCTAACTACTCATACCAGAGACCATTTCATTATAGATTAAAAGCAGCAATCTAGGTCTTAAGGGTTCCTTAATGGAAGGGAGCTGTGGAGGGCCTTCTTCCTGCCCTTGGCTACAGGAAATATTACTTAGAGCACAGACTTTAGAAGCCTTGAAATTTTAAGTTGGTGCTCTATTCCTTTGAGATGTAAAATATTTAAAGCTTTCTTTTTAACAACCCCAATGTCTTTCTCAATCTTTCCATATCTCTATCTTTCCATATCCACAGGAGACAGAAAATGACTCTTGCTTACAGCTTGGAAAAAAACAAAAACCAGCAATAGTACCAACAGCAATCACAAACATAATTTTCAAGATAGTAATTTTCAGTCCCTCAAAGATACTAACTGTATTTTTAAGAGTTTGGGTAACTTTTTTAGGACACTTTAGATCATTTAATGAGAGGCCTAGAAAGTGTTAAATCCCTTCCAAATACCTCCAAGTAGAGCACATTGCCATATATATACACACACACACGTATGGGCTCATCATGTATATATCTACATGTACAAATAAACATACAAATGTAACTTACTGAGTTCATTTAGTCTTACTCTTATGTATATGATTTTAATACTGACCACCTAGTATTATAAGAACAATAAAGGAGCTTGTCCCTAGGGAAACATGATTCCCCCTCTCTTAATATTGGATTGTATAGTTCCCTGACACCATAAAGATAAAAATAAATTGCATTTAAGCTAATGTGAAATCAACTTTGTCTAAAATATTATTTCATTTGTTTAATACTTAAGGTGAGTGAGGATGTAGAAATGCTATATGTAGATTATATATGTCTAATATACATTAAAATAATTTGATTAGATCTAAAAGACCAACAACAAAGTTCCTATTGTAAATAAAGTTTATTCTTACTTTGGCTAGAATTCAATCTACCATCCACATCCTTCCTTTTACCACTCTCTAATGTTTGCTTAATTGTATTTAAACTCAGTCTGAGCTGTAGCCTCTCATGCTTAGCATAATAATGCAGGATACAAATAAATGTTTTTCTTGTTAACTTGGTCCAGTGCACTTTGTACTTTGACAGTACTGTGTGTTTGGTCACATGTCATGTTAGACCGCTGAATGCTTACAAAAGTAAAGTAGCATGGCTGATGAAATATTAATCTTGATGTGCAGGTTTTGGAAGATGTAAAAGGAGCAGTTTGCAACATTCTGTTTTGCTTTTGGCTACAAAGGAAGGTGAACAAGAATTGAGAATGAATGAGTAAAAGCCCCTAGCTGAGCTTGGTGCGCAGTTACAACCCAAATAATTCTGGGTGGACCCTGTGTGCATTTTGGGCCCAGATCCTTAGCTGAGCTCGGCAGACGGTTCAGGCCCTGAGAATCTAGCTGAGCTTGGCGCGTGGTTTGGGCCCAGTGTCCCTGGCTGGACATGGCAGGGAACCCAGAAGGCTGTGGATAACTTGGCCTGACCCAACGCTCATTCAGAGACCCAGAATGATTGCAAGACCCCACAGCACAGGGGAGCTGAGGATCACTGGCTGTGAGAGTCTAAAACGACAGGGCTAACCTCCTTGCATCCACACCAATGAAGCATCAGAGCTTCCAGCCTACGTGAATCGTGAGAAAACTAGTGAATCAATCATCAGACTCTCTCCATCCAACTCTGGAAGCTACCCAACAAAAACAAAGACGGCAAGATGTCTAAAGGACAGCATAAAAGCATATGCAAAAAAAAAAAAAAAACCAAAACAAAATGGCGTTTCCAGTTTCCAGCTATCCCAAAGAAAACAACCGAGAGAACTCAAATGCAACGGAAATACAAGAAAATGACCTCAAATCCTTAGTAATGAGGATATTAATGGAGGAAACAAATAAAATTTGTAATCAAATGCAGGAAGACGCAGCCAAACAGGTGAGAGACATAAAAGAAGCACATAGAGTGGAACTGGAAAAATTTCAGGAAAATGCAAACAACCAGATGAAAGAAATAAATAAAACGGTTCAAGCTCTGAAGACCTATAAAGAGGCAATGGAAGAAACTCAGGAATATACAAACAATCAGATGAAAGAAATCAAAATACCATTTCAAGATCTGAAGACGAAAATGGATTCAATGATAAACACACAGACAGAAGAAAAACGAGAACATGAGATCTCAGAGAAGAAGGCGAGCAACACAGAAGTGAGCTTTTCTAACAGAATCCAAGAGACGGAAGAACGAACCTCAGGACTAGAAGATACAATCACAGATCTTGAAGCAACCTTTAAAGAAAATGCCAAATCTGGAAAACTCCTGACACAAAACATCCAAGAAATTCAGGACACCATGAAAAGAAGAAATCTGAGGATAATGGGCATTAAAGAAAGAGAAGATATCAGACTCCAAGGCCCAGAAACTTTTCTCAACAAAATCATAGAAGAAAATTTCCCCAATCTAAAGAAAGAAATGCTTATAAACATATAAGAGGCCTACAGAACACCAAATAGAATTGACCAGAAAAGGAAACCTGTCCGTCCTATAATAATGAAAACACAAAACATACAGAACAAAGAAAAAATATTAAAAGCTGCAAGGGAAAAGGGCCAAATAACATTTAATGGCAAACCTATCAGAATTATACCCGATTTCTCAGAAGAGACCATAAAAGCGAGAAAGGCCTGGACAGAGATCTTGCAAACCCTAAGAGACCACAGATGCCAGGCCAGACTACTTTACCCAGCAAAACTATCAATAACCATTGATGGAGAAAACAAAATATTCCATGACAAAAACAAATTCAAACAGTACCTATCCACAAATCCAGCTTTACAGAAGGTACTAGAAGGAAAACTCCATCCCAAAGGGTCAAACTACAACTAAAACTACTCAGGAAATAGCTAACTATACCATGGCAAAAACACAGCTACACAAATGCTCAATTGGAAACAACAACAAAATTAAGACTCTTAACAGTCACTGGTCGTTAATATCTCTCAACATCAATGGCCTTAATTCTCCAATAAAAAGACACAGACTAACTGAATGGGTGCATAAACAAGATCCAACATTCTTCTGCATTCAAGAAACACATCTCACCCATAACAATAGGCATTACATCAGGGTAAAAAGTTGAAAAAAATATTCCAAGCAAATAGTCACAAGAAGCAAGCAGGCGTAGCCATTTTAATATCGAACAAAATAGACTTTCAACCAAAATTAATCAAAAGGGATGAGGAAGCACACTTCATACTCATCAAAGGTAAAGTCAACCAAGATGACATCACAATTCTGAACATCTATGCTCCCAATACAAGGGCACCCACATTTGTAAAAGATCTGCTAAAAAAGCTTAAACCACACATCGATCCCCACACAATATTAGTGGGAGACTTCAACACCCCACTCTCACTGAAGTATAAGTCATTGAAACAGAAACTAAGCCATGAAATAACATCATTAACCAATGCCATGGGTCAAATGGATCTAACAGATATCTATAGAACCTTTCACCCAAACAAGAAAGAATATACCTTCTTCTCTGCACCCCATGGAACCTTCTCCAAAATTGATCACATCGTAGGTCACAAAGCAGGCCTCAACAGATACAAGAGGATTGAAATAATACCTTGTATCCTATCAGATCACCATGCTCTTAGGCTGCAATTCAACAACAACAGAAACAACAAAAAGCCTACACGTACATGGAAACTAAACAACTCTCTGCTAAATGACACATGGGTCAGGGAAAAAATTAAGAAAGAAATCAAGGAGTTTCTGAAATTCAATGAAAATGAGGGAACAACATACCCAAATTTGTGGGATACATTGAAAGCAGTGTTAAGAGGAAAATTCATAGCACTATGTGCCTTTAAAAAGAAATTAGAAACATCATACATAAGCACCTTAACGACACAACTGGAAGCCCTAGAAAAAAAAGAAGCAGAAACGCCCAAAAGGAGTAGATGTCTGGAAATAATCAAACTCAGGGCAGAAATTAACAAATTAGAAACTAAGAAAACAGTCCAAAGAATCAACAAAACCAATAGCTGGTTCTTTGAGAAAATCAACAAGATAGACAAACCATTAGCCAAACTAACTAAAAGGCAGAGAGACAGTATTGAAATCAACAAAATCAGAAATGGATGATTTTCTTGATCAATTTCACTTGTCAAAGTTGAGTGAAGAACAGATAAACAAGCTAAATAGTCCCATTTCCCCTACAGAAATAGACCAATCATTGATAGTCTCCCAAAAAAAAAGAGCCCAGGGCCAGATGGTTTCAGTGCAGAATTCTACTAGACCTTTAAGGGCGAGCTAATATCGATATTCTTCAAGTTACTCCAAAAGATAGAAATGGATGGAACATTACCAAATTCATTCTATGAGGCCATAGTCACGTTGATACCTAAACCTCACAAAGACTCAACAAAGAAAGAGAGTTTCAGAAAAATTTCTCTTATGAACATCGATGCAAAAATACTAAATAAAATACTTGCAAAACAAATACAAGAACACATCAAAGATATAATTCATCGTGACCAAGTAGGCTTCATTCCAGGCATGCAGGGATGGTTTAATATATGGAAATCCATCAATGTAATCCACCATATAAACAAACTGAAAATAAAAAACCACATGATCATCTCTTTAGATGCAGAGAAAGCATTGGATAAAATCCAACACCCATTCATGTTTAAAGTTTTAGAGAGATTGGGGATACAAGGCACTTTCCTCAACATAATAAAGGCTACATACAGCAAGCCAATAGCCAAAATCAAAGTAAATGGGGAGATACTCAAGGAAAGTCCTCTAAAATCGGGAACAAGGCAAGGCTGCCCACTCTCTCCATATCTCTTCAATATAGTATTAGAAGTTCTAGCCAGAGCAATAAGACAACAAAAGGAGATCAAGGGTATCCAAATGGGAAAGGAGGAAGTCAAGCTATCCCTATTTTCAGATTATATGATAGTGTACATAAGTGACCTTCAAAATTTCACCAGAGAACTCCTACAGCTGATAAACACCTTCAGCAAATTGGCTGGATACAAAATTAACTCAAAAAAGTCTGTATCCTTCCTACACACAAATGACAAGCTTGCAGATGAAGAAATTAGGAGGGCACACCCTTCACATTAGCCACAAGCAATATAAAATATTGAGGAGTTACTCTAATTAAGCACGTGAGGACTTGTTTGAAAAAATTTCAAAACTCCGAAGAAAGAGATTGAAGATGACATGAGAAGATGGAAGGATCTTCCTTGCTCATGGATCGGGAGAATTAACATAGTAAAAATGGCCATCTAACAAAAACAATCTACTGATTCAATGCAATCCCTATCAAAATACCTACACATTTTTTTTTTGCCTCAAAAAGTGACATTTATTCAAAGAGAGAGGAAAAAAACAAAACAAAACAAAA
>OU015750.1:54556295-54572658 GCA_907169655.1 Acomys percivali
GAGGCAGAGTTCAGTCCTTGGGGGCCTGAGGAACACCTTGAGGGGGGAGGGACGGGAGCCAAGGACTGAACTCTGCCTCGGGTCAGGTAGCAGAACAGCCTCTCAAATGACGTCAGCAACATTGAGGGGCATCTCTTCAATGGAGGTTTTGTAGAAAGTCTCAATGTCTCGAAGAGTCCTCTGTCTTCTTCTGTCACCATGTTAATAGCCACACCCTTACGGCCAAACTGACCACCTCGGACAATTCTGTGGATGTAGTTTTCCCTGTTGGTGGGAAGGTCGTAATTGATGACTAGGGAGACCTGCTGCACATCAATGACTATGGCCAACAGGTCAGTGGTAATCAATACTCTGCTAGAACCAGACCGGAACTCCCTCATGATCACATCTCGTTCCTTTTGGTCCATATCTCCATGCATGGCAGAAACAGTGAAATCCCGGGCATGTATCTTCTCCATCAGCCAGTCCACCTTCCTTCTGGTATTGATGAAGATCACCTCCTGGGTGATAGTCAGGGTCTCATACAAGTCACACAGTGTATCGAGCTTCCACTCCTCTCGCTCCACATTGATGTAGAACTGGCAGATACCCTCAAGGGTCAACTCTTACTTCTTGACAAGTATCCGAATGGGGTCTCTCATGAACTTCTTGGTCACCTCGGGGATGTCAGAAGGCATTGTAGCAGACAACAAAACTACCTGTGTCTTGCTATTAAGCTTCTGAAATATATCATAGATCTGGTCCTTGAATCCATGGCTTAACATTTCATCTGCTTCATCCGGCACAAACATCTTGATGTATTTAGGGGACAGGTATCTCTGGTTAAGCATATCAAACACCCGGCCGGGGGAGCCCATGATGATATGGGGAGCTTCCACTTGCAGCTTCTGTTAGGAGCCTACACAATTTTTTAAAGACATTGAAAGTTCAATTCTGAACTTCGTATGGAAAAACAAAAAACCCAGAATAGCTAAAACAATCTTGTACAATAAAAGGTGCTCCAGAGGAATCTCCATACCTGATCTCAAACTGTACTATAAAGCAATAGTAATTAAAACAGCATGGCACTGGCACAGCAACAGGCTGGTTGATCAGTGGAATCGAATTGAAGACCCAGATATGAATTCACACACATATGGTCACTTGATTTTTGACAAAGAAGCCAAATTCATTCAATGGAAAAAGGATAGCATAACAAATGGTGCTGGTCTAACTGGAGGTCTATGTGTAAAAAAATGCAACTGGACCCATATTTGTCACCTTGCACAAAACTCAAATCCAAGTGGATTAAAGACCTCAACATAAAACCAGAGACACTAAGTCACTTAGAAGAAAAAGTGGGGAAGAGCCTGGAACACATTGGCACAGGAGACACTTCCTGAACACAACACCAACAGCCCAGGCCTTAATGTCAACAATTAATAAATGGGACCTCATGAGGCTGAGAAGCTTCTGTAAGGCTGGAGACACTGTCAAGATAACAAAGCAACAGCCTACAGACTGGGAAAGATCTTCACCAACCCTACATCTGACAAAGGTCTAATATCCAAAATATATAAAGAACTCAAGAAATTAAACACCACAAAACCAAATAGCCCAATTGAGAAATGGGGCTTGGAACTAAACAGAGAATTCTCAACAGAGGAATATCAAATGGTTGAGAAACACTTAAAGAAATGCTCAACCTCCTTAGTCATCAGGGAAATGCAAATCAAAACAACTCTGAGATTCCATCTTACACCCATCAGAATGGCTAAGATCAAAAATTCAAGCAACACCACATGCTGGTGAGGATGTGGGGAGAGAGGAACACTCCTTCATTGCTGGTGGGAATGCAAACTAGTACAGCCACTTTAGAAATCTATCTGGTGCTATCTCAGAAAACTGGGAATAGGGTTTCCTCAAGACCCAGCTATTCCACTCCTTGGAATATACCGAGAAGATGCTCCAGCACACAACAAGAAAATTTGCTCAACCATGTTCATAGCAGTCTTATTCATAATAGCCAGAACATGGAAACAGCCTAAGTGTCCCTCAGTAGAAGAATGGATAAAGAAACTGTGGTACACATACACTATAGAATACTACTCCGCTATTAAAAACAAGGAATTCCCAAAATTTGTGGATAAATGGATTGAGCTAGAAATGTTCATAATGAGTGAGTTAACCCAGAAGCAGAAAGAGTCAAATGGTATATACTCACTTATATCTGCATACTAGCCCAAGGGGCATGTCCCATGAAAGCCTTCCCTTACCAGGAAACTGGGACAGAGGGGAGGACATCCTATTGGGACTCTAGATGGGAGAATCATGGGAGAATAGCAAAGTAGAAGGATCCAGAGGGTCCTAGAAACCTACAAGTAGTACTTTATGAGAGGCAGATTTGGGCCAAGGGGTCCTGCTTAAACTAAGGCACCAGCCAAGGACAATACAGGCGGTAAAATTTAAACCTCTACCCAGATCTAGGCAATGGTGAGAACACTCTCCACATTTGAGTAGAGAGTGGGATATGACTTTCTCACATACTCTGGTGCTTCACATTTGACCATGTCCCCTGGAGGGGGAGACCTGGTGGCACTCAGAGAAAGGACAGCAGGTTACCCAGAGGAGACTTGATACCCTATGAGCATATTCATGGGGAGGTAATCCCCCTCAGGAACAGTCATTGTGGAGGGAAATAAGGGGAAAATGGGAGGGAGGGAAGAATGGAAGGATACAAGGGATGGGATAACCATTGAGATTAACAAGAATAAATTAATTTAAAAAAAAGAATGAATGAGTCTAAGTACTCATGGAAATGGAGAGTTAATAACAACAATAGAATTCTCAGCTTGATTACCATAATTTTCACACAGAAACAATTGACTTTTCTTAGAGTTTATGTCACGATACTTGGCTTGTCCTTGTTAAACAATGGTCATAAGTAACCATCACTTGTACTGATAATTCATCCACCAGACTAATAATTTTGAATTTAGCATATTTATCAGAATCTTTCCTCATTCTTGTGGCAAAACTTTCATGCTATGGCAGTGAATATGTTGCTTTTCACATATATATTTTGTTTTATTATGAAAAGTCCGTATCATTTATGGTAAAGTGGGTTGCCATTGGGTGTGTCAGACTCGTAATATATCCCTTGATCTATGTGCTGTGTTTAGATGATAAAAATGTAAATTGGAGGCATTTAGGATTTTCAAAATGAGTAATGAACTTAAAATTGGTAATGTTTGAAGACCATTTGTATTTTACACACACACACACACACACACACACACACACACACACACACACACACCAGATATAGACAGATGATACATAGAAAAATAGATAATAGATAGACAGGTAGATAAAGAGATAGATGATACATATAGGTAGATAGATAGATAGACAGACAGACAGATAGATAGGTGAGGATTTAGAGTACATTTTGCCTTAACAAATAAGTTACGTTAAATTTAATATAACTCACATTTCAAAGATAGAACAAACAGTAAATTAAATTAATCCAGAATTTTACCTCTTTGTATAGTGAAGATGGGAGGAAATCAGTAAAAACTACAAACAAAATAGATATCTCTTTTGACTGACATTCATTCTATTCCAATTTGTAACCTTGAAAATAATAGTTTGCTATGATATGCCTCTTTTTCTGGACCTTAAGAAATGCATATAAATCTCAGAAAAATTAGTAAAACTGGATACTTTGTCTTTCACTGAATATTTCCTATTTTCTAGTTCTTGCCTTATCTTTTCCTGTATCCCAGGAAAGCTACAGGCAAGCCATAGTGGTCACTTATTTTAAAAATAGAATGAAACATGCGTCAAATCTTACTATTTAATTGGGGAAAATTGCTTCAAGGATATTTGTTCACTGGATTCCAATGCTCTTTTTTTTTTTTTTTTTTTTTTTTTTTTTAACATGGAAGATGGTAGTCTTAACATTAACATAGCCAAATTTTGCACTTTGACAACTAAACATTTCAATAATATCAAAATGATTCAATGTAGCTTATATGAAAATATTGGGGATCCAGCTACTATTAAATAAAGTGGTATTCAGGCTTTCTCTCTCTCTTTCTCTCTCTCTCTCTCTCTCTCTCTCTCTCTCTCTCTTTCTCTCTCTCTCTTTGTGCATATGCGTGTGTGTGTGTGTGTGTGTGTGTGTGTGTGTGTGTGTGTGTGTTATGTGTTCTCATTGTTTTGCATAACTTATCTCATAGCTTAAAATTGAGAAGTTTCTCCAAGGCCTTGATGACAAGCTATAGAACATTATTAGTACAAATACAGGTTAATGTCAAAATTATACATCAGTGTATTGTGTGTTATTTATTAACACAGTATTCAATCCCTTTGGATTTTTTGGAATGTAAAATAGAAAATGTCATGTATGTATAAGAAGCCATGCTATGGATTTTCAGAGATTCTCTTTATTATTTGACATTGGAAGCAACATTTGTTGAAAAGAGAGTTCATTGAAAAGCTTGCAAATTCAGAGATAGGTAGATAAACATGGTTTTCAAATACTTTATCATGAGTGAGTACTTAAAATAAAAAAGAATTGTTCTATGTTTACTCCCATGGCGGTAATTAAAGTCCACGATAAAAAGTAACATTAAGGAGGGAAGTTATGTGTGGCCCACAATGTGCGGTTTCCAATGTCTATATATGGGGAAGTGAAGGCAACAGGAACTTAACTCAGCTGGTCTCAGTATATCCTCAAAGAAGAACAGACAGGAAACAGTACATTCATGGTGTCTACATCACTGCTCATGCCCAGCTGTTTCTTACTTATTCATTTCATAACTCCCGACCTAGACGGTCGTGTTACCCACAATGGCCTATGTCTTTTTACGTCAATTAACTTAAATAAAAAATTTCCCCACAGACATGCCTATAGGCCAACTCAATGAAGATAATCTCATTGAGATTTCTCCCCAGATGATTATAGATTGTGTCAAGTTTACAATGAAATCTGTCCATCACACTCCCCACTTTGTCAGCCTGATGGAAAAGTACAACTTAGAAGCCACAACTTCACACTCCTTGTCACTAGACTTGCATGTTTATCTCACAATGTAAAGCCCACTCCAGTGTTTCAGTCTCTGTAGCCTTTAAAATTTGCAATATTATCGAGTCCACAATGCCTGTGAACCACTGTACAAGACAATCCAGATTATATACCTCCAAGATATAATGACACAGAATGACCATTCGTATTATAATAATGAAGGATCAGACCACCGCATGGAATAATCTCGTCCAAACAGAGCCACACTCGAGCGAACACTGAGTCTTACAGTTCTAATGTCCACCATCTAAAACTCACAGTCATGGCTCCAAAGGGCTTGGGTGACCTCACACGCCTAACTTCTCAGGGATGATAATACAGCCATAAGTCCCCAGTAGGACCCTCTTTAACATACCATAAAAGCAAATGCAACTCTTCAGAAGTAAGTAAAAACTCTTGATCCCTTAGTTAATGACTATGTTATGCAACTGTTCTAGGTGGCAGCTTATTATTTTCACTTTCTAGTTTAATTTATTTAGTTTTAAAAAAATATGGAAATTCTACATGCCTTTATAGCTACTCTGATGTTGTTCAGTCAATCTATTCAGTGTTTAAAGGCATTTTAATTGGTTTATTTTTATGTCAGTTTGTTAATTTAGGACACAGATAAGAAGTATGTATGTATCAAGTTGTTCTATTTAAAACTTGTTTCCTGAAAATCAATGTTGTGTAAAAGCTGTAAGAATAGTTGACAGAATTGTAGATTTTTCCTTTTATTCTTTTTTTTTACCAATTTTGTCATATTTATTGTATATTTTTTATTTTTCTTTTACTCCTTTCTTTGTTTTCTATGTCTTCTTTTTTTTCTTGCCTTTCCTTTTTTTTTTTTTTTTCTCTCTCTCTTCTTTTTATTTCACTTCTTTGGTTGGAGGATTTTGAGAATACATTCCACATACCATAATTCATTTTCCCTTATGTTTAACTTAGTACACATTTAATAAGTAAGCACATCTTGACATAGGTTTAAGTTACCAACTAGCACACACAGAAACATTTTTTATGGGCAAACAATTATATCCAACTTATCCCACCCTTTCCAATGCTCAAATACTAGTCTATACATGTTTCCTTCATTTGTTGACACAAGCCAGACTTATGAACTCCATTTGTTGTGTCTGTATTTTTCTTCATTATAACAATTGGCCAATGTAAATGACCTCAAATATTCTGCATACCACCTATTAAGAGATTTTCTTACTTTTTAAAATATTTAAAGGCTGGGTGTGGTGGTGCACACCTTTAATCCTGGCACTCGGGAGGCAGAGGCAGGTGGATCACTGTGAGTTCGAGGCCAGCCTGGTCTACAAAGGAGTCAAGGACAGCCAAGGCTACACAGACAAACCCTGTCTCGAATAAAAAAAAAAAATTAAATATTTCATATTTACTTTGTATGTTCAAGGTTTTTTTTTCAAATTCTTTCTTACTTCAACTATGACATTTTAAAGAATGAAAACAATCACTTGGTTCTCCCTCTCTCCTGGAGCAGGGTAGCATTGCACTTCAGTCGCCATAGCAAAGACAATAGCTGCTGGGTAGATGGTCAGTTAAAACGGTTACGTAAACAGGATTTAAACATTTCTGTGTTCATATCGACAGTGTTAAATCTCAACTAACACTATTCAGTTTGAATTTGTTATATATTCTCCTAAAATGAACACCCATTTCTCATAATCTCATCTGTTAGTGGTAGGAATATTTTTGATGATTTGCAAAATTTTATACGTGCTTAACTCTGTTGTGCAGAAAAGAACTAACATAGCAATACAAACTGTTAACTATGAGTGGCATATTTACAAGTCTGGCCCTGGGCTGGTGTCTAAGACATGTGTTTTAGAAGGATTCACATGAGCATAACTTGAGTTTCTCAATGTGTCTGAACTCATTTGAACAGTCAACACGCTTCATATACCTGTTTATTTTCAGAGACTCTGAATGTTTTATATCTAATAGGAAGAAGCTGGATCCATGGTCCATTCTTACAAAACAACAAGAACAAAAGCCTGTATGTGTTGATTTTATAACAAGCTTCCTGGTGGACATCATTTCATATGCTCCCATGCTGAAAAAATTAAGTAGGTCCCGTGAGACTCCTCTAGGAAGAGAACCTTGGATAATTGTGTTTCATTTCATGAGATTCTGTTCCATGTGACTTTTAATTTAGCTGACCTGGAATATTCATGTGAGGCACACAGCAACGAACGTAGTTGTATGCTGGCTCCTGTGAGTTCTCCTCAGGAAATATCAAGCTTCCAGTGCTGAGGAACTCTGACATACCTAAACAAAACCTCCAACGAGGGTTTTAAATTATAGTTCTTCCCTTCTTTGGCTGAGAGAACATAGAAACTACCTTCTTGAAATTATTATAGTTTTACAAGAATTGAAAAAAAACAAAAACGCATAATACACGGAGTTCTGCACTTTTCCTCCAGTGTTTGTATTATTCAGAACAATAATACAATATCAAAAAATAAATTGACATTGGTATAATGCTTAAAGAATTCTATGCTTTTCATTTCATGTATAGATTCAGGTAATCACAGCTATGGCATATAGAACTATTTGCTCAACACCAAAACTCCTTACATGCTGTCCGTTGGTAGTCATAACCTCTCTCTTCTTCCACCATCCTGTGATCATAGTAAACAGAGATATTCTCATCTCTTTAATGCCATCCTTATAAGAGTGGTTTATGAGTGTGGCCATAAGTGCCTGACCTGTTGAGATTAGCTTTTTACACCACGGCAATTCAGATGATATTAAAGAACATACTGCCTGTATCAACAGCACAATGTTAAAAAAAGATAATAACCTTCAGGCCACTTTTATAGTCATAGAAAAATTGAGTAGACTGTAAAAAGAACATATTTTCTCTCTCTCCTTCTCTCTCTCTCTCTCTCTCTTTCTCTCTCTCTCTCTCTCTCTCTCTCTCTCTCTTTCTCTCTCTCTCTCCTCTCTCTTCCATCTCTCTCATACACACACCCTTCCCAATATTAGCATCTTATATAACCAACAGATACTTCTCAAAAATTACTATTCAACCTCATTATAACCTAACATGATTTTCACATCAGTTCTCACTGTTTGGGCATAGACTCCCTCTTTTAACAAATACAAAATGAAATCTACTGTTGTTGTAGCAGCACATCATAGAATAATTTCAGAACCTAAAAACAACTTTACTCTACTGTCAATCTAGTTTTTACGCCAATGCTTGAAACTACTGATGGTTTTATTTTCCCAATGGGTATGCCATTCTAGAGTGTCACTAGATGAGGTCATGCAATATAAGTGCCTTTGCACTGGTTTCTCTCATGTAGTGTTACGTACTTAAATTTCCTTGGTGTCTCTTCCTAACTTGACAAGCTAGGACCTCAGATTTCAAGCATATTGAATCTATCTGTGACTATGGATATCCCAAGTACCTGCATTATTTTTGTTAACTCTCACAAGAGTTTCAATGTTACTATTGGATCCTGTGCTTTTTTTCTTATAAACAAAGTATGAATATACACTTGACTTATACTTACTATATCATTAGAGTGTGTTCTAATGTAGAGCATCATTGGTTTAATGTCAAATTCTACTTAGTAATTATTGGAGTACCCAAAAATGATTGATTTCCATGTCAACTTTGTGTTATGAAATTCTGTCAGTAGTATTTCCTGGAGCTTTTGTCCTATGTTACAGGATACTGTGTACAGGGAGTCCTGCCAACATATATTTTGCCAAGACTTTAAAACAAATCTTTTCTCCTACTTTTTCTAAAGAAACATGGTTGTTGTTTTACTTTTAAATCTTGATTTAATTTAAATGAATTTGTGTAAGGCAATGGCTAACGTTTATTTTCCTGACTATGACTGTCCAGTCACTTCAGGCCTATTTGATGAAATGCCAATCCTTCCCTACCTGGGGCTTCCCTTGCCCTATGGTTAAAAATTATTCGGCTGTAAACTGGGCAGTGGTGGCACATGCCTTTAATGCTAGCACTCAGGTAAGCAGATTTTTGTGAGTTTGGGGCCAGCCTAGTTTAGAGAGTGAGTTCCAGGACATCCAGGGCTACACAGAAAAACCCTGACTGGAAAAACAAACAAACCAACAAACAAAAGATTGCTCGGCTGTGGCTCTTGCTATGGTGTGTGGTCTTTGGGTGTTCTATTCCCTGTCCATGACCTCATTGTCAAACCTTTTATCATTAACTGTCTTAAATGAGTGTCACAAGATAGCTTAGATCCAGAAAGCTATTTTTACCTCTTTTCTAATTTTTTCTATTTCTTTTTTTGTTTTACACACATTTTATGCTGAGCTCATCAACATCTAAAGGTGCACTGGTTTTCATGCAAATTCCTATGACCTTATAGATCCATTATTTCTCACTACAAAGGAAATTTATTACTCTGGAGGGGTGAACAGGGTTGGGAGGGAGGCTACAAAGACAGGCATCAGGCAGCAACAAGCAAGCAAGCAAGTGGGTGCTTTTTTTCAGGAGTAGATTTTTAAGGAGAAAAAAAAAAAGGAGAGTCTGTGCTAGGGTGAGTTGGTAAATCATGACTGGACATGTTAGCCAAATAATTAATTTTGATTTTTGGACATTGTTTTTTTGTCTCAGGAATGAGTCAGTGGCCAAATAAGGAACCGGGCCTTGGGAGCTAGCTTTACAAATGTATAATCTAACGGGGTTTTGTTGTTGCTGTTTTGTTGTGGTTATTGCTGTTGTTTTATCAAGGAGGAGAAGGATTAAAATCGAAGACTGTTGGTGCCATGTTTACTATGTTTGGGTCTGTCTTGTCATGCTTGGGCTTGTGGTCTTGAGCCCTTAATTCCCACCTTTTTGTTTTATTATTAGGTTGCTGGGTGTTGCATGGATGGGCATCGTGCTTGCGCTGCTTGCTGCTGACACTCGGGCATCGTTGTTACACACCCAAGGGAGCTGGATTGTTGGGTAAGGTTGGCAAAAGCAGGCTGTGTTACTCCATGTCCAGGCTCTGCAGGACCGTATGCCTGGGATTAGGGAGCACTCTGCATGGCCTTGTAAGCCTGGACTATTTGGAGCTGTCTAGGATGCATTCCGAGAGAACACCAGGGGTGTCTAGTTACTGGAGCAGTCTGTAGTCGTCTGAGGGACAGAGGGTAGAGTTAAGAAATGTAGGGACTTTTCTTATCTAGAGTCTAGGTCTGCATTTAAAACTTTTAGGCTCATGTTCTTGGTATTTGGGGAACGAGAGTCCCAAGACCAGGGAAATTGGGACTAGGTAAATTCCCCTCATGCTATATAGAAGTGTGGGGAAATTTAGGCTTTTGGTTTTCAATTCTTTCATTGTTTTGTTTATTTAATCACTTTACATCCTGATCGCAGCCCCCTCCCTCCTCTCTTCCCAGTTTTACTCTTGCAAATCCTCTGCCCCATTGCTCATTCTCCTCCATGGGTACCAATCCACCTCATGTCACAGCAGGACTAAGTGTATCCTCTCCACTGAGGCCAGATAAGTCAGCCAAGCTAGCAGAAAGGGCTCGAAAGGTCGGCAACAGAGTCAGAGACAGCCCCTACTCCAGTTGTTAGGGACCCACATGATGACAAAGCTGTTTATCTGTTTAGGCTGTTTTTTGATGGGAGTATTTATGAGGAATCCATTGTCCTATGACAGGTGGATTTCCTGAAGCTTATAAGATTTTTTAAAGTTAATAAAAAAGAGATGATACTGAGGTACATTTACACAATGGAATACTACTCAGCTATTAAAAACAAGAAAACCTTGAAATTTGCAGGCAAATGGGTGGGACTAGAAAAGATCATTCTGAGTGAAGTAACCCAGACCCAGAAGGACACACGTGGTATATACTCACTTATAAGTTGATATTAGCCCAACATAGATGTCCCCTGAGAGACTCCACCCAGCGGGGGTCCAGGACAGATGCTGGGACTCCAGGACTCTGGAAGAAGTGTGGAGAGTACTTTGAAAGAGTAGGGTGACAGAAGGACCCAGAGGTTCAGGAGCTCCACATCAAGACCAGTGGCTCTGGACACAGGGGCCTAAACAAACTGTTGCACCAACCAAGGACAGTGCATGCAGAGAACCTAGACCCCTGTTCAGATCTAGTTAATGGACAGCTCATCCTCCAAGGCTGTGGGGGTGTGGGGCAGGCAGGGACTACTTCTGACATGAACTCTGGTGCCTGTGATTTGATCATTTCCCCTTGGCTGGTGGGCCCTCTGGGTACACAGAGGAAGAGGATGCAGGCTATCCAGATGGGACCTGATAGGCTGTTGTCCGACGGTTAGGGAGGAGGTTTTTTTCTGTCAGAGGTCTAGGGGAGGGGAATAGGACAGAAGATGCAAGCAAGGGTATAACAATCGGGATGAAAGAAGAATAAATTATAATAAATAAATAAATAAATAAATAAATAAATAAATAAAACTGTTTTAGATATGTTAGTATTAAATTTTTCACTGAACTATAGAGAATAATGCATTTTTTCCATCTCACATTGAGATCACATAGGCATAGTCCTTCTGAAAACAAAAATAAAACCCAAATTGAAAAACATGTGATGGAGAAAATAAGAACAAATTAGAGCAGTAATTGAGCATTTACTTGCAATGTATGTTAGAATGTCCAAAATGATCTGAGTGAAGAATAAATACGTAACTGAGCAAGACATCACATGAAAGTAGATGGTGAGATATTTCATACTCAGAGGAGTATATTGCAGATGGATAGTCTCAGATGTGAAATTGAAAAAAAAAAAATAGGGACTCTGATACCAGATGAGAAGATGCCAAGATAGTTTAAAATAAATGTGATTAGAACAGATTTTCAGTGAAGAAGAGCTACGTAGTAGGTGACGTGGAGTGTAGGAAAGAGTCAAATGAGTAGACTAGCAGAAAAGCGATGACACTTGCGATAAAGGTCATTGCTGCAGTAAAATGCCAGGACACATAGTTCTCTTGTGTCTTTATATTTTATACTTTCAGGTTGCGTTTTATATAGTAATAACTTCAGAAAAGTAACATTGTTAATATTAATTAATTAAGCTATTTAAGTGGCCTTTCTTTAAAATGATATTTCTAACATAGATCTTAATTTTGTACTTACCTATTCCAAATCCATGTTGGATATTTTTATTTGCCCTATAGGCCTATTAACATGTAAATTTACATGTAATAACAAATACATTTATGCATATGTGGGTCTGTAGATCTATATTGGGATATATATATATATATACACACACATACATATATATATGTATCATATGCGCATGTATGTTTGTAAACACATAGACATAGATATTGCCATATTCCATTGAAATTCTATATTGAGATATATTTTTTCTAAATTTATACTCCTATAGATCCTGTATTGACATTATTATTTTCTTCTGTTGTTTCTCATGAGTTTCAATATTCACAGTATCAATCTTTTTAAGAACTTATTTTCTTATTTCAGTACTTCTTGATATTTCTTTGGATTTTCATGTTATAAAAATCTTTCTGGCTAGATATGGTAGTTCACATCTTTAATCCCAGCACTTGAGAGGCAGAGGCAGGTGGATCTCTGTGAGTTCATGGCCAACCTGGTCTACAAACCCAGGACAGCCAAAGATACACAGAGAAACCCTGTCTCGAAAAACAAAACAAAACAAAAATCTTTTGGATTTTGTTTTCCTTTACTGGTTTATTCTGGGGAAAGGTCCCTATGCCAAAGCAGTTCTTTATTTCCAGTTGTGCCAAATTATATCCATGCTGTTAATAAATAATAAATAATTAAACTCTCAGAAAAACCAACTCAACACCCTTAATGACGGGCTGGATATTCCTGCGGAGACTATATTATGCCTTCCCCTGGCTGAGGTAGGAACTTACAATTACACCTGATGTAATTTTATGGTTTCCTGCTGATTAGAGATACTGTGTTTTGTTGTTGATTATAATTTATATAAAAGCATTCATAAAGCTTTATCAGTGATTACCTTATTAATATATTTAATTATCTTACCATAGATGATCACATTTCTAATATCAGGTTTCGAATCTTTTTAACTTCCTTTTCACATAAGGTAAGATCAACCTTAACAAAATGATTTCATGTTTTGTCCTTTGCTATCTTCTAAGTAAATTAAGCTGCTGTGGAGCAATGCAAGGTATGAAATACAAGGGTTATGCAACCGAAGGCTGCCTATTATGCTAGAATTAGAGTCTGTCTGAAGAGTCTAGAAAGGAAAGTGCCACAAAGAATAGCAGGATCATGCTCAAAACTTATTGATGAAATTCGTTCATTATCTTTTCTTACATGTAAAGCAAATGTATTAATTAAAATTGAAAGGTGTTACTTGTCAATTATTTGAACTAAAAAGTAATGTTACCTTAGTGCTATTTGCTTTCCTATGTGCTTGTAATATACTTGCAAATACATAGGAAGTGAAATTTGTGCTCCCATATAGCCTTGTGTTGAAAAGAAACGGAACATGCAATAAATAACGTTGAAAGCCGTACTAGCAGGTAAAGTCTTGTGGGTAGAAAAGTGAATGGAGTGGCATTACGAATGGAAGGAAAGCATGGACAGCAGCAAGTCATAATGTGCCCAGAGGCAACCTTGTCTAAAAGTGCATTAAAGGAAGGGCAGAGTGTTGGGGACACAATGAACGGTTAATAGACCTGGCTGCTCTTTCAGAGAGCCTGGGTTGGGTTTCCACCACTCATTTCAAATAGCTCACAACAATCTTTAATTTTACCTCCAGGGCATCTACTACCCTGGTTTAGGCTCCTCTGGCACGCTCCCCCCTCCCACACACACATGGGATAAACTTATGCAGATATACACACATAAATAAAGCATACTATTAAAAGAAGACAAAAAGAATTTGGGAAATTAGTCAAATAGGTGTATGAGAGGATGACATTCCAGGAGAATGATCTTATCAAACGGAAGTAAAGTAAAAGTGTGTCCTGTTTGTTAAAGGCTTTTCCTAAGAGGATAGTGGGTCTATTTCAAAGTACATAGAATCTAATGACAATATAATAGCAGGTTCAGTGGTACACAGAGTCCATAAGACATTACAGAAAATTTAGAGCTGTTTGAATTAATACTGAAGGGATTTTGGGGTCAATGCAAAATTGTGAACAAAGGTAGCAAGATCATTTAAGTGTACAGGGATTATGCTAGCCACTTTCTTCACACTGGACTGTGTGCGAAGTCAGTGAGGTGTGCATGAATAAAGGAAGAAGAGACTTTCTGAGCATTTTTCATCATTCTGCATTAGAGAACTGAAACCAAATTGAGGAGATAATATGTAGCCAGAAACTTGGTATACTTTAGAGACATAAAAATATTGATAAAATGTGTAGGTAGAGAGACTGTTTTGTAGGATTTTTTAGGTTTGGAGAAGGACCATGTCAAAACGATGAACAGCCGAAGTTAGCAGCTGCATGACATGGGTGCTACAGCACATGGTGGAGTGGCCAGTTGAGCTTGGACCAAATCATTCAACATTAACGCTTTGTACTTTTCAAACTTTGAGAGTTTTCCACTTTGGCAAAACCATGCTTTCAAAACCTCTACTAGATTTAGAACTTTTATTTTCAAACTAGAAAGTATCCCTGTAAAGAGAAAAGAGTTTACTGATGCATTTCTACATAAATAAACTGGTTTGGAGTCAGACCCTCGAAAACTACTGACTGAAAGAGGGCATTTATTTTGGAAGATAAATTTCAGTACTCAGAAATTGTGATTTATATGAGATACAAAAATGTAAATGGTAAAGTCATTTGCTAAGATGCCCTCTCTTGTAATGTTTATCTTTATGTTAATAAGACACACGGCAAAGTAAATTTTATACTTGTCATATGCTCACATTTTCAAAATGTGTTCAACTGTAATAACATTTTATTTTCATATTAAAATAGAAATAAAAAATTCAGAAATAAAATATACTATTGGAAACTAAGTACTGAAAATATCTTCTCATAAAATATATTTTTTACTAAACTGTAGGAAAGGCTGTGTTCAGTGTGAGCAAATGTAATTAGACTGAAGATGAGAGATAAATCAATAATATTCCAGTGACAAAAGGCTGCAAGCAAATTTTGATGCAAAATTTATCATTAGAAAGATTTATTTTAGGAACTGAAATTCATGCATTTGAAATAAGTTTTTGAAACATCAAATGACTGACGGATTAATTATGAAAAACGTAGTTATATTTGAATGCATACATTATACTGCAGGTGTGAATATCAGGCCACAGGGAATCATTAACACAACTTCCTTTACTAGGAAAAGCTTTTTTAAGTTGGCAAAAGATTTTTGTAAATAGTCAAAGAATGTCATAAAACTCCGAGGTAGTCTCTTCTCTCACTTTCTTGAAGTTTGGTATATGTCATGTACGCATTCTGTACCCTTCATTGCTGCATACAGAGCACTCCTAAAATTAGTGAAAAACCATGTCCTGTATTCAATTGAGATGGAGTGAAAGAGCATAGGAAGGAAAGGCAGAAGTGATGGAATTATATTTTTAAAAAAAAAAAAATTACATCTGTTAAACTACTCTTCTCTTACTGTGTAAATGTTATGGTTGTAGACCAAAGAAGGTAAAACAAAAACAAAACCACATTTTAATCATCCAGGAACACTAATCCCTCTTCTGGAGTAAAATATTTTCAAAATGCAGTGATTTCTACTTTGGGCTTATCTTGAATTTTTCACAGAGAAGTTCTGTTTACTGTTGGATCCAATAGATCTTGTGTTATTATTTAAATGTGTGTGTGTGTGTGTGTGTGTGTGTGTGTGTGTGTGTGTGATGTGATTGATCTGGACATCAGAGGGAAGCCTTTGGGACACAGTTTTCTCTGTCCTCACATCAGATTTAGAGCAGAATTAGTAGCATGAGCTCTAAGCATGGAGCCTTCTTGCCAGCTTCCCCATGTTGCTTTTTTCCTTGTCAAAGTTATGGGTATTGCTGTTGCTATTTATATTCGTTAAATTATATTTGTGTTCTTAATAACATTCTGTTTTACCTGAAGAACAACCTGTATTTGAGGCAAACATCTTAGAATAGGCTTCTTCCATAGGTCAATATCATTTGTAATCTCTCTTGCACTCTCTCTCCCTCTACCTCTCTCTCTCTCTCTGTCTCACACTCTCTCCCAATATGTATCTATACATGCATATATACTTATATGTATTTGTATATGTACAAAAATTATAAATAAATATATAAATGAGTACATTTTGCCATTCAGGTTGTATTTAAAGACCGAGTTAAAAATTCACTTATCTGTCGAGGAAAGTATATATA
>OU015750.1:54572668-54594416 GCA_907169655.1 Acomys percivali
AGAGAGAGAGAGAGAGAGAGAGAGAGAGAGAGAGAGAGAGAGAGAGATATTTTGGTGACAATAAGGTGTAGATGTGAATGATAAGTAGGGTTCTCTTTTGGATATAACTTTAATTTTGTTGTGGAAATTGCAAAAAAAAAAGTATAAGGAGAGAATTTTAAGTTATGGTAAATGCTATGTAGAAAAGATCTCAAGAACTTTTGGTGATAATAGGAAGCAGAGCTGAATATGTACCAGTAAGATATGCCAACAGTGTAGGGAAGTGGAAACTGACCCGAACCACATGTTTTCAGACTCAAACTTTCTTCATCTGCTGTGTGTTTCCTGCCGTGGTGGCGTTTCCACTCCCAAGGGGATATTGCTGTAAGGGTCAATATGTGTCAATAAGTCCACTATTCTTTAAGACGGTAACTTTTAATTTTAATGTTTGGGTTTTTATTTTTGTAACATATTAGTATTGTATGATGTTGCCAACTTCTGAGTTATGCTGCCTCACAATGCATCTTATACAATGACGTATACCCTAGGATTTCCTATTTGGTGTTCAACTTCTCATTGTGGGCCGAGGACGTTATACTTTTATTAGCTGTACCTTGGATGCTATCATCATTTGGGAACTTAGGAGTGGCTAATGAGCAAAGGGCACAAACAATACAGCTTATCTTGCTATAATTTTTGTTGGAAATGGAAATGAGATAGATATGTCACGATGGCATTGGTCAGTCTAAAGGCCACAGGCTTCAACTTCCTAGTGAATCTGATCAGATGTTGCCTGAAGATGTGACATAAAGATGTTATGGAACCATTTAGAAAATATTTAGCTCTTCCTAATAATTAAATCTATACCTCAATTGCCATAAATACTCTGTTATAAAACACACACAATTAGTAAAAATATATATATATATATAAGTATATAGTATAAGTAACATATGCTTTATTTTTAAGTTACAAACTAGTCTATGAAAGGCACAATCCAAATGATGTGTTACATGTTCTTAGATGTGAGTTTACAATCTTACGTAAAGCTTTGCGCTGGGCAGTCATCATGCATGGGTATCACCTCAGCACTTGGGAAATAAAGGCAGACAGATTGCTATGGATTTGAGGTCAGCCTGGTTATAGCATGAGTTCCAGGGAGAGCCAGGGCTACATAGAGAAACCTCGTCTCAGCAAGGAAAATAATAAAAAATAAATAAATGAATGGATGAGTAAAATGAATGAATGAATAATACATGAAGTAGAATGGTACTTGTGTGGCTGGTATAATGACTCAGTATAAACACATGCTCTAATCAAACATGGTATAACTCTTTCATTCCTATAAGGGCTCGGTGCTCTAATCAAACATGGTATAACTCTTTCATTCCTATAAGGTCTCGGTGCTCTAATCAAACATGGTATAACTTTTTCATACCTACAAGGGCTCAGTTAGTTGTAGGCCTCTCCTGAGCTGTCCTAAGGGATGATTAGCCTATCATTTGCATAAATGTCCTCCCAAAACATGAAAATATATTAAATATCCTTAGCCATCCTTAAAAGTAAATATGAAACTTCATTGAGACTCTACCCCAGAAAATCAGATAGTAGTCATTAAGAAAACAAACAATAACAAGTGCTGATGATGCCACGTACAAACGAAGAACACTTACACAATTCCAGGAGGAATGTAAATTATTCACCATCTTCTATGAAAATCACTATGAGGGTGTTGTATGAGCAGCTGGAATAGTCAGGCTGCCTTTGAGAACAAGTCCAAAGAATACAAATAACAGACCTCGGGGCTTCCGGTGTTTTCTTTGGAGATTTTGTCCCTATTCATGAGAGACAATCTATGGAATTGGTCTAGGTTCATCAACAACTTCATGGATAATAAAAATGTAGTACATGCACACAAGGCCCTTCAGAAAATCAGCTTATAACATACAAGGGACATTGGATACAACTGTAAATTATCAGATTAAGTGAAATAAAAATTCAGAAAGACAATGATCACAACTTTCGCAATATCTGGATCCCAGAATTCTGGTAATTTATGTTTGTATTTACATGTGTACATGTGAACACATGCATGTGCATGCACACACACACACACACACACACACATACACACACACACCAACATGTTTTTAATGCACACTGGTGCTTTCTTGCTATTCCAGATACAGTATATCTCCCTAATAAGGTCAATGTTAAGATCTGGACATTGGGGCTTTTAAAATGCCAATATATGTGTCTGATGAGAATGAGAGATTGAGAGCCATTTGGCCTTCACAATCTTGAGAGGGACGTTCTTCCATCACCTGCCCCCTCATTACAAGAATATTACAGTAATATGATATAACATATAATATGATATGATAAATAATATTACAATAGAAGTGCTACTCTCTCAGGGAGAGCACAAGGGAGGAGACAACATAAGTTATTCAGGGTTAGTATGGTTAAACTACATGGCACACTTGGATGGGAATGTCTTTATTCTGTTACTATGTGCAATGTCTACATACTGAAAGATGTTATCGAGACTGAAACATAAGCCTGGGCAATCAGATGGAAAGAAAGCTGACATATTTTACTTGGGAGTTAAAATTAGTCCATAAATGAAATAATTAGTAAAAGATTCACATATTTTACCAATATGCATGCTTAATTTTAACATTGAGGAAATCATACTTTTTCTCTATAGTTAAGGCCAAATTAGTTAAATGCAACATATTTAAAGTATGCAGATTTTACACTCTAAAGAATTAATAAATGCAATTGTTTATGATGTGAAAGAATTAATTATTGGTAGCTGGTAGTAATTAAAGGCCGACTAAATTTTCATCTGGCAAGAACGAATTTATGCAGCGCAGACATTTGAAGAGATAGTCACATATAGTTACCTTGAAGTTATGTATTCAAATATTTCCCAAAATAATATGTGATCATTTTATCAATATAGATTTTAATATATTCTACTCTGAAAGGACTTATAAAGAAATAGTTTGATGCCTTAGGTTATAGCATTAGGACACACAGTGATTAAAATTGCAATTAAAAATCTTGTTTCAGAATTATATTATTACATGCAGTCAAGGGGGAAAAAACCAACAACAAATACAAATACTGTCTCAGTCAATGTTGTTTTGGTGTTAAGAGACACCATGATCATGAAAACTCTTACAAAAGAAAACATTTAATTGGCACTTGTTTATATTAAATGTTGAGTCCAGTAGTTTTCATCTGAGACCCTTTAATACTTATTAACTCAAAGCAACTTATTTGCAAAGGGACTAGTTGTTCTGAAAAAGTTTAAGGTTAAATAACTATTACTGGGATTTAGGAAGCAAAGAAAATGGACAAGGAGGCTACAAGTAGATATTGGTCATTTATGTGAATAACAATTTAGGAAGTGTGTGTGTGTGTGTGTGTGTGTGTGTGTGTGTGTGTGTGTGTGTGCATGTACAGAATTAATCGAGTTTCATACTACATTTTGATTGGCAGACTATTTTTACATCCATTGTTATCTTCTTAAGCCCTGCAGATACACATACGTAGTATTGAGTGCACGTGCATTTGCGCATGTGTGTGTGCATGTGCGTGCATGTGTGTGTCTGTACATGTGTGTGTCTGTACATGTGTGTGTTTGTGTAATCTGTGTATGTGAAAACAAAATAACTCAAGAGTACCTTTAAAGCATACCAGTATCCGGCTCACAGTGCAGACCCACTACCGTATCTCTCTAGTGTGGGCATGTTAAGGTCTGTGCCCCGGTGCTAAAGTAAGCCTTCAACTTGCTACTGTGTGTCAGCTGAGCATTTGGGATTGAGATTCCTTTGACCTTCTAGGGCAAAATGTGGCAGTAAGGCAGATGCACTGCCATCATCTGGCAGTTTATGTCAAAGACAGGGCCTGAGTCAGTACTCTGCTTCTTCTGAATTATACTGTACAGTTTCAAAACACCTCAAAATATCTCTGGGCAACACATTTGCCTATTAGAGTTTGAGGACCACTCAATGAAAATGAGCATCTGGGACCCTTCCCTTGGGTGTAATTAGGTACAGCTGAACTAAGTGTATTAAATCAGTTAGGTAAACATCCAGGAACAGAAGGTCCTGCTTGAGAGGTTCTCCACATCCCACAGTAAGAGGAAGTGCTGATTTCTCTGTCTTACAGAGCGCGTGAGATCTGGATGTAGAGAGCCTCTTATGAATTCTTAGGAGGAGCTGAACTTTTTATTTCCTTTTTTGAGAGTTTCTGAGCAGTCGTTGGCAGCCACTGCAGAGCACTGACATGTGCATTCATAAGGTGAGTACACCCCTTCCTCCTGAGGCATACCCCTCCTCCGTGACAGCTCCGGAAGCCCTAATACAAACTGCTGGGTATTTGTTCTAGAAGGGAATCTGGCCAGCTTGAAAGTTGTGATCATGGCTTTGGCTGGCCTTGCCCTTCTTCCTCATTTCCTCTGCCATGATAAAAGCCGCTAGATTATATTGCTAAATCTAGCCCCAGCTCCCACAAAGTCTATTCCTTATTTGTCCACTTCCTCCTCCTGAGGCTGACTACCAAGGTCCAACTGTAGAAGTATTGAAGCCTCCTTGTGCTCACCTAATTAACATGCCCAATTAATATTAAACACCCCATCCCGACACGGAGTTTCACCCTGACCTTTATAAACTGCCACTTGCCTATCTAACCAGCTCCTTCTACTCAGAGGCAGTCCTTCGTCCAGCTCCAAGACAAAAGCCTCTCAGGCCTCTCCCTTGCTCCCTTCTTCCCCTCTCTTTTGTTCTCTTGACTTCTCCATCTTCCTCTATCTCCTAATTTTGTCCTTTATCCATCTTCTGTCTCTCTAGGACAAATAAATGTCTTCGTGCTGAGAACTTAGTGCTGGGAGTCCTGAGCTGATCCTTCCCCTTCAGTTCTTTCTTCTTGCAGAATACAACAGCGATGTGATGAAGGACTGCGCGGGCTCTATCTTGCTTTCTTGTCAAACTCTACTCCTTTCAAGCAAGTCATATGTTGTCTCAAAATGTGCAACAATTTTTTTTTAATTTTTTTATAAACAAATCATCTAGTTTGAAGCTTAGTGTTAAGAATTTTAGGAACTATCATTTTTATATTATATTATTTTTATTATATTTTTTAGTATCATTCTTTGTACTCTTTCCATAAAGTTTTGGATTTTCTCCGAAGAACATAAAAAAGATGCCTCATCCTTACACAGAGAGGAAAGCAGAGTGTTATAGTTTATATAAACATGTTTGTTTTGATCCCAAGTGTGGGATGTGAAACAGACTTGTGTGAGGGTGTGTGGTGTTTGCTGGAAACAGACTTGTGAGAGAACTCATAGTGTTTGTCCACTAGAAGAGGAACTGCCTCTGGTGAGGGCAGGGTCTTTGCCAACTGATAAACATCCTAGTATGGACTCAGAGAGGATACACACAAACACACACACACACACACACACACACACACACCACACACACACACACCACACACACCACACACACACACACCACACACACACACCACACACACCACTCACACACACACCACACACACACACACCACACACATACACACACACAGACACACACTACACACACCACACACAGACACACACATACACACACACACACACACACACACACACACACACACACACACACGAGCCCAAAACTAGAAGTTTGGCTTTTTGGTCTTGCTTCTTTCCTATTATTTGGCTGTTCATCATGCCCCTTTGAGAAGCTCCTAGAGAGAAATGTTCCAGAGATGCTTCAAGGTTCTGTGTTCCAGCTGCTGCTCCGGATTCTGGCTGCTATGCTTTCAGTCACCTTTGCTGAGTTGCTGTTTAAAGGGCCTGCTGAAATCCTGAGGATGAAGAGTGGAATCTCTCTAAGGAACTGAGTCTAAAAATGTCTACTTCTCCTGTTTCCATTAATCTCTTTCCTTTCCTATCTAGTGTAGGTGGGCTGGAAAGGAGGTATATGCATTAAGGAACTGGAAATAAAGTTAAGTTTGAAAAAGTTAAAAGTCTACAGGTAGCACCCAATGTTTCTGTGTATGTGTGTTGGGGGCATTTGTTGAAGTTAATTTTATAAAACTATGTTTGTTTCTCTTAGTTTTTTACTTAACCCGGCTATCACACAAATAATTCAGACTCATATTTGTTTATAAAGCTATACAATACAATCTTGGCGCTAATTTAGTCTGTTATTAACCCTCTATACTATTTTGTAACAGCAAACATTTGAGCTATATTTGCACTTTGTAGCTTTTCTTGGCTCCAGCTCCTTCTTCCTGGTCTTCCTTGTACGTCCTTGCAGCCATGGCTGGATCCCCTACTTCCTCTCCCGACTCCTCCTCCCCTGGCTGGCAGGAAGTCCAGCCCTATTTTCTCCTCTGCTCATTGATTGGCTATAAACTGCTTTATTGACATACCAGGCGGACAATTGCAGAGCAGAGTTTACACAACGTTTCCACCGGCAATCAGAATTTACACTATACAATAATCTTAAGCCTACAGAGGTGTATAGATGAGCAGTAGATTGTACAGTCAGCTCCTTAGATCTTGTGATTACCTTATTCTTCCCAGTTATGGTGCTTCTTCTCAATTGATGCTTATGTATAATATAAAACTACATTTCCATTTCCTTTTAATTATAATGGATACCACATTTACTACTTCGGTTGACAGAAAGTTAAATACACTATGACTTGGATTATGGATGACAAGAGTATACATAGGATTACTTATTGGTCTTCAGGCAATCACAACTAAGCTAGCAAGTGCTTTCCCATGACATTGACATTGACCTTGCAGAGTAACCTCCAAGTAGGCTAATTTCATCATAGAATTTGTTGTAGTTCAACAGAGTGATGTAATTTTTAATTAAATGTTCACAAGTGGTTAATATTGGCATAGGCACAACACAGTTTATGATCTAGTATTACTTTCTTAGAAAATTAATTCTTTCTTAGAAAATTAAGTGAGAAATTTTAGAGTATCTCCGAAGACATGGATATTGAGTACAAGAACTATTACTATAACATATTTCTATACATTAATAGGGGTATATTTATATTTAACTGAACTTAAATTAACAAATTAAGCATAAGCAATTGGAGAAATTTGAAGAAATGCCATAAAACAAATTAGTGCACCACTAGATGGCTAAATAGCAAGTCTTCAATGATATAAACCTAAAGTAGGTTGGTTAAGGTTCTTCTATACCAAGATTCTTAGCAACCTACACTTCCTCCATCTTTAAATAGTATATCATCTCAAGTCTCAAGATAGTAAATGAGATTCTTTCTTTAATTTCATGAAATTGGGAAAGACACGAATGCCTGTAGTTTTTATAGATGTAGGAAGTAATGAGCAGTGATTATATAGAAAATATAAGTGCATAAATTAAAATTTCTTATAAAGTTTTATATACTTTAGATTATATATAACCATATAGTTATATATTTAATATACATATACATACATGCATATATGGCTATATATTCTAATACGTCTAACATTTATAAACATATATACATATGTATAATATACTTATGTAATACTTAATTTCATATTACATTTTCACAGCAACTACATTATTTTGATCCTTAAAATCATTTTATTTTTAATATTATACTGTAATCACTCCATTCCCTTGTTCATTTGAAACTCTCTACCATTTTTTGCTGCTTGCTTTTTTTTTCTCAAATTCATGTACTCTTTCCCTATTAATTGTTATCATACACATACATACATATATACATACATACATACACACACACATACATACATACATACACAAATACATACCCCTAAGTATGTAAGTCTATCTGTTCATTATGTATAGTGTATGTGTGTGTTTTAGGAATGCTAAAAACTCAATAAATTGACATGCTCTTTACTGAAGGAGACTATTTCTTCTGCAGTCTGCATTCTATATGTGCCTTCTACTTCTTTATATAGGATTCAGGACTTGTGAGCTTTCCCCTGTCCAAGTTTACATCCATTTTAGTGTATAACTAACTTGATTAGTTAATGTTTCTGCACTCATGGTGATGAGATTTTATGGATGCAACTTCTGATATTCTTTTTTAAATTTTAATTTAAGTAAGTTATTCAGATACATCTCAGTTGTTATTACTTTATTTGTATCTTCCTGTTCCTCACTCCCTCTTTCACCCTATTCCCCTCCCCTAGGTCTGTGACAGAAGGGGACCTCTTCCTCCACCATATGATCACAGCCTATCAGGTCTCTTCCTGGTAGCCTGTTTACTCTTCCTCTGAGTGCCACCAGGTGAGAGAGGTAAGGGAGAATGGGGAACTAGAAGGATCCATATAGGCCTAGAACCCTACAAGAAGACCATCAAGGCTGGCGGATATGGACCCAGGCAGGTCTGCTCAAACTACGGTACCAACCAAGGACAATGCATGCAGTAAACCTAGAAGCCCTATTCAGATCTACCCACATTCTCCACAGTTGTGTGGAGAGAAAGCACTGACTTGAACTTCTGATATTCTTAGGAGAAACAATCTCACAGTAGACTCCCTGAGCCTCTGGTTAATACAATATTTCCATCTCTTTCACAATGTTCCCTAAGCCTTAAGTGAGGGGTTATGTTGAAAATGTGTCATTTGGAACTGGGCTCTAGTTTCTGTAATGTTCTCTGTCTGTGAAAGAGAACGTTCCTTTATGAAGGATGTTGGCTACATTCCTCTGTGCATATGAGGACAAATATTTAGAATGTAGTTGGAGTTATTCTTGTTTTGTAAAGGGGTTTTTGAAGGTTTTTCCTTAAGGTCCATGACTTCACATTCCTCGAGTACCAGTTTCTAGTACCAGGCATAATTTCTGGTTTGTTGAGTGAGCTTAAAGACCAACTAGAGAATTGTTGGTTACCACCAGTGTGTTTGTGGCACTGCTACAACCTCAGGGATCTTATATCATGCTAGAATAGCATGGTTCATAGGTGTCACAGACTGGTAGGACTGTTGGTGGCTTTCTTCCTTTGGAATCTTACATGATGCTTCTAGTACCATTAAGTCAAGTCTAGTTCTAATGGAGAAGGTTTTCAAGTGATTTTAACTCATGGCCTCATGAGCCCTGAGTCTGAATTGCATGGCTTCTTCAAAAATATGGTGGCTTCCCTTCTACCTCTGTGGGAAAGCAAGGGAAATGGCAGTAATGTACAGTATTGGGGAAGTTTTTGTCAGAGTCTTGTCCAACAAGTAAAAGGAGAGGTTTCCACGCCAGGTGTTTGCAGTTTTGCTAGAGGATTTTTGGCTCTTGGAGAGAGCATTGTCATCCTGGAAGGGAAATTTTTATTTAAACTATATTTGAATATAATAATTCAATATACTTATTTTATGTGTATTATAGGTATTTTAATAGATATGGAGGGATTACCTTTCCAGATATTAATGTACATTATAGAGCCATTATAAAAACAATATGGTACTGGCACAAAAACAGACACATAGCACAATGTAACAAAATCAAAGACCCAAACATGAACACACCTTACTTCAGTCATCTGATATTTGACAAAGATGTCAATTACATAAACAGAAGAAAAGAAAGCTTCTTCAACACTGATGTTAAGAATACTAGATGTTTACATTCAGGGAAATTAAATTAGAATATATATAGAGAGAATTATATACATAGAAATATATATATATACACATATATATGTGTGTGTGTGTATATATATAAAACTTTGCACGAAACAAACTCCAAATGGACAAAGAACTAACTATGGAAACTGAAACAATGAAACTTCTAGAAGAAAACTTAGCCAGAACTTTATCTGATCTACTGAAAGAAATGACTTTCTGAGCAGGTCTTATTTGCCTAAGAACTAAATCTCAATATTGACAAGTGGGAATATTCATGAGACTAAAAACCTCTGTGCGGCCAAATAAACAACTAGGAAAAGAAGAAGTTTAGGGAATAGAAAAGGGTCTATGTCATCATCTATTCACCACCCAGGTGATTTACATGCAGAATACAAAAATAACTAAAAACAAGAGTTACAAAAGTACAAAAAACCCACTTAAAAATGGGCCTGAGGCCTGAGAAGAAAAGAAGAAAAGAAGAAAAATGGCTGAGAAATAATTTTTAAATATGTATATATCTATTCTCCTTAGCAATCAGGAAAGCGCAAACCAACTTTGAGATCATCTTTACCCCAGTTAGAACAGCAAAGATCAACAAAACAACCAAAAAATGTTGGAGACGATGCAGGGAAATAACAACCCTCTTTTTCTGCTATTGAGACTGCAAACTGCTCTGGACAGTATGAAAATAGGTGGGAAGAGTTCTCAAAAAGAAAACTCTACCGTATGATTTAAGATATACCATACGTTGGCATCTACCCAAAGACTCACATCATACTCTTGATCCTTGCTTAGCCTAGCTCATTGCTGCTTTATTCACAATAAGTAGGAAATGAAAACAAACTAAATGTCTTTCTAGTGATGAATGGGTAACAAAAATGTACATATGGAATACTATTCAGATGTAAAGAAAAATGAAACGAAATTTGCAGGTAAATGAATGGAACTAGAGAAGATCATATTAACCAAGGTAACTCAGACTCAGAAACTCAAATTCCCATGCTCTCTCTCATCTGAATCTCCTGGGTCCAAATCCTGAGATGTGGCTGTAAATTGAGTAACTGCAGAAACCAGCAAAATAAAGAAAGGTCATTGATACAGAGGGCGAATGGGATAGCAAAGGACAGAAGGAATGACAGGATGCAAGGGATTTCATTGGGGGAAGCGGGAAAACAAGGAGGTGTAATTATTGAGTGTAAGGGAAATAAAGAAGACAGAAATAGTCTTTAAAAATTAAATTATTAACTACCTTCCTTCATTCTTTTAACTGACAATTGTATGTTAGAATATATTGTGAAGCACTTCGTTATATTTATTTTTTTTTAAAATATTTGTATTTATGTGTTGTTGTTATTTCTTATTAACCCAGCTGTAGTTCTGTAACACAGAGATATATTTGGATTTGTATTACAATAATTTATCTGTTGGAACATGTACTAGTGGACCAGTAGATTCTTGCTTCTAACATTCTATTTCTTCTCTCTGTAAATATTTCTGAGGGAAGTATTAGAAACATATATAAATAGACACTAAAGAATCACTGTAGTAATTGAACACACTCCTGCCTCAGCAACTCTATTTGAATCTTTTTATATTTGTTGTTTACAGCAGCTCTGGATAAAATGTAAATTTCCCACAGGTTCTTAAAATAGATGTGTTTAAAGGAATTCTCAGGAGGCACGCAGGGGCTGAATAACAAGAAGTTTTCCTTTTTATAAGGCCTCCTTAGCATATTTTTCTTGGGGCAATTCAGATAGACTAAACAATTCTGACACAAATACGAACGAAATTGTAATTTTAAAAGAAGTCTTGAAATAGGTATGCCTCCTTTCGAGAAGAATTGATGTGCCTGTAGTATGAAAACTCATTCCCAAATGATAATTGGAGCATTTTTTTTCTTTTTATCTGTGAGGTGACTCTTAATAAGCCAAAAGTGTTCTAATTTTAAGGGAAGAAAACTGAAAAAAAAGAAAAAAGAAGCCACTTAACTCTACATATACCAGTTGGAAGGAATGACAAATAAAACTAACTCTGTTTTTTACGCGGAAAAAAAATAATGTATGTTGTTACAGCTGTGGACATTGGTATTTGTATTTTTGGGAAATTAGGAAGAATATCTTATATAATGTCAAGAAGTCTCATATTTTAGATCTTTAAACAATGCCGTAGTGTTGGTTTAGGGAGAAAAACAAAACAAATTAAACAAAACAAATAACAAAACCCAAAAAACTTTGAAACTATGTCCCAATAAGCCTTGGGCAGTATAAACAAGAATTCTGCTACTATTCTGGGATGTAAAAGGCCGCGGTCAGGGTGCAGCCCCAGTCAGTTTGTGATGAGGACTCGCGCCTTTTCACCACGGCCTCACATCACAGTGAGATGGGCTCCAGAAAGTGTGCACCTCCGTCACTTCAATTCAAAAACAAGACAAAAGGAAAAAGCAGAATATTGAAAATGTTAGGGTCAACAACTTTTCTCATCTATCAAAGGTGACCTACTATCCTTCAAACTGGAAGCACAGATAAACTGCCGGGAATTACAGTTTACTTGAGAAGCAGCGTAGAGCCAGCAGCCTGATGCGGGATTCAAGGCAAGGCAAGGCAAGCTAAGCTACAATCAGTGAGCTGTCAGGCGTGCTGTGTGCACAGACTTAAAAACTAAAGCACTGGCTGCAGCTGTTGGGGAGTCAGGGCTGGGTTTTTGTTGTTGTTGCTGTTGTTGTTTATTTTGCTTTGTTATTTGAAATCAACATTTCTTTACATTAAAACCTATAGGAGGCTATGCTATTTCTCAGGGCAAAGGTCTAAGAATCCCCTAAAGCAAACTCTCCAAAGCATTCTTCAACAGCCAGGGCATTTTCTTCTCCATATATACCTCCTCTCTCACAGGAAACTCATTTGGGCTTTGTAAAGGTTTATCAGACATGATGACTGTACATAGCTAATCCCAGATCCCACCAGATACTTTGTGCCTCGGGGGAAGTCATTCCTGAAGCAGTGTAGAGGCAACTCGCCAAGGCCTACTCTCGGAGGAGCAAAAGGCTGTATAATTATTGGCCTATAGGATTCAGTCTGTCTCTGTATTGTACATAAATAGGGCTTCAGGTTTTTTGTTTTCTCTTGTTCTGTTTGGTTTTCTGAGACGGGGTTTCTCTGTCTAGCCCTGGCTGTCCTGGAACTCACTTTGTAGACCAAGCTGGGGTCGAAGTCACAGAGGTCCTCTTGCCTCTGCCTCATAAGCACTGGGATTAAAGGCGCGTGCCACCACACCTGGCATGATGCTAGGTATGATGCCTCTAGGAGAACGCACTTACAACAGAAGACATGAAAACACAAGACCCCCTGATACCTGGACATAGGGAAACAGTGAATACAGGGAGCTTCCAGTGTGAGACAGAAAGGCTTCTTGGACTACTGCCCATGAGAGTTATAAATGTGCTGTATAGCAAAATCATGCACTTAGCCAAGTCGTTGTGACTTATGTGGGGGACAGTATGTGTGTATGTGTGTGAATCAGCAGCATATCGTGAGCCTCATAAAGGCAGTTTCATATACCACTATGAAAAGGTTGGCCACAGAAAAGATTAATTTTCTCAGTTGCTTTAATTATCTCATTGCAGTCTTGAAACACAAACATTATAAATCACAGTGTTTGAACTTTGTGGACATACTCTACCTGACATATAACGTAAAATTTAACAACTATATTATATATACATATACATACATGTGTATATATTAATTTATGAAATTGAATTTATTTTTAATATTTATGTATTTGATAGAGAAGTATATTTTTCTCTTTTGACTTTAAATGCTTTGGATGTGAGTTAATTAGAAAATGCTACTTTCCAGAGTCCATTTTCTTCTCATGACATTTACACATTTGAAACTGAAATGTTTCTGACCGACTCAATCATGATATACTTATTGATGAAAGGCCTTGTAGTTGTTAATATCATTAAAGGTTTGACAGGCCAATTTCCTTATAGTAGTTAAAAAAATTTAATCCAAAGTCTATTAAAATATGTGTTCACTTTTGGATTTATAAATGAATAAGTTGCTTGATTATTCTCAACCTTTCATTTTCTACTACTACCAAAAGAACATAGGATATTTCTTAAAGTTTTGCTTTTTTTTTTGTTTTCAGCTTGCATATTCAATATTATTTGCTAAAGAATTTTGTGATTGAAAACTTATTTCATTGATTTACCAATAGGTTTTTTTTCTCATCATTATTATACTAGAAAATATTTCTGTTCTTTTTAAATAGTTGATTTTAGGCTCAATTTTCTTAACCAATATATTTTATTAACAACTTAGTGACCAAGCATATGTCACTTATAACCCGACTAACAATAGAAAATGAGGATTAATGGACACAATAACAAAACCATAAGTATATCAGTTCCGAGGAATGATTCTCCTGGCACAATCAGCAGGATTTCTTCTGCTGGAACCTAGAATAACCAGAACCCGGAACCTTAGCAGGAGCTGGAGCCCCGAAGCCTTCCCTTGAGTGGTTCTCTCTAGGAGCATCTCAAAGTGCAGTGATGAACAGACAAAATTATCCCAAGTCTCCAAAAGCCCCGCCTCCAGTTCTGGGCTCATTTATATATCTCCTTCCAGAGCCTGTTCACGGTATCTTTTCAGCTGGCAACAATTAAGCTCCTGCACGAGGTGGTTGCTCTTCTAGTGAATTAACCTCACCTGTTCTCTCATGAGACCATTCTGATCCCATCACTTGGGATCCTAAAAAACAGGTTTATCTCTCCTTCAGTTGGTAATTTCTGTTAAGTCTTTTTAGCAGATGCCCCTATTCATTTCTTTCCCTTGAGATTCTGTTACTTTTTGATTTGAAAGCAATGGCAGAAGTATGAATTAAGATATCTTCTGCTAAGGTGCAGACCATGCCAGTTAGAAGAACATCCAGAGACCTATGATGGACCAATGGCCACACTAGGCACAAGAACTCTATCCCCCAACTAGGACAGGGAATTTCTTGGGGACCAAAGGTCACTCTGACTGCCAGATATCTAGGCACAAAGACCAGGAGGCCAAAGAGAAAACAGAAGCCAAGGGACAAAGCACATACCTAACGAACCTGGACAGAGAAATTGGGGCAATAAATAAAACACAAACTGAGGGGATTCTGGAAATGAAAACTCTAGGTAAATGAACAGAAACTATAGATGCAAACCATCAACAAGACATGGAAAGAGAGAATCGTAGATATTAAAGATACACTAGAAGAAATATGTACATCCAGCTAAAATTGTTAAATAAAAAAAAAACAATTCCTGACACAAAACATCCAGGATCTCTGGGACACTATAAAAAAAAATCAAATCTAAGAATAATAGGAATAGGAAGAAGGAGAAGAATCCCAGCTCAAAGGCCTACAAAATAATTTTAGCAAAATCATAGAAGAAAATTAACTTAACCTATAGAAAGGAATCCCTATAAAGTTAGAAGAAGGTTAGAGAACACCAAATGTATTGAGCCAGAATAGTAGTCCGTCCATAACCATATAATAATCAAAACACTAAACATAGAAACAAACAAACAAAAAAAGAATATTAAAAGTTACAAGGGAAAAAGACCAAGGTACATGTAAAAGCAGACCTACAACAATTAAGTCTGATTTCTTAACAGAGAGCTGAAGAGACATAGGGTTTGGACATATGTTGTACAGATGGCAGCTCAGAAAACTATACCCAATAAAGCATTCATTCACCACAGATGGGAACAAGAAGATAGTCCACGACAACGTCAAATTTATGCAATACTTATGGTCACTAATATCTCTTAATATCAATAAACTGAATTTGCCAGTAAAAAGAAAAAGGATAAGAGAATGGATGTAAAAAGGGGAACCATTTTTCTGCTGCATGTAAGAAATAACCTTAACACCAAAGATAGGCATTACCTAAGAGTAAGGAGTTGGAAAAAGATATCCCAAGTTAAATCAATACAAAGTTATCAATCTAAAAGTACTTAGTCCTATAACTCCCAAGAAAATAGAAGCAGTCACTAACACTGCCCCCCACCCCTGCATACAGAAAAAAATGCCTAGGGCTAGATAGATGTGATTCTTCTTGAATTGAGTGTCCTTTTCCCTTGTGTTCTGGCAAGGCAGTTCTGCCAGGGTGATGTGATAAATAAAAGCTGGCAATAGAGTCTATGTCAGAGACAGATCACATGCACCTCATGAAGCCTGAGCTGCCCATTGGCTACATCTTTGTAGGAGCCCTAGGTCCAGTCAATGCATGGTCCTTGGCAGGTTCTTCAATCTCAGCAAGCCCCTCTGAGCCCTGGTTAGTATCCTCTGTTGGTCTTCTTGTACAGCTCCCGTCACCACCACATCACTTTCTCTTTTCCCCCACTTTTCCACAAGAGTCTCCTACTATTTGGCCATGAGCCTCAGAGTCTGTTTCTAAGTGCAGCTGGTTGGGATACACTCAGAGGACTAGAGCTGCGGGCATAGGAGAGTATACTTAATAGTGTCAAGGATTGGCTCTCTCCCATGTGGAGAGTCCTGTATTGGGCCAGGTGTTGGTTGGACAGTCTCTCAATCTCTGCTCTATTGTGTCAGGATGTTTTAGATTTAACAATTTCTTTAATGTGCGTACCTATTTCTTATGTTGTATATTTGACATCTGAGAGGTGCACCCATGAATTCATGATACTATCTTTCCAAGAACCACTTTTTAAGTCTTATTGATTAGACAAGGTTTCCCCAGGACAGTTAATGCAAACAGGACCAGTCACTGCTCTCCACACTGATAGAGGCTTACTCAGTGTGACGCTAGCCTTCTCTCTAGGGACATAGTCCCTGAATACCTAAGGTTAATGGTCCTCCTCGGAGGAGTAAAAGAAGTAGAGGGATGAGAGAAAGACCGTAGCCCTGGGAAAAAATGCTGAGCAAAGCATGGGCTGGGTTTCAGTGATTCTGGCTGGATCCCTGGCCAACATACTGAAATTAAGTATTGCTGTGAGTATAAGCATCGTAGTGAGAACAAAGAGCGCTCATAGCTCACACAATCAAGGTAATAACAGAGAGGCCACCAAAACTTACCAGGGATCTTTACCAAGTAGGAAGGGGTTCCCACCGGCCTTGTCACATAGTGTCCCATCGGTGAAACACTCATTTCCATTTCCTACAGATGTATGGCCACCACTGCCATATAAACAGGCTGAAAGAAAAAAAAATAACTTGATCATCTCATTAGATGCTGAAAAGGGCCTTCGATAAAATCCAAAACCCCTTCATGATAAAAGTCGTGAAAAGATGAGGAATACAGGACACATACCTAAACATAATAAATGAATTTTACAGCAAGCCTATAGACGACATCAAGTTAAGTGAAGAGGAACCTAAATAATTGCACTAAAATCAGTAACAGGACAAGGATGTCCACGTTTCCCATATTTATTCAATATAGTACTTGAAATACTATCTAGAGCAATAAGACAATAAGGGGGGGATTCAAATTTGATATAATAATCTACACAAGGAACTCAAAAAATTCTACCAGGAAACCCCTACATGCGATCCTCACTTTCACTGAAGAGGCTGGATATAAAATTAACTCAAAGAAATCTTTCATACTCCTATATACAAACGACAAAACATGCGGAGAAAGAAAGCAAGAGAGCAGCACCTTCTTAATACCTCTCCCGCCCCCGACACACAAGTATCTTGGAGTAACTCTAAGCCAACAAGTGAAAATACTGTATGACAATAACATTGTCTTTGAAGAAAGAAATTGGAGAATATATCAGAAGATAGAAACACCCCATCTTCATGGATCAGTATTTCTATCATAGTAAATACTAACAAATAGATGCTCTTGGCCAACTTATCAGAAGAAACCTACAGATTTCACACAATCGCCATAAAAATTCCAATATAATTTTTTTACAGACATTGAAAAGACAATACTCAACTTCATATGGAAAAACAAAAAACACAGGATAGCTAAAATAATTCTGTACAATAAGAGAATTATCAGAAGTGTCACAATCTTGATTTCAAGGTCTACTACAGAGCTACAGTAATAAAACTCACATTATATTGGCATAAAAACAAATAGATTGATCAATGGACTTGACCTGAAGACCCCGATGTAAAAAAACTACAGAACTATGGACACCTGATTTTTGATAAAGAAGCCAAAAGTATACGATGGAAAAAAGAAAAAGCATCTTCAAAAAAATAGTGCTGTTCTAACTGGATGGCTTTTAGCATATGGAAGAATGAAAATAGATCCTTATTTATCATGAGGAAGAAAGCTCAAGTCCAAGAGGATCAAAAACTTCAACATATGAATAGATACACTGAACCCAATAGAAGAGAAAATGGGGAATAGCCCTAAATGCATTGATACAGGAAACAACTTCCTGATCAGAACACCAATAGCTCAGGCGCTAAGATCAACAATTAATAAATGGACCTCATGAAACAGAAAGTCTTCTGTAAGGCTAAGGACACTGTCAATAGAACAAAATCGCTGCCTACAGAAAAGGAAAATATTTTCACCAACTCCTCATCTGACAGAGGGATAATAACTAAAATATAGAAAGAATTCAAGAAACGAGACATCAAGAAAACAAATAATCCAATTAAAAATGGAGTACAGATATAAACAGAGTTCTCATCAGAGGAATATCAAATGGTCATAAAACACTTAAAGAAATGATCAACATCCTTATCTGTTAGGCACATGCAAATAAAAGTAATCTGAGATTCCATTTTATACCTCTGAGAATGGCTAAGATCTATAACACAAATGCCAGCTTATGTTGGCAACGATGTGGAACAAAATAAATACTCCTCCATTGCTGGTGGGAGTGAAAACTTGTACAGCCATTTTGGACATCAAAATGGCAGCTTCACAGAAAATCAAGAATTGATTTACCCCAAAACAGTAATACTATTTCTAAGCATATACCGAAAGGACTCTCCATCCTACCACAGGGACACTTACTTAACACAGTTCAGAGTAATTTTATTCATAATAGTCAGAAACTGGAAACAACCTAGATGTCCCTCAAATGAAGAATGAATAAAGAAACTACACAATGGAGTATTACTCAGCTGTTGAAAATGACATTATAAGTCTGCTGGCATATTATGGAACTAGAGAAATTTTTCCTGAGTGAGGTAACACAGATCCAGAAAGACAAACAGGATATGTATTAATGTTTAAATGGATATTAGATGTTAAATAAAGGATAATCATGCTGTGATCCACAGGCCCAGAGAAATTACATAAGAAGGAGGGCTCATTTGGGGAATGCAAGGAGCCCCCTCAGAAGGGAAATGGAATATATTTTGAGGGTAGACTGGGAGGGGGCAGGGGGAGGAAGTGGGATCATGTGAGGGCAGGGAAGAGTCCTGGGAGAGATGAATTGAGTTGGAGTATATTTCAGCTTCATAGTAGGAACCTAATACAATGGAAACTCATAGGAATCTAAAAAAAGGGACTCCTTGTAAAAGCGGTAAAGGGGCCCGAATCAACCATCTTCTGAAACTAGGAAAGGATTACAGTAGAGTGACTTAAACACTAACGCTGCTACAAAACCTCTGATGTATAATTTATCCTGCCTATAAGATATCCTGGATAAAGCTGACACAGGGCTTGTGGGAATGGCCAACCAATGACTGCTCCAGCGTGAGAAACAACTCCACAAAAGGATGAGAGAGCACATTCCTAACACTGCTTGTGGGTGGGGTGGGGGAGCGCAGCCAGGAACTAGAGACCAAACATGGCTGGTAAATGATATTTGCTGTATTAGTAGACTAGAGCCTAACATAATTGTCATCTGAGGGGACTGATCCAGCAACTGATGGGAGCAGATGCAGAGACCTACAGCCAAACACTAGATGAGTCTTTGGGAATCCTGATGAAGGGATGTAGAAGACCCAGGGCTCAAGAACATAACCCATGGAATCAACTAATCTGGGCCCATAGGGGCTCACAGAGACTGAACTGCCAATCAAGGAGCCTGTAGAGATCTGACTTAGTCCTGTGAGTACATATTATGGTTTTATAGTTTAGTGCTCTTGTGGGTCTCCTAATAGTGGGGTCAAGGGCTACCTCATATACTTTCGCTACTTTTGGGAACTTTTTACTCATACTGGGTTGCCTTGTCCAGCCTCGATGTAAGAGCATGTGTGACAAGTCTTATTGTAACTTGTTATGCCATGTTTAGTTGATATTTCCAGGAAGCTTGCTATTTTCTAAAGGGAAATGGAAGAGTGGATTTTGGAGAGAGGGGAGGTGTGTTCAGGACTAGGAGGAGAGGAGAATGGTAAGATGTGGTCTGGATGTAATATGAGAAGAATAAGTAAAAAATAGAAAAAAAACATTAAATGATATGGTATTTCAATTTGAGAAATATAATGAATAATAAGATCTAATTACGCCTTAATGTGTGATGTGCAAACTACACTCAGACACTATAGATGTGCTTATAAATAATTCAATAATTTTTACAAGCAATTTGACATTAACCATCTACGCAAAAATATAGTTTACACATAAACCAATAGTAAGACTATTTTAATGAACTCTGTTAACTATTTAGAATTTACATCTGAAGGAAATTTTATGTCCACTAACTGCATACATGATTCTGTGGTCTAAGAACACAGCTATTTCTACAAATACTCATAAATAAAGTAGTTTTGAAGGAAACACACTAACTGGCTATAAATGATCAATGGCTTGTTGGCAAGTGAACTGTGTGAGAAGAAAGTAAAGGAATTCCCAGAAACGAAAAATAAGTTAAATAACATTATTATATGTCTGTGTGACAGGCAGATGAACACCTCTACAAAACTCAACATGGAAATCCTCTGAACCTGTAATGATTCGGACAAAAAGTAAAAACCAACCAACTAACCAAACCACCAAGAAAAAGATTAATATCATCAAACTCAATAAGCATGGTGTCTGTGTGTGCCTTTGGCTGATCTCAGTTACAAGGTTCAAGGGATCTGCTTGTATCTGCCTCCTGAGGAGAGGAAATTGAGGTTGCATTGACTTCAGCTGTGATTTATTTGTAGAGTACAAGCTAGAGTTCTGATGCTTAGCTGCTTAGATCCAGGTAACCACAGAGATACCTACTGTGAAGCAGGAGACAGGTAACCCAGTCTTAGGTATGGAGGAGGAATGTGGATTTTGGAGTTAGAGTCCTGAATGAAACTATACACTATGGAGTCTGGCTTGGAAAAAAGAAATGGGTATGTTTATAGGGATGCTCTCAAAACTGAAAAGAGGAGAAGCAGATACTGCCTTAGGACTCTAGTAAGAGTATCCCCGCAGAAAAGACCTTGGTTTTAGATCAGCCCACACATTTGGACTTTGTGCATATAGGGCACAATAGAATGTACTTTGTCACCAGAAACTAAATCTGGGGTAAAGTGTAAGTTTGGGAAACAATAAGTGACTTCAAGACCTTCAAAAATATCTTGGCTGATAGATCCGTGTATGTTGGGTCTCTTACCCGGCAGGTAGGACCAGCAGTTTCCTCTCCCTGGGGGCTGAGCGGGATGTTGAGTGTCGGTGACCCAGCCTCCTCCTACGATGCCTGCCAGAGGAAAAATACACTGGGCCTGGAGACTCATCGGAGCGAGGTCTCAACTTACCAAGGCGGGTTTCTCTTATATAGAGTATAGGGAGTGGGCAGGGCATTAGGCCTCAGGAGATATGACGTCTCCCAGTAGTAAAGTGGCCTGATCCTGTGGGACCAATTGGTTTGTGTTACGTAGCTGTTGGGAGGCGGGGCTTGCACCAGGATGGACCATGCTGAGTCATTCCTATGCGGAAGTATTTACCAGAGACTGTTGCTGAAACTCGAGCCAGGCTTGCTTCTTTCCTCAAGGCCTCAGCGGACTGACAGATTCGGCCATAGGGCCCAACACGTGTAGAAAAAGCTAATTGCATAAACCTTGAGTAATTATGTGGAATTTCAAAATTAAATTTACAATTTGACAGTATTTGGAAAATAGATTAAAAAATAAATTTATTTAAGTACTACTTAGTAAAAGGCTAAAATGACATACAATCATCTATTATAATACACACACACACACACACACACACACACACACACACACACACACACA
>OU015750.1:54607497-54617555 GCA_907169655.1 Acomys percivali
CTCTCTCTCTCTCTCTCTCTCTCTCTCTCTCTCTCTCTCTCTCTCTCATAGCAAAGTGGGTAATTTAAAGAATGAAATTTATTTAACACATAGTTCTAAAGGTTAGGAAGTTGAGAAATATGGTGTTGGAGTCCCTTTGGGTTCTGGCAAAGGAGTTCTTGCCACAATATAACATGGCAGAAGGTATTGTATGTTGATATGGAAGCCCACATGATGCCTTAGACCTTCCTCTTTTTATGAAGTCATTAACGTCTTAAGAAGACTTACTTTTATGGTTTAATCTACTCCTGATTACCTCTAACAGGCCCTATATTCATATAATACTATTACTTCTTGACACATGACCTTTGGGGACATCAAACCATAGAATGTCATAGTCCCCCCCTTCATATAAAAAGCACATGTCCAATAACCAGACAGCCTTGCTGTCCCAAAGAGATTTACACAAGCTCATCTATGGAAATCTGCTGAACCTAATTTTATAGCAATCATAGCTATTTATAAAGAAGGTTTTTTAAATTAACAAGAAAATAAGTGTGACATCATGTGCTGGTAACCAATTCTGTGGCAAAGTTCCTGTGAAAGACAACTTACACATATGAAACGTTCGTTTTGGCTCACAGTTTGACAAGTTTCCAGCCATGGATGGTTCTCTACACTGCTTGCAAGCATGGGGGGAGCAGCACTGACACCCAATAAGCCTATCAAAAGGCAGAGTGTCTTACCTCACGGCCTCTGGAGAATTAGAACGGCACAGGACACAAATACTGTCCTCACAGATACATACGGCCATCTTCCTGCCTCCAGGCTTATACTGCCTCTAAATATTCCCCCAATTTTTGTGTCTATTTGTACATCACCATATGACTTTTTGGAAAAAGTTGGAAATTTCATATCAAACCAACCAGAGTAAGTTACTACTCACGAACTTTTCATTACTAAAGCATATGTTGAATAAATAGAAATATTATTTTATCTATATTTAATTGGTTATCTATAGTGGATACAAATATGTTTTTGTTTTGATCCCAAATGTGGGATGTAAAACAGACTTGTGTGAGGATGTGCATGTTTTCCCACTGGCAACAGACTTGTGAAAGAACAGGTGATGTTTGTCCACTAGAAGAGAAACTGCCTCTTGCAGGGGCATGGTCTTTGTCAACTGTTAAACATCCTAGTAGTGACTCTGACATATATATGTTGCCCAAAACAAGAGGCTGGGCTTTTGGTCTTGGCACCATTCCATATTGCTTGGCTGTTCATTGCTCCCCTTTGAGTTGCTCCTAGAGAGAGCCTTTCCAGTGAATGCCTTGAGGTTTCTGGTGCTGCTCAGGGTTCTGGCTTCTGCTCTAGGTCTGGAGGCTGCAGTTACCGTCACCTTTGCTAAATTGTTGGTTTGCTGTTTAACGTGTCTGCTGGAATCCTGTTGACTACACCAGTGGAATTGCTCCAAGGAACTGAGTCTAAAAATGTCTGCTTCTATTCCCATTAACCTCTTTTCTCTCCTATCTAGGGTAGGTGGATTGGAAGGAAGGTATAAGCATTAAAGAACCCCAATAAAGTAGGTTTGAAGAAGTTCAAAGCCTACAGTTAATATCCATGAGTGGCTTTAGTATCTACTAAACTCTTTTAATTTTTCAATTCTCGTCTGCAAGGATTACAAATGACTAATAGACTCATGAAAAGATAAGCACTGTTGTTAGTAATGAGAGAATTTTAGAAAATGGATGTTTTTATATGATATATTCTGATAATGGTTCCCCTCTTCAAGTCTTCTGAGATCCTCCCTTCCTCACCACAAAGAAGTCTTACATCTCTAGTGGACACTAACCTGAGATTTCTCAGGAAAAAAATTCCAAGAAAATTTTTAGTAATGAATGAACATTCTAAGCTCTGGCTACTGGGGCTTCTGTAAGTGATTCCTTAATTAAACTGGGCATTTGCGTTGTACCTTCAGTGAGAAGACTTTATGTGTGGAGTTTTAATCTGTCATCTTTATCCTTCATTCTTGACCTCGGTTGGAGTAATGTGCGTGGTTCATAAGTATTTCTTCTTGCATCTTATTTCTCCTTACTCATGTTGAGTGTAGTTCTTAAAACCATATTTAATACAAAACATCCGCATATGAATTCAGTTTTCTCTTCAGAGAAATAAGACAGGTCCTCTGTAAGTAGTCAAAGAATAACAATTATCAGATTTAGTCAACACTGATGCTTGATCTATTTCAGACTCACCATAGAAAATAGTTACTATGTATCTTTAGTTGTATGCTCTCTGGATATTGTTTTTGAAGTGCTGGTACATATTTCTCCACAGATAAAGCTGTGATGGGTCAGCCGCTTGGTATTTGCCCCACACCTCTAAGCTGATGAAGTTCCTGACCTCTTCTGCCCACACCAAATAGGTCATGCCTCTCGTGTCCCGTGATATGTCATATTCTGTGCAACTATTCTCCTGAAGACATTTTAAAATTATATTTTTGGAGTCAACATAAGCTAGCAGATGGATAATCTGCTTGAAGGCAGCTGAGGTCATATATCATTAGACATCAGGGAAATTCTATATGTAACCAAACATCTGCATTTGCAAAATGGAGCTGAAAGCTTTCCAAAAAGAAAAAAAAAACCTCACAAATCCTTATTGCTTGCCAATTTATCAACTGCAAAACATATAAAAGGTAATCATGAAACAGTCAGGGAGATTTTGACTGAAGGTGCCCGGAGAGGTCATGGTTTTCAAGTCAGCAATTTCACAGATGGAAAATGGAGCCAAGAAAACTTGAACATTTCACCGACATTTGCACAGCTATTTACTGTTAACAGTGAACCTGCAATGCCATCCTTGTCCCAATGCCTCACTGCCATGTGGTCATCTCAGTTCTGTAATGCTCAGTATGCATTAAAACTATACTCTAACCTCATCACGTCAGTCCCCAAGCATTTTTAGTGAGGTTTCTGTAATCATATTGGAAAAATGACAGTAAAAATTATCTTCTTTATATGCCCAGAGAATGCTTTCTCCTGAAGGAAATACTCAATATCAGATTAGGATAACAAGATCTTCCTAAAATGAATGTTTCCATTTGTGGAATTAAATATTCAGGGTTTCCCAGAAATGTGTTGGCATGAATTCATTGGTTTGAACATTTCCTTTCTAGTTTATAAGAAATAGCATATAAAACAAGGAATTGTGAAATGGAGCTTAAACTGTATCATCCCTGGAAGCAAGCATACATTATTTTCTTTATGCCAGAAACCATGAGAAGTGTTTGATGGATATTGGTTAGATGAGGCTCTGGACAGACTGATAAATCATCTTCCTGTAACAGTGTGTGGCTAAATCGGAAGACTGACCCCTGGGGATTAGGTAAAATGGGGCAGGGACTGACAAGCTGAATGGTAAATTTGATTAAAGATCTTTTGACCCAGTAGGTTTTAGCATGAGTGTCCTAGTGTGAGAGCATTGTTGTTTGAAAGGTGCTACTGGTAGAGATTTGATGTGTGCTACAACGTGATAGAAATCTGAAATGGTGTCAAGGCTCTTGCAGGCAGCAGCACATGCTCTGTATCCTGCAGTCATGCGTATTCCCATATTTTATTAACTAGTCTGTCCTAAACATGTTGATTTTTAAATTTTCACACATTGGTGTTTGCCTAGATATATGTGTGTACATGTGTGTGCCTTGAGAGCAGAAGAGTACTTCAGGCGTCTTGGAATTGGACTTATGAATGGTTGTGAACATTCTGTGGGTGCCAGAACCCCATGCCAGCTCTTCTGCAAGAGCAGCCAGTACTCTCAACTTGTGAATCATCTCCATGACCTTTCCTTTATTTAGAGAAATGGATTGCAAGTTCTTACGTTTGAATTATATTATTTTCCTTTTATTTCAGGTTTTGGCACTGTTAGAACATTGCATTGTTTCCAAAGAAATATATGTAGTCAAATTTCTGAACTTTATTTTAAGAAAGCAAAGGGGGAAAATGAAAATGTCTGCTTGGGGCAGTATGTCTGACTGAATTACAACAGCCGCTTTAATCATTCTGAAGGATTTAAAAGCTTTAGTATTAGAATGCTCTTAACACCTCACGTAGGTTAAGGACAGAACATCTATTTAGCTATGTAGATAAAAATTGGCACTAGTGGTCAATGGGTAAACTTCATATAGATATCATCTGGTTAGTCGTGAAGTATGACTTGAGCAAGTAGAAAACATTGGCAAGATGAGTCCAAAAACATGGTGAGAGCCAGAAGTTTCCTCTCACGTTTGGTTGGTTGTTGTCCTGACAATCTAAGGATTCACTGTAGTGAACTGATTGATGCATAGAAAATGCTTTGATGATAAGCTCGTTGACTGATTGCTTCCCCTGCAAACCGCTACCTCTCCCAGTATGCGTAGAACCAACAGCAGTTTGAGGTACAATATAAAAGTTGGCACCTATCTTGTCCAGCTACCTTGACGGCAGTTCTTCCTAGAATCAGCCCAGACTTTCACTGGGCTGCCTCTGTTACCCAGCTGGTTTCCACTCCTAACGTCCACAGGCATTGGTATTAAGGACAGTCTCTAAAAACACGATGCATGCTAAAGACAGTCTTAGGATTTCCAAACCTGAGAGCCAAGACAGTGTCTTTCAGGGCTGGAATTTCTTGATAATTCTTAGGAAGAAATGGGCAATATAAATTCTTGTGTAATCTCCTCTTGCTTGTAACTGTTTCCAGCTGATTTGAATACTTTCCACATTAACTCATCTGTAGGCTATTTTCAAATTACAGAGGTCATAACTCATAACTTTCCCAAGGCATTCATTTCTAAATAAACAAGCATAAGAATGCCATTTTCACTGCTGAATGAGTCCTGTTTAGGCAATGAATGTATTTTATGATCATCTTTTTCTTTGCCCATCAATTTGTTGCCTCTATTTAAAAAAAAAAAAAAAGCCTCCTTAGGCAGCTGATATCTGCCTGGTTCAATTAAACTCAATTTGTCAAATCAAGGAATGGGTGGCCAATTGCCATGAGGCATCTGGAGTATATTTGTTCTTTCAATGTCTTTGACAGTCTGGAGAACTTGGACAGACAAGGAGAAACCCACCAGTAGGAGATGAGGGAGAGGCTATGATCAGGATCTAAAGTGAATAAATTAATTTTTTTACAAAGAAAAAAGCCAAGTTAAGTGATATATGAAAACACAATTTTTTAAAAAATATAAGAAATGTCAGTCAACCAAAACAATTCTGAACCAATCTTTTGCACAAAAGACATTTCCCTAAACTTGACCATCTTAGATGAAGTGCTGTTGATATATACTCAAAAGTGCGTCTCTGTTAAGCCTCAAAAGGGTAAATAAGTTGGCGATTCAAAAGAAAAACAACACTAACTGAAATGTAAACATTACATACATTTTTACAAAGTGATACACAAATAGTTTCTATCCAATTAACAAGTTAGTCAATTAGCATAAATCTAATTAATTTATGAATCATACAATAGGTTAAAAGGCTGAGCTCTGTAATGCCTAGGAAATAACTGCTGAATAATAATGGTGTGTCATAAAGTATGAGAGGTAGCTAAAGTATAAATCAAAGCCAAATATGTATCACTTGGTTCATGTATTTAATTAAAAAATAGAAATAAGTGAGACAGTAGGGGAAAAGTGTAATATCACTTTTATAAAAATTAACATTTATGTCACTTACGATTTATGTGTTACTTTCTGAGTAAGAATAAAACATTTCTGAATTCTGCCTCGTAGATATAGATACATACATCTGTATTGCACATATATGATACATATATGCAGGTGAAAATATATTTTAACTTTCTGAAGTCTTTTTGAAGGTTGTAGCTAATGATATAAATTACTTATACTGGTCAGATTAAATTGAAGGTCCAATAAACATTTATGATAAAACATGACAGAAAATCTGACACTAATTTATTAAAAAAAAAAAAAAAACAAGAAATCAGAGAAAACTCAGTGTGACACCTTGCTATTATAACATGTAACTACTAAAAACCTAAGATCATGAGGATGGTGACTTTTAAATAACCATGGGTGTCAATCTCCTCCCCCTGCAGCTACGTTCTGTGTATCTGTTTGCCTCATTTATAATACTTTTATAGGTAAAATAGGTAAATACTCTATTAGCTAATGATATACTACAGTATGCATGTCTTTGATAATTTTGTGTAAATATTTTATTTCAATATATATTCACAGAAGTTACACCTTGGATAGTTTTTAGGTTTTGGCTTTTCATAGCTGTTTTAGTATACATTATGAATAATATTCTTTTTAAAACAAATTTATCAGAAATTCTAATCATCTACTTTGACTTTCCACAATGATATATAAACAAAGATCTTACTTTGTTTCTTATTGGGAAAAATGAAATCAAGACCAATAAAAATGAGCCAATTCACAAATGCAGATTTAAATCGTTTATAATTTATTAGCTACTTTTCTAAATAAGTATGCATCCGATCAATGTTTGTATTGCTAGACAAGAATTAACATAGTTCACATTAATGTATAAAAGAATAACAGTCAAGTGCATACCTTTACGGAAGATAAAATCTGAAATCTGTGACAATTCCTATTGTGATCGGAGAAGCCATTTAGCAAAGGATGACACGTGCTGACAGGTGTTTGCCAGATTCATGCAGAGCTTTAACTGTATTGTTTTTCTCAACTTTTAAATCACCTTTATCTGAACTCTACTCCTACTCTTAGGAAATCCAACCAACATGACTATCTAAACAGGAGATAAACAGTGACAAGAACAACAGATATGCTAATGTGGTTGGAGAAAAGATTTCAATCCTACACGAAGAACTACAGGTTAATAACAATCGCTGAGAGAGGGAGAGAGACAGCTTTTCCCAGGGAAGAACATACCAGCTGGTTAAACAACACCAAATGGTCAGCCCTGAAAACACAATCCAGTTAACGTCACACAGAGTGAGCACATTGTAGTCAGTCATACATTTGCATATATGTGTATATAAACATGTATATGGTCATTTATATGTATGTATGTATATACTTATATGTGTACGTATACAGAAGTAACAGCAAATACAGAGAAAAGAGGCCATAAAATTGAAAGAGAGCAAGGAGGATATACAATATATCTATTTAAATGAAAAGTCAAAATTCCTCTTCCCTATTCATGTATTAAACACTAAAATTTTAACTCCCTCACTTAAAAAAAACAAACCACAATTTCCACTTTCTCACTTAAAATAGTATAATGACACAGAAGGTCGATCACAATCCACTCTCATCTTTAGATGAGTGACTTCCTTGCTCTGTGGTTTATTAGCATTTGTTTCTTCCCAAGTGAAGTATTCTTTAGCAAAACTGAATTGACTCTTACAGCAAAGATTCCAACTGTACATTTTACGTTTAGCTGCTTACAGATTTCACTTTTCGCTTTTACCTGCTTTGCTCTGTCTGTGAATGTGGCGATCAGAAAGCATGGATGCTCTGCCCTTTTGGCTGCTAGACCAAGGCTGGCCATGTACAGAAGCTACAGTGCTGGCTAGGTTTCGTCAAATTGATAGCAGTTAATAGTCACGGGAAACGCTACCACCCCAGCTGAGAAAATGTCACCATTAGATTGACTTATAGATGATTTTATATATATATATATATATATGTATATGTATATATATATATTTAATGATTGGTGTGAGAGGACATAGCCCTCAGGGGGTGGTGTCACCACAGGGCAGGTATTTCTGGGTTGTATAAAAAGCAAGCTGAGCAAATCAGCAAGGCACACACATCTGTATCCTGCTTCCATTCCTGCCTCCATTTCCTGCCTGGAGTTACTGCCACAGTCACCCTCCTCAGACAATGGTAAACTCTAAACCAAAATAAAGCTTCTCCTTCCCAATGTGGTTTTGGTCAGTCATTCCTCATAGTGATAGGAAATGAACCATGACAGCTATCACCCCTTGTAGTAAAAGTCAAGTCAGCCAACTTTCCTTGTTTTCAAATTGTAAGCTTGCTTTGTTTGCCCTGTGGTCTTAGAGATAAGCTCTTCCATAGCCTCGTGCTGTGTGCTGCCATCAAAGATTTTGAATATTTGGTTCTATCTTGTCCCTGTGTTATGATACACCACATGCTTATTATTTTTAACAATCCTCAGTTTATGGGACAAAATAGAGGGGTGTTTAATTATTTTGTTAAGTGGAAAATCATTTTAGGGGAAAAGATATTATTATATAAGCAAAAACTTAGACGAGAGACCTGTTTACATCACACAGTCTCCTCTCGCTTGCATTATCGTCAGTGCATCTAATAAGGGGTCAATTGCTCTTAGAACATTGACTATATTCTTTAGACAAGGATCATATAAGCTTAGCATAGCTGCCTTTTTCCTCACTTCCAAGTACATTCATATAGGACAAATATTTATTTACTTAATTTTTATCATAAATATTTTAAAGCCATTTTATTTTCTTGGGCTATATCATATTTTTCTGTTCTTATAAAAAATTTTAAAGTAAAGAGTTTAGCAATAACTTACTGGAAGTTATATAACTTAAATAACCTTACAAAATTAATCTTATTAATATATTGTCAGATATACACCATGCCACATACTTAATCATTGAAAAAGCTCTCTCATTGTTAAATACCCAATGAAGAATTATTATGAAAATATAGAAAAAGTTTCCATGAATATTAAAAATCTGTGGAAAGGTTCAAAAAAGAAATTCAAATTGATAAAAACTGATTACATAGTGGGAAATGCAGTGCTTTATTTATTTTATTTTAGAGACATCATCTTAAAAAGATTGCACCAAAACAAGAAAATGAAATGTTCTTCTTATATGTATTTAAAACAACAAACCACAAGTGTAAGGATATTTTAAAGTGAAAGTCAGAGGACAAAATTTAACCAAAGCAACATGGCATAAGAATAAAATAATTCTATAACCGTAAGCGTCCAGTGTCTATCCCTCAGGGCACATTGAGTCCTCATGGCCTCACAGTCCTGTGACAGGTCCACTCCAGGGAGGCTGAACAATGTCTTTGCTTTTTGTGTTAGGTAATGTCTTGGTTCAGAGAGTGCAGATGTTCTATAACCTACATGTTCATCTTGCATTAAATCTTTAGAATAAAGAAATTTGCTCTCTTTACAAATCCAGTCTGCCATGAGTTATGAGTTAACCATTGTTTTAAAATTCTCTCTTTCCTTTTCTGAACACACCAAATGCAAAGGGCAGGAGCTGTCTGATAGCAGCGTCTCCAAACCAAGCACTTGGAGTTTCCCTAGGGTCTCACTAAGGGGCTGAGCAAAGCTCAGTGCCATCTCAGCAAGTTAAGACCAGTCCAGTGCTACATCCTTGCAAGCAGCTAACAGAGCACTGCTTTAATTCACTGACATATTAATAAGTAGTTGTCCATAAAGCCACTTGATTTTCCTAAAAGAAACACCTCTTCTCCCCCATTGTAAGTAGTTTTATCAATTTTAATTTTTTAGGGTCTTTCTGTAGCCTTACTCATAAACTATATAGAATCTATGACAACCAGATGGTCAACAAATAATCATGCCATTTTCATCAGTCTCATGGCTTAGATCTCCAATATTTGCAGTTAAAAGAACAGTGTCTCTTAATCTTTCCTTCTGAGTTAGGTATATAATTGTGATGTTAATCTAAAACCTTTGGTTTATGAACCATGGGAATTTTACATTATGTTAGTAACAATTTTAGAAATGACATAATTTATATAGCTTTTTCATTTTTGTCTGTAGCAAAGATGTACATGTTATTGTCTTTCTTTTAGCCCGCCCAACTAGTATAGATGAACTGATATGCAGTACCAGTATTTTAATGCTTCCAGTGTTTCCAGATGGTTCTCTTCCTTTATCACAGCTTGGTGAAAGTAGCTTTGGATAAACCTCTTTTATAAGAATAGAATAATACACTTCACTCAAAACATAATAAAATAAAAAAAATTAAAATAATAAAATAAATAATAATAAAAAAGAACACATTTTTGAATCTATATTCTACTTCCATCCTTATGAAATTATATATATATA
>OU015750.1:54623152-54635379 GCA_907169655.1 Acomys percivali
CCTTCCTTCCTTCCTTCCTTCCTTCCTTCCTTCCTTCCTTCCTTCCTCCCTCCTCCCTTTTTAGACCAGTTCTATTTGCATTTGGACTATCTAGTCTCTGGTTTGTGGTTGCCCCAACAGTGTTGGGTATGGGTTCCATCTATTGGAGTAGGCCTTAAGTCAGCCACTTCTTTGTTTCTCACTCCCACTAACTTTGCATCACCATTGTCCTAGCATAACTTGCAGGCAGGGAAACACTGTAGACCATTTTCTGGCTATGGTGGTGTTTATAAGGAGAAACAGAACATTCTCATTTTTCTAATAGTGACCTATTACTAAATTATGACGCCATCTCCAACTTCATGTTTATTTTCCTTTGATATTTGAGTATTTGGTTCCAAGTTTTTGGTGCCACTTAATAGTGGTTCAGGTGACACCCGCTTGCTAGAGAGAGCCGGTCTTCGGGGGCTGGCCTTGATATTAGATAGCCACATCACAGTTTCCGTTTGCTCTGTCTTTTGGCTCTTTTCAGTTAAAGCCGAATCTTTCAGCTTTGTTCACAGGAAGCCTGCTGCCTTGCTACTCTTGCCAGTACAGACTATAGTCATCCCCTGAAACTGTGAGTCAAAAAACACTTTCTTCCCTGTGACTTTTTTGGCATGGTGTTTTTATCGCAGAAACTGGAAAGAAATAAATACATCATTTATAGTTACATTTATTATAAAATGTTAATAACCTACCCACTATAAATTCTCCCAAAGTAATAGTTATTTTTATGTTTCTCTAAGTTCTTAGTTTTCTTTGAAAAATTAATACCACATACAGATCATGAACTATCATTGGATTCACAAAAATTATAGTGATAAATGTATATCAGCATCAAAAATTTAGACTACGTACAAATTTGATATAGTTTATGACACAGTGACCATGAGTTACATCCTAAAATAATAATAATAATGAAGATATTAGGTTAATACATCCAGTCCTACCTTAAAAGAAAGTCATAACTTATAGCATATCTACACCAACTTAAATATTCAGATTTTAAAACACGATAACTTAAATATAGCTCTATTATACATTTATAATACACATGTATTTGAATGATTAAAATTGTTAAACCTTGCCAGGAGGTGGTGGTGCATGCCTTTATTCCCAGCACTTGGGAGACAGATGCAGATGAATCTCTATGATTTCAAGGCCAGCCTGGTCTAGAAAGCAAGTCTAGCATAGCCAGGGCTGGTATACAAAGAAACCCTATCTCAAACAAACAAACAAACAGACAAAAATAGGAAGAAATTGTTAAACCTAAACATTGATGGATATTTGTACTCTAGTGATTTCAACATTATCTCTACAAATGTGGACGTGAGATTCTTTTATAAAAATAGACTAAAGAAACATTTGATTCCTATTATTAAGCATGAGGCAATGTCAGATCTTGAAAGAATCTGAGCCTCTATCTTTTTCTGTTTGTTTTTGTTTCTAGACAGAGTTTCTCTGTGTCGCCTTGGCTGGCTTGAACTCACTTTGTAGAGTAGGCTTGAACTCATAGAGATCTGCCTGCCTCTGTCTCCCTGGGTGCTGGGATCACAGGCATGCTGCTCCACTGCAACTGGCCTGCACCTCTGTCTTAAAGCTTAAAAAATAATTGGAAACTTGATTTTCCATTCTGACAGAAAAGAACAACTGTAAATTTCTATTCAGTGGGGAGCTTCAGTAAAAATCATAGATAAAATTTACAACTTTAATCAAAACAAGTTTCAGTGTATACAGTTTTATGAGAGAATTTACTAATAAGATGGAGGAAAGAAGTGAACTACATGTTCTTCAAACTATCTGTAATAAGCAATAATCTTCACCATCGTCTTTCTTTAAAAATAAATGTAAAATGCTTAGGGTTATTAAGGGCTTTAAGTTAATAACAACATCTCTACACATATGGAATATGTGTGCATATGAGCATTAGTTTTGAAATTGCAACATTGTATTAAATTTAGGAACCCAACTGAAGAATGCTTGCTATTGGATTAATAAAATATATTTTTATTTCAGCATTAAAATTTTTAAAATACAAAATAGAAGGCATTTGATTTGTCACAACATCAATTGGATGTCTTCAAGATTAGAACAGATGATGATTTACTCACATAAAGCCTTGAGGTAGAAAATTTTTACCATGTAGTATCAGTATGGGAAGGTAGTGAATAACTTTGATAACATTTCAGTGTGCTATGAGGTGAAATACTGTCATCCTCACCTTGTCCTCGGGATTATGATTTTAAATTTGATGAAACTTTAAGAAGGATGGCATAAAGACTAGTTGACTAATAAAATTGTAACCAAATATTTACATATATATGTATACATACACACACACACATACACACACACACACACACACACACACACACACTAATGTGTACCTCTTCATAAATACTAGTGTATGTATGTACATTCATGTTGCCAGTATAGGAATACTTAACAACACTACATTTTTGTTTTGGACACCAATAATACATCCATATTTATTTTCAGTAGTTTTCAAACCAAATATCTCCATGGTATCATTATCCCTTAAAATTTCTTTGACATAGAGTAAACATTTGATGAAATTGAAGAAAAATAGCATGAATTATATAATTCTCTCCCCATGTGAGTGTGCTGTGATTCACACACACACACACACACACACACTCATATATATACACACACTCATAAATATATATATATACACACATATATATATTAGATTTTGTCTTTCATGTGTTATTGGTGATTTTTAAAATAACATTTTATTCTTTTTTGGGATTTAAGTGATTTTATGATTTTTCTCTTGGAAAATATTGAATGATATTGATATAAATACACACACACACACGCACACACACACACACACACACACATATATATATATATCTCCATCCATCTATCTATACCCACACACGCTCACTGACACAGACACACACACCATACACACACTTGTAGGAGCATATGTGGATATCAGAGTGTGTTGCAGTAAGTCTTCTTCAACTACTTCTCCATCTTAGTTTCTGAGAAAGGGATGCTCTCTGGCCATGCCGCGCATTACTTCAGATAGGCTAGCTGATCCGAGAGCAGCCCCTTCTGAGATTTCCTTCCTCTAGTGCTCTTGGTTCTGCTATGAGCTTCCACACCTGACTTGCAAAAACTACCACAGATGTTAAGTAAACTTATATTATGTGAGTTTATGTTAGTTCTTGTTAGGTATCAACAGATTATCTTATCCCACACTAAATTAATTTTAATGATGCACTTAATGATTCATAATTTAGGTTTCAGACATTTTTGTTAATTTTTTCATGTAAAATATTTTATTACACTTGTTAATATTATCTGGAGATGTCACACAAATGGAAAAAAACAGTATTCGGATAGAATTTTTGCCTCATAGATATTTTTTAAATTGGCAATTTTATTAACTACATTAAAAACCAAAGGCTGACACATAATGACACATATAAGCAAAAATAAATAATGCTAAATTATGATATAATATTTTCCAAAATCAGAACAATCATAAAATTACTTAAATGTAAAAATGAATAAAAAATAATTATAAAAATCATTCCTAACTCTTGGAAAATAAAATCTAATTGAACATTATTTTAATACCAATATTTAACCACAAATTTCTAAAATGGGAGCCACGCCTTTAAAAATAAAACAGATCTCTTTTGCTCTGCATATGGTTCATAATTTAATTTAGTTCCCACTTATCAATTCTTGGAGCTGTTTCTGTGCTATTGAGGTTTTACTCAAAAAATTTGTACCATCTATTCCTCTATTCCCATATCCCGAAGTGTTTCTCTATGTTATTCGTTAGATATTTGTAGTTTTAAATAAAGTTATCTGATAATTTGCATAGATTATTGTGATAAGTAAAAGATTTTGGCTTAATATTTTTCCAAGTGGATATCTGGTTTTGCCAGAACCAGATTTTTATAAATGTTGTGTTTTCTTCTCCAGTACATATTTTTAAAAATTTGTTTGTGTTGCAGTGTGAATTCATCTCTGAGTCTTCTTATGTTCCACTGATCTGCATCTCTGCCTTTGTGTCAGTGCTATGTTATCTTCATTCTTGTGTCTCTGTAGTGTAGCGTGAGGTCAGATAATGTAATACCTCTGGTTATGCTCTTTCTGCTTAGAACATCTTTGGATGTCTGTGACCTTTGTGTTTCCATATGAATGTTAGGATTTTTTTTTCTTTTTCTGTGAAGAATTTCATTGGAATGTTGATAAAATTTGAATTGACCGTGTAGACTGCTTTTTGTCATATAGCCATTAGGAATGGCCCCATATGCTCATATATTTGAATACTTGGTGCCCAGCTGGTGGAACTGTTAGGGAACCATTAGGAGACATGACCTTGTTGGAGTAGATGTGTTACTGAGAATTGGGTTTTAGATTTCAAAGTCCCATGCCTTTCCCAGTTTGGTGCCTCTCTGTAGTTTGTCTATAGATCCTAAGTTCTCATTTACTGCTCCAGTATCATGTCTGCCTGCCTGTTGCCATGTTCCTATCTTTGAGGATGGTAGTCTCTAATACTCTGGTAGAGTAATCAAGCCATGATAAAGTCTTTATTTTAAAAGTTACCTTGCAGTCTCCACACTTGAGTGGAGAGTGGGATATGACTTTCTAATGCACTCTGGTGCCTCACATTTGACTATGTCCCCTGGAGGGGGAGACCTAGTGGCACTCAGAGGAAGGACAGCAGGTCACTGAGAAGAGACTTGATACCCTATGAGCAGATACAGGGAGAGGTAATCCCTCTCAGGAACAGTCATAGGGGAGGGGAATAAGGGGGAAATGGGAGGGAGGGAAGAATGGGAGGATACAAGGGATGGGATAACCATTGAGATGTAACAAGAATAAATTAATAAAAAAATCTATTTAAAAAAAAAGTTACCTTGGGCATGGTGTATTCTCACAACAATAGAAAAGTAACCAAGACAGCCGTTTCACAGTATTGATTGTGTCAATCCAAGGCCATGGAAGGCCTTTCCATCATTTATTTTCCTGTTAGAGATAGGCTGAACAATGCGAGAAAATAAACCTTTAACAGCTGTTTCACAGCTTTTAACAATCTAGTTAATAATCTAGACTGTGTATAAAGAATGACTACTAAGTATAGGGTGAGTCTACAGATCACCTATCCCTCCTGTGCTGGGATGTGACGGCCTTGATATTGTGTAAGCCCTGTACAGTTAACCACAGCCTCTGTGGTTCAGGAGCTTCATAACTATGTTGTATCTAGAAGACAGTACTTCATAATATTCTGTTTTCTCTTCTGTGAAGTTCCCTAAGCCATGGTGAGCTAATCAATACTGATGTTTCCTTTAGAGTTGAATACTCAATCACTTATTCTGAGGAGTTTTATTGACTGCTGCCCTTTTCAAAGATTTTTCTGACCAACCCCGCAAGCAGTCTGAGTCTACAGATAGAAAAATAAATATTTAGAAGGAATGTTGATAGAATGACCACTCAGGAAAACAGCAATAGCAGGTTCTCCTATAGGGACTGCAGGCTGCAATGACCTTTTCAACATGATCATAATAACTAGCTTAAAGTGGTTTGTGAGGGAGGTATAGCCATTCTTCATTGAGGATTTAAAAGATGATATATTCCTTGTGCTAACCTGGATGTCCTGCACACATAGTGGATGATCAAAAGTGACAAAAAATGACAGACATATAGAATCGTATTTCACAGTGTATATGTGTGAAAATTTCAAAGATGATGAAACTTTTTAAATTGAAAACGAATTGAAAAAGTAAACACCATAGAAGCAAAGTGTATAATCAATAAGTTGACAGATGATCTGAACAAAGAGTTTTTTAAAAAGAAATATAATTAGCTAATATATATTTTCAATAGATCAATGTCTCTATCCATCAGAGAATGAACTAAATTGAGATTGTAGCACATTAAAGGAAAAATGGAGACCATCAGAAACAAAGGGACAAAAACACAGTAATGAGGGTATGGGTAAAAATGACCATTTACACATGTTAGTGGAGATGTATGCTGGTACAGCCATTATGAAAATTATTATGGATTGATTCCATTTCCCAGTAAAGAATAATTTCCTTGCATATTCTAAAATCACATTGACAGATAATGAAATTAACATATACCCTGGAATTTTATTTAGCTGTAAGGACAAATGAAATCATAAAATTTGTAGGGCAATGACTGTTTTATTGCGGTAACTCAGTTTTGGCAAGACAAATGCCGTATGTATTCTTTCAAATGAGCTCTTGTGGTCTAACCATGAAGTATGTGCATCCAGGTGGGAATAAGTGTGGATAAAGATTAAGAACCAGAAAGCAGCCAATGTAACTAAAATTGATTAAAGAATGAAAGAAAGAAGAGAAAGAAGCTGTACAAGATTAGAAGAGCACATTAGTGGAAGAGAAAGCTTTAGGGAAATGAAACTGGAGGAGACAAAGAAAGGCATCCATACCCCAGCACTATGGGCAGCTCTAGCTGGACCTAATGAGTCACCTAAACAAAAATGTTATGAATTTGAGAGTTATATGTGTTGAAAGCCATATGTGTGTGTGTGGGGGGGGGGGGATTGATTTTGTGTATACATGTATTCAATTCACAAACATAAAGAAAAAATTCAAAATTAAAATAAAGTAAATGTAATAAAAAAAGAAAAGGAAAAATTCAGATTTATGTAATATTTATAATATGGTATGGAAGGGTGAGGAAGCAGTCAGCAACATAAAAATAATTGAATGTGTAATATTTTAGAAGTTGGTAGCTTTGAAGCCTGGGGAGATGGCTCACTCAGTGAAGTCCTTGCTGAGAAAGGATGACAATCTGTGTTTTCAGTCTCAGACAAAAACTGGGCCTAGCAGCATGCACCTGCAGCTACAGCACTCTTTGGAGGGAGACAAGAGGAATCCGGGGATCAGCCAGGCTAGTCACTTGGTGAGCTCCAGGTTCAACCTTACCTCAAAATATAAGGGTGGAGAGCAATAGAAAACGATCTCTGATCTCTATGAGCAAGTACACAATACAGCCCCAAATAAAAGTGGATTGATACACTGAAGTGATATGAAGTGATAGGAACAAAGGAGGACAGTGCTGTGGAGTGCTGATGTTTCATCCAAAGTTTCTTTATATATATATATATATATATATATATATATATATATATATATCAGAGACCTGACACAGTTATGCTGTAGCATATATGAAAATTATGAAGAAAGGAGACATAGGAAACCATCCTGTGATATGGATGCAAGTGTCCGCCAAAGGCTCCTATATTTAGAAGTTGTTTTGTAAGCCTGAACACTGAGGAGAAGTCATAGAACCCCTGACCTGTTGAGTTTTGCACACACTCTAAAGAGGGTTGTCTTGATCTTGAATCAGAAGAATAGTCATTGGAGGACTAACATCAACTTGGCAATGAAAGATGTTAAAATATAAATCAATTTAATAGACATTTTTCTTCTGCACAATCAGAGCAAGGTCATTGTTTAAATTCAAACTCAAGAAACATTTGGTTAAAGTTTTAGGACCACCAGCTGGGGTAGTTGGCATAGCAACGATCTTTGCTTTTTTTCATACCATGGGAGAAAACCTCTGGATGGTAGTTAATAAATGGTGTCTGCAAGATGAAGTGTATATATATGTGTGTGTGTATATATATATATATATATATATATATATATATATATATATATATATATACATATATATGTGTGTGTGTGTGTGTGTGTGTGTGTGTGTGTATATATATATGTTATTTTAGTGCCAGAAAATATGGCATAGAAGTGATGTTTGAAGTCTGCAGCACTTAAGCTTTCAGAATTCAGAGATGAAATTACTAATAACGGGGACTGCAGGAGATGTAATAGCGGTAACATAGGAGAAATGGCAGAAGCCAGAGATATTCCAAAATATCAACCAAGAAAACACTTTAAAAAGTAGTCAGAATATTTGCATTTATTTGGTATCTTAACTAAGACAGAGTTTGCAGATAGAGTAAGTGGTTTGCTAATTTGAAAGTCGATGATGGTTTGTCCAAGAGAAGACTGTGGAGGTAGGTGTCCTATTGGCTGAAGACAAGGCACAGGAAGATTGAAGAGAAAGAACAACTGCTGAAAGCCAACAGCAAACATTTCCATGTATTAAAAACTGGTTACTATAAAGTCAAGCAGATAAAGAAAGAGAAGGCTACAGGGGAAGGTGATGTGAAAACTAGGATATTTTAAAGAAAGGTAAAGCTATTGATGTTTATATAGAAATATTCTCACAGCTACAGTAATTATTGACTAGAAAAAAATAGTGACACAAGTTTTAGAGGGGACAATCAGTATTCTCAAAGAAACATGCTCAAGACAAAGTGAGAGCCAACGCATAGATATAGAGTTGGCTTTATACTGGAGATAAATAAAGGGATATTTAATCTGTGCTCCAAAGTCCCTACAGGATACAAATGGCGTAGCTAAAATGTAATGATTCAAGATGCTTTTGAATATAGGTTTGAATATGGAGAATGCTAAAAACTATGTGTTGGCTGCATAGTGGAGGCAGAGCTCACCCATGCATGGCTTCCAAATGGTGCTTTGAAAATTAATTCATTTGATGTGTATCAAGTTTTCTCTGCCTTGTACATGCACTAGAATAGACAACATTTAAGGATAAATATACTTATGATACCATCGCCAATGATCCTGGTTCAGTTGATCTGGGATGGACTATGATATTTTAAAGAGTTTAAAGTAAGTGATTTTAAAGAATTTAAAATAAGTGATTATAAAGAATTTTTTAAAAGTGATTTTAATGCCCCTCCTCCATGAATAGCTTATTCACAGCAAAGCTTATGAAAAAATAAATATGCTCTGACCTAGAGGAATGTCTCATATTTTAGTCATCAAGTTGAATATTAACAAAGTGAATAATTTTTGTGAATGCTTATGAGTTGAAATGATATATGCTATATCTGTTGAGCTATCTATGAAATTTACATGTAGAATATATAGCTCAAAGTACACTGAAAAGGAGAGCATAATCTTTGTTTATTCTAATTTGTTATTTAAATTAATACGTAATCAGTGATAATTTGGAGAAAGCCTTTAATACATAAATATCAGTTAATGTTAAAAACAAAAGAAGTAGTTGATCTAGAAGGCCATTAATATTTTCTGTCTGTTATTGGTATTCAATTTTAAAAAATGAGATGGTTTATTCAATAGCTATTGGATAAACCCAAGTTATTCAATTGGTTAACATTCAACTTTGGCCCTTTTTAGTTTTACCTTATATGCATTATATTTTCCTCACACTACTGTTTTGTACTTTTATCAGGGTCCATTTTGATTTTTAATACTTAATATCAAATTTACACTAGTCTCGCAGTTTTTATTATAACCAGCACCCTATTATATTTCAAATATGTGTTTTGATCTTGTTTTTGTGCCATTGACCGGTTATTATTGAATTTTAATAAATGATAAAAACTAAATTTATTCTATAATACTGTACTGCTTTGACTATTATAAAATTTTATATATAATATATTTGTATTGTGTACTACTACCTTCTTTTGTCACGTTTCTGTATGGTCACACTTTACATATACCGATATGTTTATACATATACATATATAAGTACATATAGTCAATTGTCTCGAGTTGAAACTTCAAAATTGTTTAAACATATGACTTCTGATGTTTGTGTTTCTTTCTAGAAGTTAAGCCAAGCCTCACCTTATAAGAAACGATTATACCTTTATAACAGCAATCATTAATTTACTAAGACTCCATAGTTATGTCCACTCTAGCACATAGACCTATTTCCTGTACAAGTTGTTAAAGGCGTGTTTGGGATATTTAGCTTGTCATTCATTTGTCTGATTTGACCTTCCTTCAGATGCAGCTCTGTGCAAACATCACAGCAGGTACCATCTTGCTCCTTTAAACTGCTTACCTCTTGATTTTTACCTCTGAGTCTTTCATTTTTTCTAAGGCATCAGAGATGCTAGTACGTCAGGTGTGTAAAACAAGTCGAATACATAGTGATGCCTACTATCACAATGAAACTCTTGTCCATACTTATTTCATTTGTCATTTTAGATCAATTGTATTTTAATTAATTGGTTATTTAATTAATTAATGATACATCCAGATAGCAGTTTTCCCCCTTTCTTCAGCTCCCAGTCCATACATCCCACCTTCCCTCTCCTGCCACCATCCACTCCCCATCATCCATGGCCTATCAAGTTACGATAAGCCTGGCGCATCTCTCCTATTAAGGCTGAACAAAGCAACCCAGCAAGATGAAAGAGTCCCAAAAGCTGTTAAATGAGTCAGAGACAGTCCCTGCTCCCACAAGAGCACCAGCCTGCTCAAGAGTAACTTTTGTGCAGAGGGCCTAGGTCTGTCCTATGCATGCTGGCAGGGGACGGGCTATACGGCCAATGTTCTTTCATCTTGTCAGAGCCTAGGTTCCTATTTCTCCAGCAGTCTGCCATTTACCAGAAACCAGCTGACCTTGTCGTAGGTCGGCAGTTAGACACCTGTTGTGGTTTATTGTGGGGGCTGGTCATTCTAGACCCCCGACCTACTCCTTTTCCAGTAAGACCACTGATAAGATCAGATTAAAGGCCAGCTGCCTGCAAGCAGAAGTTCTGGGAGCTTTTTCCTGACTAACCAGATCCTTCACGACTTCCCTGGAATTTCTCTCTCTGCATTTATAGCAGCTGTAAAGGTAGACACCTGCTGGAGCATTCTAGAGTTAGGTATCCATAGCAACCCTTGCTTATGCAAATACCCATGCCTCCGTGCCTATAAAAACTCTGTGAAATTTTTTCAGTAAACGGGCTTTGATCAGAATCTAGACTTGCTCCCTTCTTCATGTCTTGTGTTCTATCCCTATACAAGAAAATTCTCCTCCTGAGCGTTAGTCGAACCCCAGCGGGACGGGGCACACGCTTCCTGGTTGGCAGTCAGTGTCTGTGGGCCCCTATGAGGCCAGGTGAGTTGACTGTGTTGGTTTTCTTGAGGTGCCCTTGAGCCCCCTGTCTCATGCAATTCTTCCTTCCCATCTTCTGAAGGATTCCCCAAACTCCGCTTAATGTTTGGCTGTGGGTCTCTGCATCTGGGTTGTGTATTTAATCTCCCTCTCAAATCGATTATTGATAATCAGTGCCCCTGAACTGTCCATTCAAAACAAAAGTCAGCACCAGAAATTCCATTCACCTTTGCTTTGTGCCACTGGTGATAAACCTTCATCACCTGGTAACCATCTGTTAGTTTAGGCGCTGTGATTCTCTCTTCATATACATTTGCCCCTCTTTTATAATTCTATTTAAAAACATAAAAAAAAAAAAGAGGTTGTAGGGAAAAAAATTTTCTCCCATGCCCACTTTTAACTCTGGAAAGGTCAACTCAGATTCCCTAACATCCTTATATCCAGCCCAATCTAATGGTAACATATATTTTAATGCATTTGAGAGATCTGCCATTTCTACTACAATTACCCATTTTAAAAGAACTTTTGTTTTCTTTTAAAGTTCTGCATTTCTTTTTGTATATTTTAATACAAATCTGAGGGAAGGAACTAAGGCAAGGATTGTTAATATTTTATCCTACACTTTGGAAACTTGAAGGTATCTACATAAATTGGATAAATTAGGTGGTTACTTTAAAACTTGGATAAGAGTTTTATTTAGAGACATTATTGTAGCTTAAATCATTGCTATATTCTTAGTCGAACATCTGCATTAAGTTGTTTACAACCCAGTTGCTCTTCACATAATTTGATTGCAGATGAATTAACAACTCTATTCAGGTCACACACCAGAAGTAAATAGTTTTATTTTGATTTAATCACACTTTGTAAATTGAGAAAGTAACTTAAGCTTTCTTTTCACATTGAATAAAAGTTACCCCTGATGTTGGTTCTAACCTAAAGACTCCCCTTCACACAATTACACACAATGAATTGTGTTGATTGTTGCATAATGTAGGTTTGATAATGTTGTGATTGTGTTTATGATTTCATAGATTGAAAGCATTAAAGACAGGCTTTGGTAACAGACAATACAAAAAGTGGATGATTACATGCAGAAAAATGAAACAAAAGTTTTTTCTCTCACCCTTATAAAAACCAACTGAAAATGTCTTGAGTTCCTTAAAATCAGACCTGAAGCCTTCGGAATTCTAGAGGAAAAAGTAGGAGGG
>OU015750.1:54653823-54669360 GCA_907169655.1 Acomys percivali
TAATAATAATAATAATAATAATAATAATAATAATAATAATAATAATATCGTTTTAACAGATAAAAAAGCCAGGAAATGGAACCAGAGGTTCCAGTTTAAAAGTACCCAATAATTTTTTCAGAGTGTTCTGATTTTCTCCAGCTACCCTTCTGTGTCCTCATTTCAAAGGTACATATTTCACTCTCTCCTTTTCTTTGTGACTTTTTTTTCAAAACTTGATGAAGAGGTGATATATGCTGCCCAAAATAACTACATCTTATAATAAGATTGAGACCATTTATACACTGACTCATAGAGTCCTGACGTGCTAGACATCTCAGATCTCTGATTTGAGGAACCACATAGAACTCAAGGCAAATCGCATGAACTGGTGTACTCTCATCTAAAATAAGCCTTCCTCAGTTTTTTGTTTGATTGTTGTTTGTTTACGTGAAAGACCATTTGAAAGTAACATTGTATATACAGGCATCGCAGTTTCCCTTTCAATGTAACTGCTCCACATTCCGTGTATCCAGTGCCTCCATTTCTAGTGCTCATGTGCCATCAAGGAATGTCCTAATTCTGAGGAGACAATTGCTGCTTAGTTCCTTCCTCCACCACCAATCTATAGGTCCATCATTTTTTCTCAATAATAATAAACATGAGCTGGTATTTTGAATGTGGATCCTTACGATTTTAATTTATAAGACAACATTGTCTCTTTGGCAACATATTTTTACAAACTGTATGAGTCATAGCATCTCAGACAAGTTCTGAGAACTAGTTCACCTATGGAAGCTCCTCTTGCACCACCGTGTACCAAGCACTGTTGTGCACGTCCAGGGCAGCACTGAGAACTCAGGCCAGCTGTTGTTGGATTTGTCAGCTACGATTCATTACATTCCTATTAATATGTCTGCTCGCTCTATGAGAAAAAAATCTGCTGATATTTCTTCAAGCATATGAGTTTAAGAAAAACTGCCTTATCTGAGTCACATTTGTTCATATGTATGAAGTAGTCTTATATAAAAATAAAAGAAATACAAAAATAAATATTATAGTAAATATCTAGTGATTGTAGATCATAGAATAGAAACTGCCATGAAGAAATATGTTATCTATAAAAATCTGATGTCTAGTATTTTCACTATATTTTAAACATATTATAATATAGTCATATTATATTGTATGAAGGTACAATTTTGAAATATACTAATTGATAAAATCAATGTAAAAGAGAATGATCCATTCATTATACTTTTAATGCAAACTAATATTTTGCTATATGTCTTAATATATATTTTGTGAAATAAAACATAGAAATACTGATGTACTCAATATTTCTCAATGTTTTTACTCCTGGATTTATGTTCTAATCCTAAGCAAATATCACCTGTTGTTCCATTAGTTTTTAAGGCTTTCTTATATAAATATATATTCATAGATATTTGAAAATAACTCATAATTACTCCACAATGTCACAGATAATAATTCACAATGCATTATCTTTTAGATCAATGATTTATCAAACATTTTACTATTTGTGTCTATTATGTCTCCATTTCAGAAATTGTAAATTCTTTGCTTTATATTTCCAGTGTGAGAAAGCAACAGTTAAGTCACTCATTTTCTATTAACCAATAGTGGATTTCTGTTTTATTTCCAAAAATATTGCAAGAAACACATTGAGTGTGTTGTTTGCTTACATGTAAAGAATATTAAATATGTAGGTAGTAAGTCTGGGTCATGAAATATAAACATCTTCAAACTTGCCAGATGTGGTCACATTTGTTTTTTCCAATGTCTTTGCCAAATTGCATCCCCAAAGACATCTATAGATAATTTTCTCCAAACTCTCAACACTTGATTTTCTAAGACTCTGTAAACATTAGATAATTATAGGTTAATTGCTGAGAATCCATATCTCATCTTGTTTTAATGGCATTTCTCTAATTTCTAGTGATTTTTAGTATCATGTTTTTTGGAATTAAAGTGCCTTCTTCCATAAAGCGGCTCTATATCATTGCCAAATTTCCTATTAATACATTTCTCTTTTACTATCTCATAAATGTCATTTAATCTCAAATACTCCTCTTTTTAAGAATTTCATATGTCTCTTCTGTGGGGCTGTACACTTTGTATATCTTTTCTCAATCTGTCTCTTTTTGATATGAAATTTTGAGTCTTGAGTAATTTTTCCTACTTTGATATTGAAAGTTGTGCAAACATTTTCTAGTCCTTTCCATTGACCAGTAGTCTACTGCATTTTCCTCATGTACATGACCCTATGTAAGGTATGGTTTCCTCATTTCTATGTATGTGTTTAGGCTTCCTTTGTCATTTCTATTGATCACGCATATTTTTGTGAAGTGACAAGTTTTATGTAACTTCAAATGTGTGCTGTAAGTGTTCACTTAAAATGTTGTGTGAAGTTGTTGTCCGTCCTGGTCTTCCATTGACCTAGACAACATTATGATTAGAAACAGATTCTGATGCCAAAACCAAAAAACTATATATTTGGATTGCAGGACATTGAGAAACATGACCTGGAAGTTTTCTCTCAGCTGGTTAGCTTCTATAGTGTTAGAATGTGCGATTCTTACTTCTAGGGTACCGTTACTCAAAGGTCTTGCCATGCTATGGATCCCTTGAGCTACCATAACAGTCTGCTTGGCATAATATGCCCACTAGCACAACAGGCCCATGGCTGTTATGAGAATAAACAGTACTTTCAGCTTGAATTTGGGGCCCGTTCATGATAGTAAACTCATGCTGATTCTGTAAGCCTGGGTAAGAACCTGAGTCTGGGGAAGCTATGAGGCCTCAGGGATACTCTACTGATAATAATTTCCTAAATGAACTTAATGTCAGTTTATTTCTAAACACATATGCCCACTGCTCAGTACTGTTGTCACTCTTTATTAGAGAAACTTCCTTTTGTAGTGAACCACAAAGACTTATAACTGGTGATAGTGTGGAGAATTCATGACTGAAGTGTGTGGTCCTAAAAAGCCAGATTTGGGGAAGGGTATTAGGACATAGGATTTTCTGTACATGATATGGATGTTCAATTAGTGAGAACACTATGGCTGTTAGTTATTTGACCAAGACTGGCCTTGTCACAATATATATTGTCATCATATATATGAAGGACTTATGAGGCCTCATTCATGCCTTAGTAATGGTCAATGAGCAGCCAACAAGTCCTAAGAGATGGGCTATCATAACCCAAAATGTAAATAAAAAACAAACTAGTGGTAGTTAGGTGACGTGATATACACATGCATTAAAAAGCAGCTACTAAATCGAGTTTCCCCTGCATTTCAAGGCAGATTGCCTAAATTTCCTTTTCATTAATTCAGAAAAGTGTGATAAAAGTTGACAGAAAGCACTGCTAAGGTGTTGACACTTGGAAGAAATAAATCTTGATCTCAATAAAGCCATAGTCCTAGGAAGCATTTGGAAGGTTTCAAATCTGGTCCTGGTTTGACGACTTTAACAAAAGGAAGGAGGCAAGTTGTGTGAGATCTCAGACCTCAAGGTCCTTACACATATGATAAGATCATGACATCTGTTATGCAGGTCACAGAGGGTAATGTAGATTAAATGTTGTCACTTAAGTCAAAGCTGTCACAGCAAGAAAGGGCTGGGCAGAGGAAAACGTCATAAAACACCAAGTATGTTGGTAATGCAGTTCTTCTACAAAATTCCCAGTAGTGAATATGAACAATGTACAAGATATGTAATATATGTAAAACACACACACACACACACACACACATACACACACACACACATACACATGCACACACACACAAACACACACACACATGCACACACATACACACACACACACGCGCACACACACACACATGCACACACACACGCGTGCGCACACACACACACATACACACACACACACACACACACACACACACACACACCTTTTTGTTTTAATGAAAGGACTTCAACAAATTCACCGGTAGAGAGGCTGACTGACAGTACTCTCACTAGAGGTACCTTGCCGAGCAGGTGTGAAGTTTTACCTTTTCCTCCACCTGGGATGTTGTGTCCGCAGGAATCTGACTTGCTGTGGTGACTTGAAAGTAATGAGGGGATATACAAATAAGCAGCAACACTAATGTTAACAAATCAGATGCACGTGAGCCTTAAACCTTTATTCTGAGCTAGCTTGTCTAGTTTTAAGCTGTATTCTATAGGCTTCTACCCTTTACCCATGTCTAACACAAAATACAGTCTCCAGGAAGGACATAATAACTTTTTGCTTCCTAAATCATATTTCTCATGAATGCACACAGTTCTTGCCTCTCGCTAGATCCCTTATTATCCTTTAAGATTTGAAACTTCCGCAATTACCAAATTAAGTTAGATAGCCCTCATTTCCATCAGTAACAGTGAAATGCTGTTTAAATAAGCCCCTTTAGCTCAGTATCTCATTTGGCTTTCATAAAGCCCTGTGACTTCAAAACTGTAATTTTGTTGTCTACATCAGCAGTGAACCAAAGGCTGCTATTGGCAGTGTTAGATTCTAGTCTTTGTATCTATCGAGTTGCAGATGGCAGGGTATGTAATCAGTAATTTATGATTAGCTAGTGGAAAATGTTATATATATCACAGAAATATTTTTTACATGCCCAAAATGTTATATGATTATTCTCCCAAATGCTTATGTTTTATCTACTATCTTAACTTTTGCATACGTTTGTATATTTTTATTACTGGGGCTGTATAAATTTTTAATATTAACTTTCTTTAAATCTTGTATGCTGAATACGTTTATATATTGTGTCTATATGATCCATATGTAGTATGTTTTTAAAAATCAAGGCACTTCACTACAATTATATATGTAATTACTTCTCTAACCTAGAATCTCCAGGTAAGAATGTTAATACAGACTAGAGAAAATCTTACATATTTACTATATTACGCATTTGTACAAGTCCTACTGATGGTAGCATTTAATACCAGGACTGTAAGTAGCCGAGGATAAAGAAGTAGAAATCATCTATTAAGGACTAGTGGGCCATATTAATATAGGAGCACCTATAAATATAGCATGCTTGCAAATCAACTATGCTATGAAATAGAAATTGTTACTTTAGGTTCCTATTTTGATGTATTTTTCAATGTCTCCATCTTCTCCATAGTGCAATTCTCATTTGATCAATTCCCATTTTTAATCCAGTGTGGCATAATAGTCCTATTTCATTGAGAAAATATTTTGATTTTGGTAATATTTTTAATAATTTTGTGCATATGTATGATTTATATGTATTACTTTGAAAAACATTGTATCATTTATATAAATCCTGTCAGCTTTTGATAACCAACAAATGAATTTTATTGTGATTTTTCTGTTAGATAAACTGTTTTACTTGTCAAGTCGAATTGACACATTTTATCTGGATACTTGGATGCAATGGCTACTTTTAAAATTCTTTCATTGCACCTGGATCTTTTTTCTGAGTTTTTTTTTTCTTTGCTAAGAAGCACACTACTACCACTGCACATTTTTCTTTCAATATCCTCCAATGAGTTTTTAATGCTGTTGTACTCATCTTCAAGTATGAAGATATTTCTGTCTTAAACTATAATCTATATGCTAATGAATCTCTATTCTGTAACTTCATGTCTCCTACCAACAATATATTACTGAGCATAGCTACTCAAAAGCTATACCATATAACTCAAAATCTAACAAGATTGAAAATGTAAAATGACATCAGTGACTTTGATCCTGTGTCTTATCCTGTCATCTTTTCCCAAAGCCTGTCTCATCTCTGGTTTCTGTGTCTTCCACCTGTGTGTTTCGGAGGAATTATATCCAGTCTTGGTGGGTGATTTAACAATTCACCTTGTCTCTCAAACCAGGCACTGGAAGTCAGTCTCTGACCATTTTCCTTTCACATCCATATGCAATTCACTAAAATTCCTCGCATCTGTTACCCCAGGCCCATGCAGCACTTGATAACTAAGATTTAGGTCTTAATTCTTATCTCACTTTAATTCTGTAATTTTCCCTTTGCTTTTTTTTTTTTTTGAGCATAGGTTTGAATTCATATCTATTCTTTCAATTCTGCAAAAATGAGTCTCTGAAATTCCAACTTGATCAGGCTCTTTCTTGTGCCTGGAGTCCTTTAATAAGCCACTCTATGTTGGTACTCAATTATTTCTTCCCGACAGTCTTTTCATGTGTCCTCTAAACACATCTTTATTATAAACAAAGTCTATATGTCTTGAAATTCTTTAACCATTCAAAAATCTCAGTTTTGGATTTTTATGCATGGTAGACTATATTTAAAATATCTGATTTGATCTCTCTCATTCATTTGTACTTTCAGTACCTAACAATAGAATCTGTAAGGTTTTAAATATGAGTGAAAATAGTCCATTTGTGATTGGCTATGCTTGAAAAAGAAGCAATCTCGATGAAAATTTCAGGAGAGACTGAACACAATAAAACACATACATATTTTTGCTTATTAAGGAAACTTTACCACATGGTACATGAAATTTAAATCTAAAGTTACTTTTATTGCTCTCATATCATTTCAGTATTTAACATTTAGAACTGATAAATGACTTTTTATTGTCATGTCATTTTTGAATTTCAACTAAGTAAAAAGTATAACACACTATTAATTAAGGAATCAGTAAAATATTTTCTTTATTTATTAGGAAAAGATATTTTTGTTATTCACTTGAAAAAGCAAGTTTGTTATTGAATTGGTCAATTTTCTCCTGTATAATCTCTTTGTTTAAATTAATTTTTACATATGCATTTATATTATAGCACATATATACAATAAACTTCCCACAGCAAGAGGAACCACAAAACAATCAGAAATTATATAAATAATACATTCATACTGTTTTGGTTATTTGTATTTGGCAGCCTTGAAGAAACCATCTTTCCTATCATGGTGAGTCTCAAATTCTGAATATAAATAAATCTCTATTATCTCTCCTCATTATCAACTTTAAAAATCTAGACTTAAATTTATCTTAACTCCCAAACAACTAAGCTTCATTGTAAAACTAAACTATCTGGTCTTCAACCTGATCAGAGACTTGATAAGGAATGAAATTAATTACCTGAGTAGACAAGAAGTGCAGGATAGCAGCTTCCCAAATGAGAGGATAACTGACACAGTTTGCTGCCTGAACAGTCACCCAAAATTCTATATAATGTTGGCGCATCATCTTCAGCTTTGTAGCCTGATATAGTTGGCAGACATATTTGTGAGGCAGGAACTGTTGAGGACTGGCTTACCCTGTCTTGGCTGAGTTTAGCCGTCAACTCTGACTGCATCCCAGCTTGACAATTTAGATGCACAGGGTATATAGTCACTCATAAGTGGATATTAACAATATGTTACAGGATAACTGCACTGCAACACAGAGACAAATGCACCAACCACGGACCATGCATGATGTGGACCTAGACCCTCTTCTCTGCTCAGATGTAGTAGATAGGCAGCACTGTCTCCTTGTAGGTCCCACATATGGGGAGTTGGGACTACTTCTGACATGGACTTTGGCCCTACAACAAAATAATCTTAAATGTACCTAGATGTATGAGTCCTTCCATTTTTAATTTAATGTGTATTTTTCTGATGGCATAATAGGTTGTTTTTAAAGATTATTTTTATTTCACTTGATAAAAACTCTTGTTGAACAAAGCTCTGATAAGTAAAAGAATGTATGTTTGATAGATAAAATAAAAGATTCTGCAATGAATGTATACCTATAAAAATTATGTCCGTTCTCTTAGTGAACATTTGTGGCAGTATCTCAAATTCCTTAATAATATGCTCACAAAACAACCAGATAGCTAGACAGCATTATCAGTCGTTTGATAGCTTATTGTTTTCTCATAGAAACTTAGGACTGATGGATTGAATGCAACCAAAGAGGGGGGAAAAAGTTAGAATCAGGTGAATTGCTGGAATGAAACCTGGGAATATAAGTAGTTGAGAATACAAACCTTTACCTCAATGTCAATTAATGCACAGTATCTAAAAGTGCTATACAATTAAATCCTTAGGCTGTGAATCCAACAGGTTTTGCTTTATTAGTGAAAGTCTCTATAACAAAGTAATAACGGATCCTACTGAAAGTCAGATATTAACATATTTTGTATGATAAATAATTTTAAAGTTAATATAATTTTGTATTAAAAACAGTTTTAAATTTGGAGATGTATTTATTAGAAATCATTCAGAATGGTTACATAGATCAAAATAAGGATGATGACCGAGTAAATAGGGAATGACCTCTAAAATGCACACTTTTGTCTTTTGAAGTGAAAAGAATGTTTTAATAACGTAGTTCTACAGCTCTGTGATTAAAGAGAAAGCTGTTTGCTTACAATCATTTAATTGATGAGATTTTTATTATGTGAATCATATAACAATGTAGAAAGAATTAAAAACAGGCTAGAACTCACCATCGGTAATTACCCTCACCACTTTGTCCACTACAGATTATATTTTTATATTAATGTTAAACTGTTTTACACAAACATCTTATGCCATCTACAGATCACAAAATATGTGTTCATGTCATAGGCCAGTATTAACAAATTTATTTTTAATGTCCTATGAATATTTTTCTAAAAATAGACTTAAATGCTCTAGGTGGACACTTAAGACAATTGTTAGCTTTTAATTTTACATATTTTAACCAAGTACATAATTTTAGTCCATGTAATTTTGAAACATATTGATTGATGTCATGGGAATAGTTGAATAACCATAACTGTCATAATAAAATTGATATAAATAATTTAAGTGTGGAATCTGTAATTTTATGAATGATTTTATTCACTTATACATCAGCAAATGTCTTCAATCTAGACTTGCAAAATTATGCCAACCAATCTTCTTTTTTTTCAATTCAAACATATGCAAATCTATTTATAGCTTTGTTATGCTTTGATGATAAATAAATGTCAAATCTCACAAATAAGTAAAAAATGCCATTTTAGCTTTTGTTTTGTTTCCTATGCATTTTATTTGGATGATATAATACTTGTCTTAAGACAAAAACGATATATGTATTCTTTGTACACATTAACTTTTGAGCTTCCAGATGTTGTATATCATTAATTGTGTAAAAATATGATACTTAGCTTTGTTCAAAATGTTGACATGTAGTCAAAGGTAACATATATATGATTAAATAGATTTAGAACTATAGTATACAAGGGTATTTGACGACCTGTAAATGAGAGAATTATTTTCCGTCCAATAAACTTTGTGTTCAAATACTAATTTAATTGCTGTACATATGCGATGGTTAACTTCATTGGACCTATAATCCATTAAAAGGCAAGCCAATGGACATACCTGTGAGGGATGTTCATGATCAGATTATTTGAACAGGAAGACCCAGCCTAAATGTGTTTAGCACTATTTAGCAGCAGCCTGATTAAGAAGATGCAGAGTAAGGGAGTTGTGATGTTGTCCTGTTTGTCTCTTGTCTATGGGGACGTTCTTCTGTGCCGTTAGTTCACTGATATTAGAAGGAGATTCATTCCCTTCCAACACTGACTGAAGATCAGCAACACTGCAGCAATCTTCCATGCTTAAAATGCTACACTGGGACTGCTAAGATAGCCAGCCGCATGGCGTAAACAATGACCAGATTATCAAGCTGTCTGGTTTGTTATCACCATTTTCAGACTACACATAGAGTATCATGTAAGCTGATGTAAGACATCCCTTTATAATATACTTCCATTCTATTGGTTCTGCTCCCCTAGATAACCAAGATACAATATGCAGAGAATTACAACGAAATCATCCTAGTGTACAGTATATGTTTGATTGCATCATTAAGTAGCAACTGTGGACACTGTAATGAGGTTGATTCATCACTCATTTATGTGTAAATACCCAAAATGTGTTTCTACAGTTTATATTAGAGTAACATATGTCTAACTCTATGACTGTACATCTGTATTTGAAATTGATGCCTCGAATATATGTTTTCATTTCAACTACTAAGATAAGCTCTTTCGAATATAATTAAATGTGTGAATCCATACAATACTTATCTTTTGGTGTCAGAAATTCTTTTCAGTAGAAAATTAAAACTTCCTATTCTTAGAAACAAGTATGGTCTACATTTTCTGGAGAAAAAATAATTAACCAACATGTGTTCTTTTCAGTAATTTGATACAACTGTTTTTTATTCTGTGCTATATTTCACTCTTTTTTGATCATTCACCAATGTTTCTTATATACATTTCATTTGTGGAATACCAAACACTGATTTTTACCAAGTTTTTTAAAAAACATATTCATTGAAATAAATAAATAATCATCTGTAAACTATCATTTTTAATAACTACAACTTGGTCTCACATGTAGTTTCAGAATAGCCAATCAAGACAATGAAAGAAACAATTGAAAACAGAAAGCTTGTGAAGGTGTTTTTGAACGAGGTGACCATGTTGCAACCCCAGCAAGCATCAGAACTTGGTAGCTTTAAAGTCAAGGATAGAAGAAGAAAGGGGTTATGGAATTTTTGTCTATAACTAAGGAAAGCCACTGAGGCCAGGTGTGTGGCAAGACATGGCTCTCTGCATGGGGGCCTAGAGAAACCAATGAGTGAAGCTCTAATGGTGAAGCCTAGATTGTGCTGGAAGCTCCAAGATGTCATGGCTTACCTGCCAAGGGGAGAGCTGCCAACAGGGAATGGAACCATCTAAAGAAACAGAAATGTGTTTCAATTAACAGAGCTAAAAGGATTTGAAGATATGAAGAACACTTTTGACATCAGACATGGAGAAGCAGAGTTCGGATTTGCACAGCTGATTTTTAGTCTTGCTTTGGTACAGTATTTCCTCACTATGCTCGTTATGCATTCTTTGTGGATGGTAATGTATATCCTGTACCATATGTTGGAAGTATGTGCTCTGAATTTCATTTTGATTTTCAGAGGATTATAGTTAAGAGAGTGCCTGAGTCTCAGAGAGACTTTGGACTTTTACAGGGTTGACCCTGCTATAAAAATAAAGGGGCTTTTGAAGTTCTACTGAAGGCATTTCTGCCTTATGGTATAGCTACAAGCCTATGGGAGTCAGGGAGTTGAAAGTGGTGGTTTGAAAATAAATGGTCCATAAACTCATGTATTTGGCCTATAGAGAGTGGCACTGTTAAGAGGTGTGGCCTTGTTGGGGAACGTGTGACCTTACTGGAAAGTATATCACTGTGGGAGCAGGCTCCGAAGTCTCAGACTCTCAAGCCAACTCTCTCCCTGCTGCTTGCCAATCTGGATGCAGAACTCTCAGCTCCTTCTCCAGCTCCGTGTCTGCCTGCACGCTGCTACACTTCCTGCCATGAGAACAATGGGCTAAACCTCTGAACTCTTAAGTAATTCTCAATTAAACGTTTTCCTTTATGACAGTTGCTGAGGTGATAGTGTCTAATCGGTATTAGAAACCGTAACTAAGACACCATGTGAGCGATGATGTTGTGGGAATACTTATTACATGGGGATTTTCAGCAAATTTACATAAGCTGAGTAGAGGTCAACTCTGTGAATGGATGTGGAATCTTACAGGAACACTGGCCCACTTTCATGGGCTTTGCATCCGTCACTTCCTCCAGGTTCTGTCCACTAGGGTCTGATCCACATTCCATATTAATTCTGGCATAGGGAGAGTAACAGCAATGACTAGATGCATAGCTACCAACTTCTTCATAAACATAAACTCCAGGGGGAAAAGGTCTTACCAGAACCCCACTGTGACCCTCTGTCAATGATCCAGAAACAAGCCCTCCGAGTATATCCTCTTTTGGGCTACTGATAGGTGAGTATGGTACTATAAACAGGACTCTGCTTTTATAAAAAATGTATTAAGATTTTAGTTGTAAACAAATAGAGTAAAGGTTAGGGGAAAAGATGTATATCACTAAAGGACTCTAAACAAAAATCAAAGTTCCATGACAAAGGCCAGTTAAAGGACTGAGTTTCACCCAGAAAACTCCAGAATGCCACCACCCTGTCTCTTTCCCACCTGAAAATGGGCTGCAAATATAACAGCAGATGATGCACTACAGACTATGCTGTCACAGGATGCAGACTAGCCCACAGGGACTCTACAGAGAAACATGGAGTCAAGTGGAGGGAAAACCTATAGTCTCTAAAGGAATTAAAACTCTGGAAATTACATCTACTACAAACAACAAAGAGAATCAAATTTCTAGACACATTAACATTAATCTTCTCACTAAAATTGTACTTAACACAGTCTCTGGTACTCAGAACATCATTTCTAGTGTCTACCAATAAAATTGTGAAGCAGTTCAAAAGATTATTTTTTTTTAAAGATATTGTGGCGAAGATGCAAAGCAATACAGGAAACAGGACGCGCTGGGTAAGGATGTTAGAATTAGCTGATGGATAATTTTAAATAACTGACCTTAATATATTAAAAATGCTAATGGGAAAATGAACAGCACAAAAGAATAACCATAAACAAAACATAATGTAATTCTAATTAAAAAAACAAAAAGTAATGCTTGGACTGAAAGCCAATATTCAGAAATCAGAAAATCGAGGGCAAACTTCAAATGTCTAACAAGTTTATTTGGATTGGCAGTGGGGAGAAGGCAAGGTAAGACATCAAAACAAGAGCAATAATGGTTCAAGTTAGTTCATGACCAGTTTTCAATAGCAAACTGCAGGCAAAGGAAGTTCAGAGAAACCTAGAGTATACATACCAAGAAACCCTAAATGGCTGAAACCCAAAGACAAAGAGAACAATCTAGAAATTTGAATTATAGTCCTAAATGTTATTTTGCAAAACATTTTTCATCTTTCTAAAATGTTTTGTCGCTTTTTAAAAATTTTTTTGTGCATGTAAATCCAAGTCACAGAGTGCTACCCAGAGTAAGCAGAGTGTGAGAGAGACTGCAGCTGACTGCTTAAAATGTGTATTTCCCAGAAGCAATTATGCTGGGATATGTATGTGTATGAGATATTATAATACTAAGTAGCAACTTTTTAGAAATCCTGTACCATATTTATTTTAAGTTTTTATATTAATAGAGTTTATTTTTGGTTTAATCCTTTTAGAATATGGATGGAGGAACTTAATTTTAAATATGAAACATGTTATTCATGCCATCAGGTATTTATTATCTACCTGTTTTACTTCTTATAAAGATGTTGTTTTGTGTATATTAGTATTCACTAAGACAACATTTATGTATACCAATTTAGCCAGTGATTCCTTTCCATAAAAATGTGTGTGTACATCTGTATATATGTATGTGGATATATGTGTCTTTTATATGTGTGCACGTGTACACATGCATTTACAAATGCACTAATTTCTGCTATTAGGGATTAAAACTATGAAGAACAAATTTATCTTGCTGCACTCTTATCATGGCTATTTCCATATATTTTTGTTTCTTCTTACTAATTTGCAATGCTGCTATCTTTAAAAATATCAATAATCTTATAAATTCTAACCTTTTTATTTTTACAATGACAAAGAATCATATCTTCTTCTTCCAAATGACAACCAGAGATATGACTCTTTCACCTTTCCTAGTTCACATGTTTTATGCTCATTATTTCACCTGCAACAAGAACCTCTCTCTATGTCTATATTTATATATTTATTAGTCTCATCTTCCTGCTTTTTCTAGTAGTTATGCTGATGATTAGCCATCTTAATAAAAGACTTTGAGTTCCATTAATCCATGTAAATATTATGCATATTTGGAAGTGCACTAACATCTTCTTGTTTTGTTCAGTTTATTTCACATTTTATATTAAATGTAACTTCTTAAATACAAACATCTAAAATAATATTTGCAGTCTTGAATAGTGGCAAATATATTTTCCTTAATATTTTAGGATTTTCTAATTCGCATACACTAAGGACAGTAAAGTTATTATCTCTCATTATATGTATATATACATAATATATGCATTTATAGTGTTAAATCACAAAATATTATTTGAATATCACTAAGTTTTCACTAAGCAAATTCTGAAGTAGAAAAACATTAAAATTTTATTCAAAGATATTAATTGTCCTCAAGACACTCCAGTCCTCAGGGCACTAACAACACAAGGAGAGGGTTCCAGCCTTATTGTTTACCAGCCTGTGGATTCAGGGTGTAGCGTTATCCCATTGTATGTTATCACACACACACACACACACACACACACACACACACACAGATATGCATATGTACATATATGCATATGTAGATGCATACACACGTACACCATCACCATCACCACCAGCAGCAACAACAAAACAGCAGTTTTCCATATTTTCTCCTGCATGTTTGTGAGTGACCTATGTGCACTCAGTGTCTGCAAGGACCCAATGAGAGACCAGGTATGCTGTGGAGAGAAAGAGGGTCATGAACATCCATTTGGATGTTGGGAAATGAACCTGGGTCTCCTCCAGGGGATTGAACTCAATGTCACTTTTATTCAAAAGCTGTTTCTACAATTTAATGTGAGCATATTATTCTGAATGATACTAAAGTAAGTTTAGAAAGAAGTCAAATTAGAGCCTGCAGGAAAGCTGTGGAACCTTGCTTGTTCGTAACAGCCTTTCACTCATTGAATTGCACAAGAATAAAGTTTTAGTTGCATCCAAAATGTGTTTCAGTTACCTCATTGTGTGCTTTTCCAGAGTCTCCTCTATTTTTTGTTGTCTTTACCTAAAGGGATCGTTAGATACTGGTTTGCACTGACAATCTGTGCAGAAGATTTAAAATATAAACATAAAACCATTCCTGATCTCTCTCTCTCTCTCTCTCTCTCTCTCTCTCTCTCTCTCTCTCTCTGTCCATGTATATACATAATATATTATATATTGTATATAATATATATTAGTAGAATGGCATTTATGTGATCAGTAAAGTAACAAGAGAAAATCATGTCCTCTTTAATTTTTCTTAATGGCATTATCATTTTTCCCAAGATATGTATCTTCCAGTCTTTCTAAGACAGAAAATACACATGTAAATTTAACTTTATTGGCTAGATATAATTGCTATATCTGAGGCTTACTGCTGAGTATGTTCTCACCCTTTCTAGATCTTTCTAAGTTCCGGCTGGCCAGTTCAACTCGGCTGTTCTGGCTCAAATCTCCTCTGCAGACTGACTGACTCACTGAGCTTCTTCTCTTTTCTTCTGACTCAATTGCTCTACTTGGCTTCTAATATCGTTCACAATCTGTATTAATCTTCTGGATTTTTGTGGTTCTCTGGCTCATTTTGTCTCTGCCTGCCTAGCTTGTTCTCTCTGTAGCCCATCTCTGTAAAACTGCCTGTGAACTCCATGAATTGAACTGCCACCGACTGTGTTGCCAGGAACTCAACTCAACTGCTCAGTCTCTCAACTGACTCCCATCTGACTGACTGAACTACACAGAACTTAATGAACTGACTGACTGCTCTCTCTCTTTCTCTCTCTCTCTTCTTCCCCCCACCTTAGTTTGTGTGTGTGTGTGTGTGGTGTGCAGATCTCTTAAGTTACTTCTCTTTC
>OU015750.1:54674743-54686082 GCA_907169655.1 Acomys percivali
ACACACACACACACACACACACACACACACACACACACACACACACAAACTCCTAGTTTCCTTATAGCTTCCAATGTAAGAATAGGCAAAAAGCCACTCAAAGTGATGAAATACTCTGTATAGTAAATACTGCAAAGATAAAAATAAAGCTGTGGAAGTGCAGGCTGTGTTCATATATGTGTGAGAGGCTGTGACAATTCCAGATGAAGCCACCCAGAAGGGCTCACTGAGAATGTGGCACCAGTCATTACCTCAAAGTAAAAGAGAATGGGGCCTGTCAGTTTATTGATTTGTCAGAGAGAGAGCATTACATGTAGTGAGAACTATAAAACATCAAAGCCTGGCCCCAGAACATATACCTTGCATTTGAGAAAAAAGTTCAGCAGTCAATATATTCATTAACCAGAAAACAAAAACCAAACACCAAAAAAAAAAAAAAAAAAAAAAAAAAAAAAAAAAACAGCTATAAGATGGGGTTAGATGAGTGTCCATTAAGAGAGTAGACCATTTGGATCTTGTAGGTCTTGGAAATTTTAAAGAGACATTTCAGGTCCTTTTTTAGCAACATGCTTCTGACTCCCACATCAAAATTAGTGTACAGAGAAACAGGAGCCAAAGCAGGGCAAGCGCTTGAGAGGCTAATCCAACATCTCTGAGAGTCTGAGCACATGGTGGCAAGTAGATGTTAGTCTAGGTTTCAAGACCGTTTAAGGATGGAGACAGGAGAGAGAGAGAGTGATATGTATTAAGCAGCATAAGTGTACGCTGGACAATGTGGGGTCTCCAGGAAATGAAGAGAAATGTTTTGTGAGTGAGAGCAGCCATGTGAGTCCAGAATTGCTGCTGAGTGGACTAAGGGATCAAAGAACTGACGTGGACCCTGATCACTAGTAAGTCAGATAGAAGACACAGCCCTTCAGCAAGGCAAACAAGGGTAATTTTAGAAATGGGAAGAAACAAACCAACAGAAAATATGGGATAAGCCTTGCAAATTATTTTCCTTAAGAGGGAAAATTGCTGCAATAGGAGAAACTGACAAAGAACAAGACTGGCTGCGTGTCCTGGACCACCCTGGAATTTGTGAGCTTCCTACCTCAGCTTCCTGAGGGCTGGGAATACAGTCCTCCAAATGGCATGCAAATAAATGGCTAAGGAAAACATCAAGACAGAGGTGACAGCTGTTGTATACGTTGATAATAACGATTCAGTTGTGAAAGAGAAAGAGGCAGTTGGCACTCTAGTTCTCTTGTGTTGATTCTGCTTGCAAGGAGGGTGGTGAGGGCTTAGTAACATCTCTACCTAAGGAAGCTCTTACTGTATTAGACAAAGGGGAAACCTAGGACAAGTCTTTCTCATAGGGAAAAAAAAACCTCAATAAGAGGAACAGGAAGGCTTACCATTGTCTGCTTTCAGCTTGAACTAGCAACTACCAGGCTTCAAATACCAGTGGCCCAGGCAAGCCTTGTGGGAAAAGGCAGGGACACAGACACAGAGGGAAGAGAAGTTAGCAATAGGAATTATTCCAATCAGTCCTCCTTCACAGGACAGCACTCAGGATAATACATTCTCACTTACCTGCAACAGTGAAATATGTGTGTAACTAGTATAGAATTTGTGATGCTACTGTCTTTGTATGAGTTATCTACACACCAGTCATAATCCAATATATAGTTCAAATTCAGAAAGTATTTGTTACCAAGAAGGGAAAAGACTGCCGCTTACTTAAATTGTAATACTGAAGTGAATAGGGTGCTGGAAAGTAACAGATGAAATAATGATGATTATCCTTTTTATGCAAAATTACCAGACAGTATCATTGGTCTCTAAAAGAGTGAGAACATTAGTTTGAGCATCAATTTAGTTTAAGAGCACGAAGAATCTACAGAAACTTAACTATAGACTTTAGTTGTAACTTTGAAAATGATTTTTTAGAGTAAACTTTAAAAAATGATTTTTAAAAGTAAAAAGAGGGCCAGGCATGGTGGCCAGCACACCTGTAATCCCAGCACTCTGTGAGTTCATGGCCAGCCTGGTCTACAAAGTGAGTCCAGCACAGCCAGCCATGGCTACACAAAGAAACTATGTCTTGAAAAACCGATAAAGAAAGAAAGAAGGAAAGAATCAAAGAAGAAAGGAAGGGAGGAGGAAGGAAGAAGGAATGCTGTGGAGAAAAGACTTTCTAAGTAATTAGGACTAGTTTTCTAAGAAATAGAGTTAGTTTGGTTTTTTGTTTGTTTGGTTTTCTTTCTTCTTTTTTCTTTCTTTCTTTTTTTTTTTCTTCTTTGAGTGTTCACTTTCAATATTCCGTATATATTTAACCCAATGAAATATTAAAATTTTACATTATTGGTTTATAGAAATGTTAAGTCCTCTCAGTTTTCATTATCTATTACTTGGTGTGATTTAGAGAAAACAATTACAAATCTTAATGACATTGTTAAACATTTTTGTAAAAAATTAGTTAAATAACAATTTTTCTTTCAGGTTAGGAGAAATGGCACAATGGTTAAGAGAATATCGACTCTTCCAGAGGTCAGGAGTTCAGTCCCAGCCCCAGAGTGCATAGATTATCATCCTTTGGTGTTGTGCACTAGCTAATGATCCCACCATGCTCCATCCATGCTTCAATGTTCATACCAACCATCATTGGTGTTGGTTGAACTAACTAGGTTACAAAATAAAACTGAAAATCATGAATCTGAGAAAGGAAATAATATCAATGGTGACATGTGCGTGGTTTGTTAGGCATGAGAAGGAGATAAGAGAGTATGTAAATATAAAATACAGGTTGGCTGATTATAAAAAAATCTATTGGGACTTTAGGTGAGAGAAGCATGGGAGAATGGGGAAATAGAAGGATCCAGAGGGTCTGGGAAACCTGCAAGAAGAACATTATGATGGGTAGATCTGGGTCCTGGGGTCCTTCCTGCTCAAACTATGGCACCAGCCAAGGAAAACATAGGCAGTAAACTTCGAACCCCTACCCAGACCTAGCTGATGGACAGGGCATTCTCCACCATTGAGTGGAGAGTGAGGTCTGACTTTCATACAAACTCGGGTGTCCCATTTCTGACCACGTCCCCTTGATGGGGAGGCGTGGTGGCACTCAGAGGAAGGCTAACAGGTCACCAAGAGGAGATTTGATACCCTAGGAGCATATACAGGGGGAGGAGGTCCCCATCAGTCACAGTCATAGGGGAGGGGAGTAGGGGGGAAGCGGGAGGGAGGATACAAGGGATGGGCTATCAATTGAGATGTAATATGAATATATTAATAAATTTTAAAAAGAAAAAATCTATAGAGAATAATGAAATAAAGAAAAAAGTGGCCCTATCATTTTTGGTCTCTGCACAATGACTCCCTGGATGAGTCTCAGGAAGCTGTGCTTGCTGCACATTAGAATACACAGAAGAATGCAGACTTTTCATTACTTCTGTCTTAGTTAGGGTTTCGGTTGCCATCCAGAGACACCTAGGCAACTATTATAAAGGAAAGCATGGCATACTGTATCATCACGGTGGGAAGCATGGCAGCATGCAGGCAGACATGGAGCTGGAGGAGCCAAGAGTTCTACATCTTGACCCACAGGCAGCAAGAAGATTGTATTCTACAATGGGTAGTGCATTAGCATATGCATAAGTATAGGCATGAGCCTGTCTCCATTAGCATATGTATATGTATGAGCCTGTCTCCAGTGAAACACCTTCTCAGAAGAGACCACACGTACCCCAACAAGGGCACACCCCCTAATATTACGACTCCTTATAGCTAGGCATTCAAGCACATGAGTATGGGAGCCATTCCTACTCAAACCACCCCATTGCTGAGTGGCTTCTATTTTGTAACTCTGGCCTTGAATGGATTCAACTAGAATTTAAGTCCTCAATGCCTATTCTACTCTCTGAGGATGTCATTTCCGTATTAGCTATAATAGTAAATGACGTCGATAATAATATGCCGGAGCCTGGAGGGATCGCTTCTCCAGGAAAAGTGTTTGTGTTGCAAGCCCAACAACTTGAGCTTAACTTCAGAATGTGTAGTAGAAGGAATTAATCAACCTCTGAAAGCTGTTTTATATTCATATGTGTACTAAGATATGCCCATGCGTTCACTCACATGAACACACACATCGTCGCATAGACAATAATAAAAGTAAAAATATTTCACTGTCATTATTTAAAATGTTAATTTTATTTCATTATGATTAATTTAATCACTCTGGTTAATCATTTCTCATTAATTTAGCAGAGACATTCTTTGTTACATTCTTGGTGAGTACCTCTTTCTGAATTTTTTTTTTTTTCATTTCAGAATGTCATTTTGCTAATCCCAAACAAACACTGACTGGTTAAGTTGAATTGCAGTGACTAAAGTCTATGTAGACAATTCCATTTACTCCAGAATTACTGACAAAAAAAATACAATTCTGTGACTTTACTTCTATTATCCCAATCCTAGACTACTCAAAGTTCATGTAGAAAATGATGTTATTATTTTTTTTATTAATTTATTCATATTACATCTCAATGGTTATCCCCTCCGTTGTATCCTCCCATTCCTCCCTCCCTCCCATTTCCCCCTTACTCCCCTCCCCTATGACTGTGACTGAAGGGGACTTCCTCCCCCTGTATATGCTCATAGGGTATCAAGTCTCTTCTTGGTAGCCTGCTATCCTTCCTCTGAGTGCCATCAGGTCTCCCCCTCCAGGGGATGTGGTCAAATATGAGGTACCAGAGTATGTGTGAAGGTCAGTCCCCACTCTCCACTTAACTGTGGAGAATATCCTGTCCATTGGCTAGATCTCAGTAGGGGTTTGAAGTTTATGGCCTGTATTGTCCTTGGCTGGTGCCATAGTTAGAGCAAGACCCCTGGGCCCAAATCTGCCTATCGCAATGTTATTCTTGTAGGTTTCTAGGATCCTCTGGATCCTTCTACTTTGCTATTCTCCCATGCTTCTCTCATCTAGAGTCCCAATAGGATGTCCTCCCCTCTGTCCCAGTTTCCTGGTAAGTGAAGACTTTCATGGGACATGCCCCTTGGGCTAGTATGCAGATATAAGTGAATATATACCATTTGAGTCTTTTTGCTTCTAGGTTAACTCACTCATTCTGATCATTTCTAGCTCAGCTATTAAAAACAAGGTATTCCTGAAATTTGTGGACAAATGGATTGATGTTATTATTTTGAAAGGTAAACAATTGATATTGATTTCACTATGTTTAATTGATCATTTTCTTTAAAAATCTGCATTTCATTCATCTGCTTATACTTGTTAAATAAATGTATCACATCATTGTGTCAGGAGGACAATCAATATGTTTGTGGTTTCCAAATAAAAAAGTACTAATGGGCACAGATTTTCTCTTCTATTTTTTTTTCTTTCCTTTAAAAAGACAGTAGACAGTAAGATCGTTTGGCATTAATTAAGTTGTTATATTTCTCAGAGGCATTTCTGTCAGAGCTGGTAATAATTTCACAGGTACATAATGATATTAAGCTCACTGTCAATCTACTGTCTACCAGGGACTTGTTCATTTTGGAAAAATCAAAATCAAAAGGTGATAGCTGAAGTTTTATTTCCTGTTATTGAAAAATTACTCCTTAATCAAATCTACAGCTAGAGGAAAAATCTATTTGCTTAATTTTATTAGTAAATGATTTTGTGATATATCCGATCATATCTATCACATCTAATAAGAAGATGGTTCCATATAAATTTCAAGACAATTCCAAGTGCTTGATATCAGGTATTAATTCAAGAAGACATGAAGGAAAACTCTCTCTCTGTCTCTGTCTCTGTCTCTGTCTCTGTCTCTCTCTCTCTGTCTCTCTCTCTCTCTCTCTCTCTCTCTCTCTCTCTCTCTCTCTCTCTCTCACACACACACACACACATACACACACACACACACACCTAGCCCAGAAGCAGCAGAATCAGTTTTTTGTTTGGTTAGGTTTTGGTTTGGTTTGGTTTGGTTTGGTTTGGTTTTTGTATTTTTTTTTTCCTGTTATGTCAGGAGCAGGAGGAACACATCTGCAAAGAATTAACAGCTAGCAGATGGGACTTTCCCGGCACTCTTTTTGAAAATAAAGTTACAAGGTTTAGAGATGTTTAATGATAAAACACCATAGGATTCTCCCTGGTGTTTAGACAAATATGCTACAATGAATGATATATAAGGGCATTTTATGTATGTGAAAATCAAGGCATTCTTTATTTCTCTTATACATTCTTATTTTTTCTTAAACGTTTTTGAATTTGGTTCTATACTAACTAATGCTCTTTAAATAGTATATTCTTATGTAAAATCACTTAGCCTGTAAAGCTAGAAAGAAATAAAAGTGTAAGAGGAGGTGGAGCTAGGCAGATGGTTCAGTCTGTAAGAGCACCTATTTCTCTTACTGAGTCCCCTGGCTTAGGCTCCTGACACCACAGTATGGTTCAGGAGCATCCATAGCTGCAGTTCCAGGGCATCTGTTACCTTCTTTTGACCTGTGCAGGCACACATCTCACTTGTGATATACATGCAAACATTCAGGGAAAACATTCTTAACATAAAGTAAATTAATCTATTTAAAATAAAATAAAACAACCGAAAGAAAGTAAAGAGGACTAAAGATGTGCTAGTTGAAAGGACTTAGTTTGGATCCTAGGACCCATGCTAGGTAGCTCCCAACTGCCTGTAAATCCAGTGCCAGGAAGTATGAAATTATCTTTTTATCTCTATGAGCATCCATATGCATACATGCACACACACATGCACACACACACACATGCACACACACACACACACACATAAGCATACACACATAGCCCAACACACACTCAGAGAAAGAAAGAGAAAGAGAGAAGTAAGTAAAAATATTCTTTATTTAAAAGTAAAGTGAAGATAAGAAAAAAGGGTAGAAAGCAAGAAGAGTGAGAGGAAAATAAGAGGAGAGAACGCACATCACCTCAACTGGAAAATGTTTAGACACTTCTTCTAATGCTAAAAATTCCTAAGGATTGAATAGGAACCGCCTATTACCATGATATTGAATTTCAGGTAAGAAGGCTACTTTTAGATGGGTAAACATCAGCCCATAGACCCATAGACGAATGACATAAGAAGAATTCTTGCAGCAAAACTTTGGCGCGTCTTCCTCTTCCCAGGTCCTGTCAGCATCTGGTAAAATTTAACCACTTTCTTTAGAAGAATATTCCTTTGGAGAGAAACTTCAGTGGCATCAGGTTCCAGCCTTAGCAGACAGAAAGCTGGAAAATAGAAGCACAGCCCATCATCAGTGAAGGAAGAAATCCTAACAAGGGAGGAGAGGTGATTTAGCATGATTTTAACTTTTTTATTTTAAAGCCTTGCCACACTGGTTTATAAATAATTGCTAGTAAATGTCTTAAAAGCTGTCTTATGCTGATGTCAGGAAGATTTGCATCCTTAGACTGATTTTTTTTCCTCCGTCATAGTTTTACTCATTACCTAGTCCAGCTATTTTTACATTTTGATGTTATGAAACTTTTTTTGAAGCACTTGAAAATTCTAATATTGTTTCAATTAAAGATGCACAAAATTTTAATTAATTTCTCACAACCAGTAGAATTATGAAAAGCAAACAGGCTCTTTGAGGTTGTTATTTTGAGGAAATAAGAAACCATACTTATGGTGTGTCCCACCCTCATGCTATATATATTATTCTGAGTAACAAATGACAAGGATTTTTTCTTTTAAGAATGACTTTACATATACCATTTTTATTTTATCTATGAATATACTTATTTTATTTTATCTATGATATAATTATTATTTTAATTTGTGTTAGAGTAACAACAAGACTGCCTTTTAACTGTTTTTCTCCATCTAAGATATTTACTACATGGACTTGTGAGACAAATGTACTTTTAAATCATTTTATTAGGAATTGGCTAACATGGTACTTCTTTATCATAAATCTTCAATCTTCTACTATCAGAAAATTAGCAATGATAAAACAATGAGTAAATTTCATACAGTTCATAATTTTTCTATTAATATTCATTCTGCACGTAATGAGATGATCATGTGGTTTTTGTCTTTCGGTTCATTTATATTGTGGATTACACTTATCAGTTTGTGTGTGTTGACCCATCCCTGCATCTCTGTGATTAAGGCTACTTCATGCTGTATGGGTTTTTGTTTATTATTGTATGTTTGTTTATCTGGTATTTTTATGTTTCTTGTATTCAGTTTGCAAGTGTTTTATATTTTTATAAGGGAAATTGATCTGTAATTTTTTTCTTTCTTGAGTCTTCACGTGGCTTGTGTATTAGAGTAACTATCACTTCTTAAAAAGAGTTGGGCAGTGTTCCTTCTGTTTCTGTTTTGAGGAATAATCTGAGGAATATTGCCACTAATTCTTCATTGAAAATCTGGTAGAATTCTAAAATCATTTGGCCTAACTCAATTTTGACTTTCAATTACTGCTTCATTTTCTAGAGGTTATTGGTCTGATTAAATTGTTTATCTGATCTTGATTTAACTTTGGTAGGTGATATATATACACTTCTTCCTTTAGATTCTCCAGCTTGGTGGAGTACAGGTTTTTAATGTTTGTCCTTATGATTATCTGGATTTGTTGTTATGCTTTCAAATTCAGATCTGTTTTTCATCCTTAAGGATCCTTTCCCTGATCTCCCTAACTTGATGAAATTCCAATATAAATATGATTGTAGCTAATAGCCATTTCCATATATTGGTCGTTGCTGCAGTTGAACACTGATTCTTTAATGTCTGTGACCTTGTTCCCCTACAAAGTTCAATAAATTAGTTGTGGTGGTGTTTGTTTTTTAGTGCACTTTCGCCTCCACTTTCTTAATGTTCTCTGGAGCCTGGGATATGCCTTGGCACACAGTGTATTCTAATTAATGATCAGTTGAGAAAAGCCTACTAGGGGATGATGAATGAGGGTCTAGCAATAAAATCCGATGATGCACAACCAGAAGAGCAGTTAAGAAAATAACTAAGGCGATTCTACTCATTTTTCCAATGATTACGATCATGCTCCTGGTATCTCTTAAGCAGCTAAATAAATCACAAACACCTGAAAAACATTATTCATAAATGGACTCAAAAGCTTTGGAAATTCGCAGTGACAAATCACGTTTTATTGTTAAGACTTCCACAGTCGTTTTTGTTGTTGTTGTTTCTGTTCAATGTTTAACTTCCATTTTATTTCCTTTTGAGATGTTCCAAGCTTGTAAATGCAAAGGCTTTAATCAAAATTTGTAAGCAAAATGAATCCAGCACAAAAGTAAGAGCCAGGGGGTCCATCTGTTTTTAGGTTCCAGACATGCAATAAAGAGACATTTGCCCTTAAATTCACATAGTGTCCTAAATGTATATTAGAATCTAGAGTTTAAAATGTGGACTTGTTTACTATATCTAACTTAGCTTTATTCTTGTCATTTTACAAATGACAAAATATGGCTTATTCTATTTCATTTCAAAATGGAAACAAAAATGTCTAAAGCAGTTTAGATAATCAGGCATATTTATCTGGTAAAAATGTGCTACTATAATAAATATCACCATTAATGATTCTTAAATACCATTAAAGTCAAGCTGTATTCATACAGGATGACGTTCTCTAAACTCAGTACCCAGTGATTTTTGTGGAACCAGGTTCTTTGGGCAGTAGATAATGAACAAAAATAAAAAGCTGATGCTTGTTTACCCTATATTAATGTCAATTTATTGACCATGTGTAAATATAATATAATATATCATATTCATGATCCTGTACATCTTTTTATACCACACAGTCTTTATCTATTTCAAGCCTAATACAGTGAATGTGCTTATTAGATGTTTATATGTAATAACATTGTCAGGCACAAAAACAATAGCTTATGGACTGGATGCTCCAAGGAGAGACTCTTATCTCTTTAAAAAACAACTTTATATTTCACAGAATAAGTAATTTTTTCAGTAGTGTTGGAGTTTATGTAACTGTCTTCTAAATATTTTATTTTAGTCCAACTCTCAGTCTTTATCAGAAAAAAACTTATTCTGTTATAGACTGTGGTTTATACAGAGACTTATAACTGTTTAAATTGTATAAAGCAAATGACTTTGGAGTGCTTATCCTTACATGCGACATCTACAACAAGGATCAGGGAACTGTGTTGGGGAGACTGAGAAAATAGTACAAAAGTCAAAGTTATGGGGGGGGCTCCTTTTAAGCAGTGTGTTCCAGATAAGACAGACACGTTACAGCAAGGGACTCACAGCAGCTATAAATACCTACCCAAGATCTGGCTGGACTCCACTCAGCCAGCATGGCCGGATGGGCGGAAGAGGGGTGACCGAGCTCTCCAGTCCCTGGCTGAGGAGCTGATGGCAAGGGTATGGCCACGGACTACTTATGCTCCTACCAATAGCTGTGTGCCTATGAACATATGGACAGTTTAAATGAACTCAATGGGTTATAAATATCAACATAAAGGAAAGTAACATAAACTTGAATGTGGGGCATAGTAACGGGGAACCAGGAGGTGTTGGTGGAAAACTGGATTTAATATGATAACAATACAGTGTATGCATGAATAAAATTATAAAATAAGAAATAAAATTATGATATTTAAATATTAATTTAATATAGATCTATGTCTACTGAGACACTTGGAGAAAGAGTAAGAGACATTGGTGCTTACGTGTGGCCAAGCTACGGCAGGAGAGTCACAGTTTTAACAAATGAACATTACGGTTTAGTAGATAATGAAACTTCCCCATTAGTGGGACAGTGAATACAAGGACAAGCTTTCCAAAATATTTTAATTAGTTATATACCCAATACTTATGTGAAATAAGAGTTTATCAAATGGTAGAGAACTCCTTTTATACCCCTGGAATTATGCTTAGGATAATTTTATCACCATCTAATTAAAAATTCACCCATTCTTTCCCATCTTCATGCATCTGATTCCCACTTTTCACAGCCTTTTTTTTTTTTTTACAAGAAATCTGAGATATAAGTCCATTCCTTTTTTGATACATTTTATTGTATATTAAATTTCCACTTTCATAATTTATTAACATTTTACATTTGTATAAATCTCTTCAGAATGCCGGCTGGCTTCACTGTATCTCTCTCTGTCATAGTCATCCTATTGTAAGCATGGAAGGGGAATTTTCCTTTCAACATTTAGGAAATTAATACTTAGAGAAGATTATAAGATTGCCCAAGGTCAGACCTTCAGAGATGTGGGTAATTTCAGCCTTGAATTCATTTTTTTCTTCTTCTTTCAAATCGAGGGATTTTGTCTGTTGTCACACAGTCCTTCTTATTAAATATTGTAAAGTCAAATCTGC
>OU015750.1:54700278-54710623 GCA_907169655.1 Acomys percivali
GTGTGTGTGTGTGTGTGTGTGTGTGTGTGTGTGTGTGTGTGTGTGTGACTCGAGTCCTCATGTTGGAGGAACAAGCACTGTAAACACTGAGCTATTTTACCATTCATGGAATAAGTCTCCTTTTAATTAATCTCAAGTACTTTGTACCTCATGAAAAATGTAAAATATTCAGAAGTTGAATTTTGAAAGTTAGAAAATTCAAGTTTTCTCTTCACTGCTGACAGCTAGATGTGTAAGGATGGCTGAGATGTAATAAAATAGCAATAATGATTCATTTCTATTAAAAATTACATAATAAAGCCATGTACAAAAAATAAACCAAGGCGGTTTCATATCAAACTATTTGTTATGCACCACACAGATAAAGTTCTGCAGGAATTCTGAGCTCAAAATATCAGATTTACTGTTCAAAGACCAGAATGTTATAGATCTACACTTATGTATATATACAAAGACATTTTTAGTTATTTAATCATATGTAGTTCTTGTTTTTCGTAATATATTAAGGCAATTTTCCAATTACAGTGATATTTTTAAAGCATTCTCTCTTTTTTTTCCAGATCATGGAAGTTATTTAAAGCATATTGTTACTTGACTAATGCCTTAGTATACTATACGTTCAATGCAGGTGGCATTCATTAATATTTGTCTGCATTGTTTTACCTTTGCTGTTGGGATTCCTATGGGAATAGGAATCATTAATACATGCCTAAGGGATGATGGGCTTTATAGATTGTTTACTTCATTTCTCGGGGCTCTGGTACAACAAAACACAAACAAGCTAGCAAACAAACAAGCAAACAAAAACCTTAGCTAAACATGTTCTACACAAAACAAAACAAAACAGAAACAAAAGCAAACAAACAAACAAAAAAAGAACAGAAAAGAAGCTGCATCTCGATGGCATACAAAAACAGATTCTGTTTAAACTGGGCACAGCAGTGGTCCATGCCTTTAATCTCTGCAATCCCTGAAAGCAAAGGCACTTGGGTCTTGGGATTGCTGGGCTATCCTGCTCTACATAGTGATTCCAGGCCGGTCACAGATGCACAATGACACCTTGTTCCAAAATAAAAATAAGAATTAAAAACAAAAACAAAAAGAAAACAAACAAAATAAAACATTTAACCCTTCGTCTCTTAGAATTTAGAGAATAGTATCATGTTTTGTGCTTTCACTTTTTAAAAGAGACAGTTGGTTATTTTTGCTTTGTTTTACTATGTTACCTCTATATTAACTAATTTGAATTGATTTTTAGAGTTTTTTTAATATTAACTTTTAAGGGAACTGCTGTAATCATATTTCCAACAGATTTCAAATATGGTCTCTTTTCCCTGAAGGTGTTTTAAATGTGTGTATTTAAATGTCGTTGCTGTATATCAAGGAAATTAAATGGCTAGAACACATTCTCACATACTGTGCATATATACCTGACCATGACTTTTTTTTGGTTTCCAAGCATTATAACAAAGAAAAAGCCTTACTAAATTCAAGATAATCTATTGAGAAAAAATCCAAATAAGCCGACTTTCTTAAACAAGAGAAATTATAAATACCAACTAAGTTTCTAGACTATCTTTCCATCATTTATGATATTTACATTTATTACCACATTTCAAGATCTGGTAATTATTTTATCCTGTTAAAGCAGGCTACAAAAGATCTTAATTTTTTGCTGTAATCATGTCTGTTAGGAATGTGTTTTCTACAACCTTTTTAGCCTAGTGTTCTATATAAATATGCATCTTTAAAACAAAACATTCTTAATTGTAACTGAGAGATGCACATATATATGAATGGACACAGCAATGATTAGATTTTGATCAAAGAGACCAACAATTCAGGTTGGAGAAAAGACAGAAATATGAATCAACAGCTGTTGCTGGCCAAACAGGAAACCTGTATTGAGAAGCATGCAACTGGATCTTTATCTCTCACTATGTACAAAAATCAATTTCAAGCGGATGAAGGACCTCAACTAAGACTTATGTCCTGAGTTCTAAACAGAAGAACGTAGAAAATACTGGAACAGAAGAGGACTTTCTGAACTGGAACCCAATGTTGCACATGTTAAGGCCCCCTGGCCCTAACTGATATTTCTACAACACAACTCCTTTACTTAAGGTGCAACGATAATAAAAGAGAGGCAGAAAGACTGTAATAGCTAAAGGAACAATATGTATGCTGTGATATTTTGTCCCCTGAAAATGTCACAGAAGCTATTATACACATGATGTCTTACCAACATGTCTGCCTAAACAGTACCTGTACAAAGACAACACCAATAGACACACTAAATTAGAAGAGCGAAAGTTCACAAAACCTCAACACTATATGAAGAACAACACGCAACTAAGGAATGCTGAGTCAGAGAAATAGTCTTCCATAGGGAAGAGCCCCAATTGCTTATCTAAAACAGGTGGTGAATCCTGAAATTCTATACATATAAGTAATAATATGTGGAGGGGAGTGAGCAGATCAGAACACAGGAAGGAATATGAAAACTATCACTAACTACATTTTAAATGAAGTCATATGGAAACTCATCATTGCAAAAAAGAAATCTAAATAAAATTACACTATACCAGGCAGCAATGTGTAAGGAATAAGCTCGTCCCTGTAGAAACATGAGCTCAAATCAACCTTTAAAAATTTAGAGAATAGTTTTACTGTAATGAACAAAAGTCTCACTTGAAGTACTATAAATATTCATGAGATATGCTTTTTATATATCCACTAGCTATAAAAGTTTAAAGTTGGTTTTGGTCTACCTGCCTTCAAAGTACATACAGATTATTGCTTTCATTGATTTATAGATTTTTGAAGAATAAATATGTTATTTTCTAATTCTAATATACATAGAAAATATCACAATAAACTACAGTTTTTACCAAAAAAAAATGAAATGAAATGAAATACTAACACTCTTTGTTTTCCCAGAACAGTAAGCTTTACTTAGATATGTGAGAAATGCAACATTGTTGATAATCTATACAATTACTTTGTAATTGTCACAATTATTGATGATTTTATTATCAAAACACAATATTAATTAAAACTTTTAGCAAAATAATGGCTTTCGCAGTTGGTTCATTATTTCAGTTTTTTTATGCCAATTTCATCTTATTGTGTGAAAATTCTTACAAGTATCTTTTTGAGAGGTTAAAGTAAATGTGCCTTGCCATATCACAGTCAATTTTTCAGAGGCTATTATTCTGTTTTACTTTGTGGTTAATCAGAGTTAAATAAATTAAATTGAAACTACATGTTATAAGCAATGCAAAGTAAAAAGGTAAAAGGTTTATTTTTGTTTTCTTTATAGCTCACTGAATTCAAGCGGCCAAACGTATAATTAAATAGTACCCAAACATATTTTGATAACAATGTTCAGAGGTATTTTTGAGAGTACTTGAGAGGTATTATTGTTATTTGTGTTAATTTACATAGGCAAATTGTTCACAAATTATAAAGGAAGTCAGCACAAAATGGATATTAAATGGATATTAATTATGAAAGAACGAGTATTTATATATTTTTTTCATAGTATTGTTAATCTTGTACAGTAAAATCAGTATGATTCCTGTGAGGATAAAAACACATAATTTATAAAATTTTGAGTGTATGGTTTCAGGACTACCACATACTATAGTGTGTCTAGGTTACTAAAAGAAATTTAGTTTTTCTCCGTTCCGGAGTTCGTAAATCTGTGATCAGGTTCAGGAGTAATTTCTGCAGAGGCCTTCTTTTGTAGGTCACTATGTTATGTAGCAGTTTCTGCTGAAGAGGAAACAGTCCATCCTACAGGGAAGGTCATTCAGACAGGAAGTAAACCTCCGGAAGTAAACCAACGACAGGAAGTCCTTGGAATTGGCTAAGCGCCTGGCTCCCCCTGGGTCGGCTGAGAGTCCCTCTCAGAGAAGGCAAGCTGCAAAGAAGCCAGATTGGCCCAGCCTTGAGCCACCAAGAAGCATAGAACAGCTGAGGCACTGGAAAGGAGGCCCTCTGCGACTTGTTGAGCCTGCTCTCAAGAGAGGATTCTGGCCATCTCCCTGATTCCTTCTGCCTTGGCGAATACATTCCTAAGGCTGCCCTCCAAAGTCTATTCCCTTGTATTTGACCACTTTCCTCCTCCTGAGGCTTACCTCGAAAGTCCAGCTATCAAAGTATTGAAGTCTAGCAGTTTAAAAGCCCCTTTTGGCTCACCTAATTAACATGCCCAATTAAAACTAAACAGCACATACTAACACAGGGTTTCCCAATTTGACTTTATTAAGTGCCACTTTCTTATGTGACTCCTTTTTATCCAGAGGAAGTCTTTTGTCCTCCAGGACAAACACTTCTTTAGCTCTTTTCTCTTCTCCCTCTTCCTCTATTTCCTACCTTTGTCATTTATTTCGCGTTCTGTAGCTCTGGGGCAAATAAATCTCTTTCGTACTGAGAACTTGGTCTTGGGGGGTCCTGGGCTTTGTTCTTTTCCTTTCACATCGTGGCCCAGGTTTCTAGTTTTGATCTGTCATCCATGCTGGCATGGTTTGATGATACAGCGGACTATGGGTTGCTTCTGCACATGAAACCTTTCACCCAAATTCCTGTAAGTAACCCACAGAAAACAGAGCGGTTTACTAAACTGAACACTGGTGCAGTCATTACTTTGGTCTGTCGTGGTTCCCTTCCTGTGGTTGAGTAGATGTGTTTGTTCTTTCCATCGGCCAAGGGAGGTCTGTCATATAGCAGGCCACCCTCTGATGCTGTCGTCATTTTTGGTGTATGTAAAGGTTCTTATGTTATGGATTCCCCCTCCCCCACCTCTCTCTCTCTCTCTCTGTCTCTCTCTGTCTCTCTCTGTCTCTCTCTGTCTCTCTGTCTCTCTCTCTCTCTCTCTCTGTCTCTCTGTCTCTCTCTCTCTCTCTCTCTCTCTCTCTCTCTCCCTCTCTCTCTCTCTCTCTCTCTCTCTCTCTCTCTCTCTCTCTCTCTCTCTCTCTCTCTCAAACCATACCATTTGCAATTAAGGCCCCATCCCTATAACTTGATTCATTTTTGATTGTCTCACGGAAGGGATTTTCCTCATTTACATAGAGAGTTAGATCTACGACACATGAATTGAGGACAAGGGGAGTAATGAAGATCATAACAACAGCATACGGTTTTATTGGTGCACACACAACACAGAGTTCGGCTCTTCTTTGCACTCAGCACTCTACTGAGTTATGGAATGCGATGATTCCTATGTAATGTCCAGATTGAAAGACCCCGGAGAGACAACCAGGACCACGGATCCGATGCAAACACACAGGGACTTTATTACGAGCTCATGCTTGGGTCTCAAACCATCCCTGAAGTAGCAGATTAGAAGAGCAACCCCCAAGGTGCAAGGTCTAGGGGTTTTTAAAGGAAAAAACAAAAAACAAAAAACACGCAAGTAGGGTTTTCTAACAAAAAACACGCAAGTAGGGTTTTCTAAGCCTTGGCGTTTAATGATTGGACAAGAAGGTGGGTAACAACACGACCTTTACCCTGATTGGTCCGGGCAGGTAGGTCTGACCACAAAGGGGTATTTTTATCTTGCAAACACATCTAGCGTTCATGGCCCTTTTTCTGATGGTTGGCACCAGGTGGTGTTTACCGACTGTTCAAGGAACTCTGGGTAGTGGGGGGAGGTTACTCTGAGCACATGAGTCTTTACATTTTCACTCCTACAGCATGAAATTTATTATATAGCTAGGAAGACATGGTGCGTATGGAGTACTATTAAGGAAGTAGAAGATACAATGTAAATAATGTAAAAATGTAAATAAAGAGATCTCAGGTGTTAAACTAGTGATAAAATATAAGTTTATATTTGCATTTTATATAGATATAGGTTTCCCTGCTTTTCTTAATAATCATTTTAATGGAGTGATAAATATTGCAATAACATTTTAGTTCCTATGGAACACAGTTGGTTTATATTTCTAGGCATGTGAAATAAGATGACACTGTCTGATATCTGTAGATATTGGGTGTTGTTCAAAAGAAATTTGCTAAAAGAAAAATTGGTTTAGTGGGCATTCTTTATGGAAGACACTCAGTATAGTGCCTAACTCTTTTTTATTTATATATTTATTCATTCATTCATTCATTCACTTTAAATCCTGGTTACAGCCCCCTCCCCCCTCTCCACATCCCCCCCTCCCCTATTCCTCAGAAAAGGTAATCCTCCTTTCCTAAACGCCACAGCTCATCAAGTCCTATCAGGACTGAAAGACATTCGATCATGAAAAAAAATTTCCAGTGACAGCATGACACAGGAAAGCCTTCCCAGGTGGAGGGATTTCTCACGGACATACACGTAGCTATGTGATGTACTACCAGTGACTTTCAGTCTACAGTTTATGGTTTGAAAAAGAGCTTGCCATTCTCGTTTTACCAACTACAAAGTAGCCCAGAATACTTGATGTAACTATCTTGAGAAGTTCCCCAATAGAGAGAACGGAACTGGAATCTTTGAGAAGGGGGAAGTAAACGAAATAAGAATCATGATTATCAGAGCTCCCGGCTATAGTGAGTTTTCAAACTGAGGGACAGAGAGGAAGAATTCTGCGGTTTTTATCAGGTTTCAGAGATAACATGTTGAAATTGAGAGGAAGCAGGAGAGCTGGGCCCACCACTTGCCGTTCATCTGTCTGGAGAGATGCTTGGATACCCTCATCCCTGCCCTTTGCTACCTGAAGCAGGCAGGAGAGCAGGCCCCAGGTCATGAAAGCAGGAGAGCTTTCCCTGCCTCTCAACAGCTGCAACACTCAGGAGGCAGCTCTGCACCTCACCTGGGCAGCATAGTAGACCTGGCCTTGGTGGCAAAGGTCCAGGTGAGCCATCGCTGAGGGCATGAGAACAGGAGACATGGCCCTGACCCTTGCTGGCTGGAGCATTGGATGAGCTAGCTGGAGCATTGCTAACGAATTCAAGCTGCTGGTGCAGGAACAGGAGAGACACGGTGAGCTGACCAGCTCAGCCCCCGCCCAGGCCCGCATCCAGGGCTTTGTGTTGGTGGACTCCAATATCTACCCATCCAGGAACTGTTGAAGGGAGTGAAGGAGCTGATCCTGCAAATTTAAACCCTCATGGTCTCCCTGACACGAGACAAGAAGAGTCCTGGTGAGGATCCAGTATTGATCCGGTGTATCCGAAGCTAGAGGATTTGAAGCAGAACAATGAGTCATTGCAATGAATATTTAGAAGTAAAGATGTGTGAGGGAAAAGGGTTTCCTGTGGGACACACTGTGACGCTATAACTTCCACAATGAGATTTTTTTTCTTTTGAAGGGGTGGGTGCAAGGGTGGAGGGCGTATATTAAGGAGATAAGTGAGATTGGGGTACATGATGTGAAATTCACAAAGAACCAATAAAAACTTTTTTTTTTAAATGTAGAACTCAGGAAGATATGTAAAGAAAGAAATCCAGGAGTGTGGGTAGAATCCCCCTGCGAGCTTGTAAAACACATTCAGTTGAAATTCTGCTCATTTGTATAAAAAGCAGACCTATAAGAGCCGACCTCAGCAATTCCTGTCACTCTGTGACAGCACTAGCAAGGTGTATGATTGAGCTAATTCCTATGTGATGTTAATAAGAAACACCTCTGATTAAACAAAGAAAATGTTGACAATATTAGGATCGTATATGTATTGCACTGCTCAAGGTGCCATGAGAACGGCACCAAATCCCAAGGGTGCATGGCTGAAATGAGCAGTTATTTCTTCACCGTTTTTGAATTAGAAGATGAATATTAAGATAACTGAAAATGAAATTTCTGCTGAGAGATCCCTTCCTATCACCACCACCTTTTTTCCCTTTTCTGCTCCTTAACGAGACTGTCTTCCTGCTGTGTCATTACATAGTCCTCCTTCACTGTATACAGGGAGTAGAAGACATTTGATCTATTCCCCGATTGTTATAATGACACCAATCCTTCCCTGATTAGAACCCTACTCTATGACTTCATTTAAACTATAATATCTAAAGGCTTTGCCTATAAATAACGCCTTTACATGCAAGACTTCAAAGGTACATTTCTGCAAGAAAATTTAGTCCACAGCAACCTCCAATATCTGCTCAATTATGATATGTTAAAATGGAAGAGAATAAGTTACTGAGAGGCAAAGCCCATAAATTCCATAGGCCTAGAAATAACAGAGACAACGGAAGTCATGGACAACAATAACTGAAAGTGGACTTATGTTCATTTAAAGAAATGCGAGGATATGGTTGCACACGTCTTTAATCCTAGCTCTTACAAAGGCTGAAGCAGGCAGCTTTCAGTGGGTTCAAGGACAGCCTGATCTACATAGTGAGCCATAGGCCATCTAGAGTAACATAGTGAGACCCTGCCTCCAATATATAAATGAAGTGAATAAATCAATAAAAAACATATAAAACAAAGATTTACTAGACACATACATATACAAATGAATTATAATCTACCTAAAATAATGATTTTTTTTCTGTGTGTCATAGGGGAGATTAATAGAATGATTACATAGGGCTGAAAAAAGTAAACATAGCAATAAGGCAACTGAATAGAAAGTGTGGAGTGGGAGCCAACTGAAAATAAGAAAGCAAAACAGGGAGGGAAGCAAGAGAAGACACTGATATTCAATAATAAAAGTGAATTACATGCAATTTGAATTCCTAATAATGTCTAAAAATAGAGAGCAAAATTTTACAAAAAAGGTGACAGTATTTTCTGACATTGGTCAATTCTAGGAATTAAAACAGAAGCTAAGTAATTATGGAATGAAAAGGAAACATACACACCCAAATTAACAAAACCCAGCATGGTTAATTTTGTTAGTATTATTAAAAACTAATGCTGAGACTAAATTGAATGTTATGCATGCAAGAAGAAAAATGAAACATGAACAAAGTACTCAAAAGTAAGAGAAAAATTATCAAAACATAATTTTGTTGTAATTCAAATGCCTTAACAAGTGCAGGCAAACAATACCTAGTTTTTACAGACAAATAAAAGTGATTAGATTTTGGGAGTCAAAAATCTGAACTCAACACTTTAGGAAAGAGGACTTCAATGAATGAAATAAAGAAAACATCACAATTACCATGGTGTAGATAAACCCTCTATTATATCTGAACTTAGCAACTATTCCTTAAAATGCTATACAATAACAGTAAATTCTATGAGGAATGTGTATAAGAAACAAAGAGCAAAACAAGCAAACAAATAATAAAAATAAATTTTAACATGCAGAAAAGAAGTTAAATTGAATACTGTTTTCCCAAGAAGGTAATAAAACTGATAACTTTACTTGCACTAATTAATGCTAAATAAATAATATCAAAGTACCCACAAATATCATGAAACAGGTAACAAGGCATAGTTATAAATTCCACAGTAATTAAAAACCAAATAATAATATTTGTGCATCTGTGTGCCATGATAGCAAAAATAAAGTCATTGAAAGTCATTTATTACCAAAAATTATTTTAGAGTAGATATAAAAGGATTCATTCATTATTCAAAGAGTTTCAATATTAAATTAAAACTCATTCCATATAAAATCTTATTAATAATATCAAAAATAATACCAAAGCACTATAAGCCATTATTAAAAAGGAACTCACATCTAAATTCAATTTCTGAAGCTGAATTTATAGTAATGTGAAATTAAAAAGAATAATTACATAAAAATGTTATAGTTTAATTAATTTGATTTAAATTTTCCAAAACTTTGTATAATTGCATAGATGTAAAAAAAGCTATATTTGTTTAAGTAGATTACTTAATAAGTAATTTTTCTTTTATTATTTTAGCTGAAAAGTGTATATTTATATTCATTATAGTAATTTTCTTCCAAATTCTGCCAGGTCCTCTCCTACCTTTTACATATCCAACTTTATGTTTCCTCCCTCACTCTCTCTCATAACAAACAGAAAATTAAGAAACAAAAAACAAGAAAGACAAATACACAATCTCCCTTCCCAATCCAAAAATTAAATTTAAAACAAGCGAAAGATCATTGGAACATAAAATGCCAACAAAGCAAAAATGAAACAAAAAGTCCACAAAAATGCCTTTTCATTTTATGTTGAGCAACTACTCAGTTGAGGAAATGCCTCCAAATGATATGGCTGTGGGGACATTCTCTTAATTAGTGATTGATAGGGGAGGCCTCACCCCATTTAGGGTGGTGCCATCCCTTGGTTAGTGGTCCTGGGTTCTATAGGAGAGCGATGGGGAGCGAGCCAATAAGCCGCACCCCTTCATGGCTTCTGGATCAGCTGCTGCCTCCAGGTTCCTGCCTTGTGTGAGTTTCTGCCATGTGAGTTCCTGCCTTGTGTGTGTGAGTTCCT
>OU015750.1:54715403-54738100 GCA_907169655.1 Acomys percivali
CTCTCTCTCTCTCTCTCTCTCTCTCTCTCTCTCTCTCTCTCTCTCTCAATCTCTCTCTTTCTCTTTCTCTGTCTCTGTCTCTCTTTTCATTTCTTCCCCCGCCACCTAGTTCATTTTGTTCTGCACATATATTCTTGAATGTATGGTCTTCTAGGAGAGAATGAATGGATGACTTACAGGGGGCAACAATCTTAGGGAATCCTGCCTCTTTCTCTCCTAGCAGCTATCAGTTACTAATATGTTCTAGGCTAGGGAAGAAATTTCATGTTACCCTCGAATATCCATACAGGGACTTTGTGTGGCTTGACTTTTATGGGCATGTACACACACAGACAGACAGACAGACAGACAGACACATACATACATACACACATCATAAATAAACAATATATATATATATATATATATATATATATATATATATATATAAGCAAATAAGACCTACACGTTTGATTCAACCTGTATGTCCTCAAAGCTACTGGTAAAAATGTATAAAGAAATCTGAAAGTCTAAGAAGAAGGGAAGTAGAAATAACCCTTATAGAGAGTACAAAACTCCTGGAAATAGAACTGTTCAAATAATTGATGTGCTCAATTTATGAGTGCTTCCAGACCAAAAAAAATTCTTTAAATCTCTGCATAGGAAGATATGAATACCACCCCCAAACAATTTGGACTATTTCTGTCCAATTGAAAACTAAAGTTAAGGACTAATATTTAGGGTAGTATTTCACACTTTACAAAATTAGAGTCACCTGGGAATAGTTACTGTCAACCTAGGAAATTCTCCATCGAATTGGCCGGCTGGCATGGCTCTCCAACATTTTCTTGATTGATAAAGGAGAAACAGCCCCAGACAGGAGCTCGTGGCTTGTAGAAGAGAGCAAGCTGCTTACACCATGAAAAGCAAGCGAGTAAGCAGGATTCCTCGAGGGTCTCTGCTTCACTTCCTGCCTTCAGCTTCCTGCTTCAGCTTTTTCCCTGGCTTCCCTTAATAACTGGACTGGACCTGTAAGCCAAATCAACTCTCTGCTACCCAGGTATCTGCGTGACATGTTTGACATAGCAACAGAAAGCAAACTGGACAGTTAATATCATTGAAATTGCAAACTGGATTCTCTGAGAATTCTGAACGTCACTTGGAAATGATTTTTTATCAGTCATGGAGAAGTTTGTATATCACTGCTCTGATGGATACTTAACTTGTTTCTGTGAGACTCCTTCATTACTGTGTGCTCTGTAAATGAACTTTGAAGGGAGCTAAGCTTCAACGAACTTGAGACTTCTACAATGATCTGTGTTTTTTGTTGTTGTTGTTGTTTCCTACAGAAGATCTTAGCACACCCCTTTAACACTGAAATTACCATTCTGCATCTTGTCTGGGGCCTCACTGAACACAGAGCCTAGGAGCAGCCAAGATTTAAAAAGAAATCAGTAAGATGATTCCCATCTGCTACAAAGCACATGGCAGGCCTCAACACTACTGACATAGAAGATTCAAAGATATATTATTCATATATATATTATAAATATATTATACAGAACATAGAATATATACCTTTAGAGAAGCTTAAATGTATAAGAAGTATTTACCTAACGTTATTGTGTTCAAATATAAAAAATGGTATTTTAAAGCTGGACTGTCTTTAAAGATGTTGAGCGTACCAATGCAATTGGAAGCCTGCATAAAAGAACTGCACAATGGGATCTATGAAAAGAACTCTTAGGATTCACAGCAGGGTGGGGTCTAGGCAGTTATCATTCATAAAGGGGGTAGACAGATGGCAAGTATGACTTGAGCATAGGATTAACTGTGGTTCAAAAGGATAAATCAAAGATAATTGACTTCATGGTATCCCAGTCTTTGCTCCCTCCATAGCCAAAATGGAACTAATTAGCTTATAAGAATTAGGCCTTATTTCTCACATAACGAACTAAATCAATGGGAACAGCCGTATTCCTTTCATGAAACAGCTTTTTAAAAAATTGAATCAATTCTGAAGCCTCTCTGCTTTGCCCTGATACTGGGAGAGGAAGCACAAAGGATAAGGATTCTGAAACACAAGATGAAGCTTGGGCATCAACAAAGGCCTGTGTCACCTGCTGACCCGTGCTTGAGATGTACCGATGCCAAAAGAAAGATGAACAGCATAATATTAAAATTGTAGTTAACCATAACAGAAGACAGAATGCGAGTATTTGGGACGGCATAGCTCTTCAACCATTTATTTATGTTAGCTTACATAAGAACACACACACATACATGAGATATTTTAAATATTAAAATATAACCATAGTATATAAAATATGAAGTCATGGTAAAAATGTGAGGTCATATGTGCAATTATATGTGCAATGCAAATATACTCGATTATTCTGGTTATGAACATTCATATAGGATCCAAAAGAAAAGAACGGAAAGGAACTGAGAAATACCTGTTGCAAGTTTGCATGTTTTTGGAGTGGACATAATTTTTATAAATGAAGAGAAATAAAATAAAATGGCGAAAAAGAATCATGCACACTTAATTATTATGTTTATCTGGTTTATTGCTTTCTAGGATAGATACCTATGGGGAGCCACTTACAACTCAACTAGAAACAGACATTGTACTGTCTTTGAATATTATTAGAAGATAGGAGAAATGTGTTCTAATGTTTTAGACAAATAAATAAGAGTATAGAAAAATGGTTACACACTTAACTAGCAGAAAATTTAATATATCTTTATGGTACCTGCTATGTAAAACATGGACTAGAATTTTGATAATGACCAACTCTATGAGATCACTTTCAAAGAAAGGCTTTATCTGTGAAGAAATGCACTTAGAAAGCTACATACTCTGGAATTTCTATATCTGTGAAAACATACATTTCTGGTAAACTCTTGAACAAGAAGCAATAAATATCACAGGTATCACATCATATGTATGCGTATTTAAATGTACATATCAAATGCATATTAATTTGAGACGTAAGTAACAATGATGTTTGAGTTATAAAATTCCAAGGTGAAATAAAGCAATGTTCAAAAAGTGAATAATATTTCTAAGCTAAAGTGGATGATGTATAGATTATATAAAATATAAATCAATAATTAGTCATTGGAAACACATTTTTGTTTGCATTTTATGAACTTTCTGACATATTACAGTGCACAGATCCTTGTGCAATTCTTTAAATTTCTATAAGGTCAACAACAATATTTTTCATTTTGCTTCTTATTTTAATAATTTTAAGAGCTCATATCTCATTCACTTCCTCCTCTCTCTGCCATCCAAGTAACATTTGTCATATTTTAAAAAGATTTTTATTTATTTTGTACATGAAAACACTGTCTTCATGCACACCAGAAGAGAGCATCAGCTCTCATTATAGATAGTTGGGAGCCACCATGTGGATGCTGGGAACTGAACGCAGGACCATTGGAAGAACAGTCATTACTCTTAACTTCTGAGCCATCTCTCCAGCCCCTCTGTTGGCTTCTTTGCCTGAACATCTGAGAGCCACTTCTTCCTTCCACAGCAGCCCAATTCATCTCAACTCAAGTGCTTGGGTTATATGTATGTTATGAGATTTAGAGTAGTTTGTTTAATTTACAAGTAGATTTGTATCCATTTAGATTCTGCCCAGAGTGTAGTGCTAACAGCTTTAAAGTAGGTTTCAGTCTCCCTGTGTCAGGTATTGGCCTCTTAGGCCGAACCGATAAAATTTACTGTAACAGTATTGTGCCCTGCAGAACTCTACTAGGTATAACTTTGGCTAGTTTTCTGCTATTGCAAAGTACTCCAAATTGGCTTGCTAAATCACAGTCTGGGGCCTAGAAGTCCGAAATCCTGTGGTTCTCAAGGTCATACTGGAAAATTCTCTATGAAACCTCTAAGAGAGAAATAGGTTCACGTCTGTCCTTTTAGCTTCTTGTGTTGATGGCTATCCTTGGTATTTCATGTCATACAGTGACCCTATGCTACTATTGCCCTTTCGGGATTACTGCAAGGCATGCTTTTCTTTAGCACATGTCTACATACAAATTTCATGCTTTCATTAGAATACTCATTACAACAACTAATTACAACAGGTTAGTATTTGCCTTAATGATCTGTTTAACTAGACTAGCTAAGATGTCTCTTGTTACATGCCTAAACACTGGAGATAAAATCATAAGGAATTTAGGTAGACAAAATTTAACAGTTGCACTATTGTATTTTTCTTTTTATCTTGAATATTTTGTTTTTCAAAAATATTAAAACACAAATACAAAACAACAAAACCAAATGCACACACACTCATACTCACTCACACACACACACACACACACTCATACTCTCACACACACATACACACACACACACACACAAACACACACACACACAAACACACACATATACACATACACACACACGCACACACAAACACACACATTTACACATACATACACACACACACAAACACACACATATACACATACACACACACAAACACACACATATACACATACATACACATACACACGCACACACAAACACACACATATACACATACGTACACACACACGCACACACAAACACACACATATACACATACACACACACACAAACATACACATATACACATACATACACACACACAAACACACACATATACACATACACACACACAAACACACATATACACACACACAAACACACACATATACACACACATACACACACGCACACACACACATATACACATACATACACACACACGCACACACAAACACACACATATACACATACACACACACACACACACACACACAAAGTTTTGGGAATGTGGGAGACAAGCCTGTTTTCCTACTTCTTTTAGTCATTGTACTTAATTCAATATGTAGAACATAATTCTGTCTAGTACTCTATCTCAAAAAAAGGAAGAAAGCGTTGGTGTTATACCACTCTTTATTCAACCAAAATAACCGAGCTCAGGAGAGTATGTGATGTGCTTTGCCCAGAACGCAGCTTGTGCCTTGATCAGAGTCTGTCTCTTCACTGCTATTCAAAGGAACTCTCCTTTGTTCTATATAAACAGTATTCTGTAACAGAGTGAGCTCTGTAATTGTAAAGATTTTTTTCAACTCAATAGACCTAACAGAGTAAAATAACTAATCTTACCTTCAATTTTTCACAAGCTATCAAGCTGTTAGTTCACTGTTAAATCTTACATGTTGGTAAAATGTAAAGTTTAGCTTAAATTTACATATGGCACTCCCGTGTTTCCAACTGCCATCAAATTGTACATATGTGATATAAAGCAAAGTATATTAAAATTGATTTTGTCTTTATGCTGCATTATGTTATTTCCAAGTTAAGTGAATAATTCTGGTCAATCCATTAGATTTCTTTATGGGATAAAAATTTTAATTTACTTTATCGACTAGTAACCTAAAACAGCAAATCCAGACTTTAGCAATGTACTCTAAAATAGCTTATTTGGACTACAGGTCTAGTCTTGTTTAACATTTCATATTAGTCTACAAGCCAGATCAAAATGACCTTGAAAATAGTATTGGATAAAAGTATTATAGGACTTTTAGATGCTAAAAAATTGTACAAATTGACCATGTATGTATTAAGACATAGCATTAAATTATGTTGTTATAATAGTAATGGCAGAAGCAATAATGCTGCTTTTACAGATTTTTACGATTGATAAGTGACCATGATTTTACATTCATTTTAGTATTAATTATATGTCTAGGAAGAAATTTATGAAGTAAATTTAAAACTTTATATTGCTAGCTGAAGCATTATGCACGTCATAAACTCTATTTGAAGCCCAGGTCCAGGAAGAATAATCCATGGTCTTAATGCATGTTGTTATATCTAATCAGCCAGTATATAAAGGTTTGTGTGTCTGTACAAATGTTGAAAACATAGAGAAATTTAAAAATATATTTTACTAATTTATTCATATTACATCTCAATTGTTATCCCATCCCTTGTATCCTCCCATTCCTCCCTCCCTCCCATTTTCCCCTTACTCCCCTCCCCTATGACTGTGACTGAGGGGTACTTCCTCCCCCTGTATACGCTCATAGGGTATCAAGTCTCTTCTTGGTAGCCTGCTGTCCTTCCTCTGAGTGCCACCAGGCCTCCCCATTCAGGGGACTTGGTCAAATATGGGGCACCAGAGTTCGTGTGAAAGTCAGACCCCACTCTCCACTCAACTGTGGAGAATGTTCTGTCCATTGGCTAGATCTGGGTAGGGGTTCAAGGTTTACTGCCTGTATTGTCCTTGGATGGTGCCATAGTTCGTAGAGGAATTTTAATTCAGCAACATAGCTAGGTCCAAAGTCCTAGCTCTGTATGATTGGACTAGAATACAAACACATCCTTAGTATAAATTTTTAATTACCCTACCTGGAATTTAGTACTCATCTTTAATCCTAAACAATGATATCTAATTGAGGGGCAGACAAAGTAATGAATCAGAGAAAGATTTGACAGAATGAGTGAGAGAGAGAGAGAGAGAGAGAGAGAGAGAGAGAGAGAGAGAGAGAGAGAGAGAGAGAGAGAGAGATTTCTTAAGAACAATTAAGAGAGAAAGACAGGGAAGAGTACAGTACAGTTTATGCAGTTCAATTGAGTGCAGTTGAGTCATGCAGTTGAGTTTGTAGAGTTCAGAGGCAGTTTTTCCAAGCAGTTCAGTGAGAAGCAGAAAGAAGCCAGTTTGAATCAGTCAGCTTGGAGAGGAGTTTAGGGCAGAATAAATTGATTCAAACCAGCTAAGCAGCGCTCAGCGAGAACTAGAAAGGATGAGCTCATTCCGCAGTAAGCCTTGGAGGCTTAAAGCACTCTAGGCCCAGGTTAGCATATGGAGGCTGGAAGCTGAGGCTTCCAAGGTCTGGGTTTACAGATTAGATTGTAGGAAGCTAGAAGCTGCCTGCCTGGGCCTGAGGGTAGCTAAGGAGAAACGCTCTGGGCTCAGCCAAGCTGTGTTTGGGAATTGCTCTTCTCTCATCTTTTCATCTGTGGAAATAGAAACAAGCTTTACATTTAAAGATATGTTTTATTTACTACAAGAAAAAATATTGGGCTATCGTGTTCACATGTATATTTGATTCAAATAGTGTTTCATTGACATTTATGCATAATAAAAACGCTCACACCAATAATTTTATGCTGTTTTTTCAAAAGGTATTTTATCTCTTTATAGCCCAATGTAACAATTTAAATATGATCATTGTATCATTCTATTGGTTTAATGTAGGGAATATTATTAAACATAATTAGATTCATTTGTATAAGTGTCTTTATAGGTTAATAGGGATATAATAAAAATTAAAATTGCATATTGGCATACAAATAATAAGTAGAAATTTATTTCCAGCTCTTTCATATTCAGTTCTATAACTCTTTCTAACTACTGTTTTTACTGATTATTTAATATATGTTTTACTGATATATATATATATATATATATATATTCATTTAACAACAAGTCATATGAGGCATATATAAGAACCATGTTGAATGTACTTTTATATTTGATAAAACAAATTTTAAAAAGAAGTGGAAATGGCTAGTTTCTCAAAATAATAAATTTACCCTCTATGTTTTTTTATTTCATCATATAATCTAGCATTTCATATTTATAACTATGAATGTGTATATATGTGTGAGTGTCTATGTATAGAATTAAATGTGTGTGTAGGTGAGTTTCTGTGTGTGGAAATGAATGAAAGTGTAAATGAATGAAAGTTTGCTTTTATGTAGTAAATAATGTGTGTACATGACCGTCAGTGTGTAAGAAGGAATGAGTGTGTGAGTATCTCTATGTAGTATGAGCATATGTAATGTGAATGTATATGTGTGTGGGAATCGCTGTGTGTGTGTGTGTGTGTGTTTGTGGGAGTTAATGTGTAGCAATAAATTTGTCTGTGAGTGTGCAACAACCCATGTGTGTATGTGAGTTACCCTGTATGTTTGGGAGCTCTACTTTGTGGGATTGAAAGTGTGTGAACGTCAGAATCTTCACTAGGTATACTTTCCTTTATTAGATCTTGTACAATGTATGGATACTCGAATGCTACGTCGAATTAATTTAATATGAGATCAGAAAAATTTAACAGTAGGAGTTTTAAAAGACTTAATGTGCCTCATCTCATGCACATTTTAAAATAGTTTTTATTTTCCAATCTTAATAGGCTCAATTGAAATGTATATGATGCTGATATGGTTGTGTCATCTATTCACTTAGTTGGTTAACAGCCTTGCTATCTATCTGTATGAACTATAAATTATATTTTATATGATTATACATATATAAATCCAGTGAAATCTACTTTAATGATGCCTTTAAACCTTACCACTTCTTGTGGTTAATATTATTTATCAAATTGACAGGAACTAGAATCACCTAGGAGATAAACCTCAGGACATGTTTGTGAGAAAATACCTTGATAGGATTAGCAGAAGTGGGACCACTTACCACTGCTGTTGGGACCATTTGGTCCACAAATGAATAGATCTCCTCTCTCCAGCGCTCATTGGTGTTTAAGTGCTTAGTTCCCTGGGGTTATAAGTTGGACTGGATGGAGAGGAGACAGGTAGTGAGCAGAGAATAAATATTCATCTCTGTTTTCTTCCTCACTACATAAGCAATATGGCCGTCTCACACTCCTGCCACCACGTCTTGCACACTGTGTGGGAGTACACCCTAAAACTGCAAGTCACGATAAACATTTTCTCTCTTAAGTTGCCTTTGTTCAGTTACTGTATCTCGGTAGCAGTGATGAGCTAATACATGACTGAAGTTGATAACTGGATTAAGTCAGTATTTGGGATTCAAGTTAACTAGCCTCAACATGAAGAAGTATCATCTAAACAAAGAATACAATGTTTATGCCTCATTCACTTGGTAGAATAGTTCGCATTTGTTTATGTTTAATGTATTTTAATGTTTCACACTTTGTTTTTTGGCCAGTAAACTGTTTTGTTCACAGATAGTATGATTTCCAATGAAGAAAACAAAACCTCTTAAAACTTATATTATGTCTAGAAATAAAGGTAAAGGTTAGTCAAAGACAGTTGTCATAAATTTGAGAAAATACAAATTTATCTTGAAATCGAAGGCTATATGTACATATGTTCATACACGTATCCACAAAAATGACAAATATTATGTTATTATGTTACATATCATATGTGTGCAGCTTTGTGTTTTCACATGTGCATCTCAGCTTCTACTTTCTAGCAATGATTGTACATAACTGGCATAATTTCTGTCTTTATTTTATGGGTTAGTGTTCTAGGGACTGAAACTAAGGCCTAACTCATGCTAAGCAAGCAGTCCACTGAGCTAATGTCTTCTGTCTTTTTGACACTTTACTTAAGCAGGGTCTCACTAAATTGCCTAAGCTCACCTTGACCTTCAATTATCGTTCCTCAGATTATGAAATTGTTCCATTACAGGCCTGGGCCATCATAGCTAGATAATCTAATTTAATTTTTAACGTTTTCATAGAATTCACCAAAAAATCATTAGGCTGTCCGTTTTGTTAGTGGAAAGTTAAGATGTTTAAAATACTAGTTTCGGCACACTCCACAAAACCTTTGGAGATGAGGAGTTGTCCCATTTTATACAGATAATCACAATTTAATTTTATGATATTATTTCGGTAGAACCCAAAGTGAAATACTTATGTCTATATCTGCCAGAATAAAATAATTTAACTCTGTTGCACAAAACCGAGGACTTTAAAGTGAAGATATGTTCTGTATTCATGAATTAGAAGAATAGATGCTGAGTAAGACTTGCCCTCAAGCATGGCAGCCTGACTCTTCTCCATGGAAGCTATATCAAGCCCAAAGTAAGCAACTAAACAAAGTTAATATAAAAAAGAAAAGACAGTCTTCACTTAGTCAGAGATTGGGATGGATACTGGGACTTCCAATTGGGACTTTAGGTAAGGAAGAATGGGAAAAAGAAGGATCCAGAGGGTCCTAGAAACATATGAGAAGATCATTAAGGCTGGTTGATCTGGACCCAGGTGGATCAGCTCAAACTATGGTACCAACCAAGGACAATGCATGCAGTAAACCTAGAACCCCTACCCAGAGCTGGGCAATGGACAGCACATTCTCCACAATTGTGTGGAGAACAGGGGCTGACTGTGACATGAACTATGGTGCCCCCCTGTTTGACCACTTCCCCTTGGTGGGGAGACGTGGTAACACTCAGAAGAGTGAGCAAGTTACCGGGAAGAGAACTGATAGGCTGTGACCTTATAGTGGAGGACAAGTCCCCCTCTATCATAGACCTAGGGGAGGGGAATAGGATGAAAGAAGGAGGGAGGGGGAGGGGGAAGATACAAGTTAGGGGATAACAAATAAGATGTAATCTGAATAAATTACTTAAAAAAACAGACTCTGGTGGGTCTTTTTTTTTCTTTTAAGAAACACATACACACACACACACACACACACAAGTGCCTGTGTGTGTGTGTTTGTTTGTGTGTGTGTGTTAGAAGTAACTTAAGCAAGAAGAGTTTCTTTTGATTCATAGTCCACCATGATAGGGAACTCAGCAGTATAAAGCCAAGGAAGCTGTTCACAGAGCATCCATAGTCAGGAATCATAGAGATAATAGTGCTGATCCTCAGCTTGCTCTATCTTCTCCATTCAGTCTAGAACCAAGTTCACAGAATTACCATCCACAATCAGTATAGGTCAGCTGACCTTAGTTAACTCATTTTAGAAGCTTCTTCACAAATATGCCCAGAAGTGTGTCACCTTGGCTTTTCTATGCCATGTCAAGAATACAATGCTAGCCATCTCTATCAGCTACTGAAAGGGTAGAATTTTTCCCATTTGATTTTTTCTTTTTTTATTTAATTAATTTATTCAGACTACAACTAAAATGTTATCCCATCACTTGTATCCTCCCGTTCCGCCCTCCCTCCCGCTTTCACCCTACTCCCGTCCCCTAGGTCTATGACCGAGTGGGACCTCCTCCCCCACTATATGGTCAAGTCTCATCTTGGTAGCCTGCATGGGAAAAATGGGAACACAATACTTAATCTCAGTCGGTCTGAATGCTCAGTGCTAATATTTACGCTAGCTTTCATTTTCTAAATAGCATTAGTGAAAATATCATATTCTCCTTTCTTAATCTTTATCTTTTAGAGAAGTTTTGCCTCATTGAACCTGGGAAGATATTCCTCAGTATGAGTACAGAAGGTAGTATTTTCCTCTTACAATTTTGATTTCAAGTGCTTGTCATTTTAGATTCCTGAAATGAACTAGTGCCTTAAATTTATTGGGTACAATGTATCCTAAAGACAAGCTGTTGCCTATCATCTAATATTTTCCCTTTGTCACCCATGCATATAGTTAGTAAAAGACTCATGAGATCCAGGAGATGGAGCGATCCAAGGAGAGCAATAGGTAGATGAACATTTGTGGGAGGCTTGTCAGTGGGAACTCAGGGTATGTGCATTACAGCATACCCTCAATATAGGTCTGCGAGCTACTGAGCAAAAACTCTTTCCCAACTCTTTGAGGTCACATTCAGTTCAAGGCTGCCAAATATGAAATTGGTAGAGCGCCATATCAGGGTGAAAAGCAATGAGGATGTGAGAAGGTCATACTTTCCACGAGGTGAGGAGGTGTGAAATCAAACCACAGCATCTTCAGGGATTTTTGTGAATAGGAACAGAGATAAGTAAAAAGCAATTTAAGGAGTCCATCAATAAAATAATGGAAATCCCTGAAGCTGTTTTATGGGGCTATGAAATGGAGAGCAAGCAGTAATTTCCCCTCCTGTCAAGAACACCTTCTCCCTAGCCAAGTCCCCCAAATCTCAATTTAATTGACTTTGTAGCATTTAAGCCAAAGGCTTCAAAGTAAATCTAGTTTTAAAAGGGAAAGTCATGCCCACTCTATAAGTACAAGCTCGGGTTACAACCTGAGCCCTAGCATTTACTATCAGAAAGTGAATCTTTGGGTAAGAATTTAAATATGGAAACCAAATAGTAACGCAGGAACATTACCCTATCTCATTAGCCCTACAAGTAAATCAACACTATAGATTGGTAACAGGTTGGGACTTTAATTTTCTGAAAAACCTATGCATTATATTTTGGTTATAGTAACAACAGTGTTTGGCTCATTGGATGACATAGAAATAAATCGTATTGTTTCTCCTCAAGTTTTCAACCCACACGTAAATAACACTGGATTGGTAGAAATGTTGTTATAGAACTTTTGTCTGCATAGATGTGGGTAGGAGAAGCTGAGAGGTGTCTGTATAACAGAACAGTTGAATTATTCAAGTAACTTGGGGGTGAAAGAGAAAGGGAATTTAGGTGATTCGAATAACATAGGCAAAGGACCTGAAGTAGATGTGCATGATTTACTTGCAGCCAGTGAGAGCTTCGTGAGTAAGGGAGATATATAAATAAACTCATTTAAGGATAATTTCACGTTATTATTTGTACAAACCAAAAAATAACATTAAGAATGAATAGATATTCAGCCATAAAAGGTTTAAGTTATAGATACATAATACAGTGTGGAAACATTTCTGAAACATTCTTGGAGAAAATTATATCATTCCATCTGCATAAATGATGCAGAAAAGATAAATCCATAGGGACAGAAAGAGATTGGTGATGTTCATGGGTTAGAGGAAGGTAAAATGGGAAGTGACTGCTTTGCGGCCATGGGATTTTATCCTGGTTGATGAGAACACTTTGGAATCAGACAGCTAGTGCTTCACCACACTGTGAGCCGACTGAAAGCTACTGAGCTGTTCATTTTAGAATGGTTAATTTTCTGCTCGGTGAAATTCACCTTAGTAAAGAGAGAACGAAGTGAAATACAGAGACAGTTTGCAACGAGGCCTCATGGCACCATGTATTTATAGGAACTAAACCTTCTTGCCAAAATTATTTGGAAAATGTTCTCATCAACTGGCACCTCATGTTCAGCTATTTCTAGCATTCCACTTGTAAATACTCAATATCTCCATTTGTCAGTTCATGGTTGTTCTTAATTTCAACATCTATTAAAAAGTGTTTATACTCATCCAAAAAGTATGCATCTTTACCAATCCATTTTAATATAAATCAAACAACAAATGGACCTCCCACTCTTTAGGTGATTTCAGTAAATCCCATCATCATTTTTTGTCATTGAACATTTCTTTAATATGGCTCTTGTAGCCAGCACACCTTTTGTCATTCATCCACAGCACATTACTACTTCTTATTCATATATTGACCGACTGGCTTCTCTTCCTTCATTTCTTTCACAGACAGTGTATTGAAGTTAGATTAATTTTTAATAGCATCGTGCATTTTCTCATATTAATAACTGCAAAAGTAGATTGACAGGCTTGGTAAAAGGCCCCTGAGGCCTTGACAGACATAGAATCTTTCTATCTTTCTTTTTTTTAATTTAATTAATTTGTTCTTGTTACATCTCTATGGTTATCCCATCCCTTGTATCCTCCCATTCTTCCCTCCCTCCCATTTTCCCCTTACTCCCCTCCCCTATGACTGTTCCTGAGGGGGATTACCTCCCCCTGTATATGCTCATAGGTATCAAGTCTCTTCTCGGTAACCTGCTGTCCTTCCTCTGAGTGCCACTAGGTCTCCCCCTTCAGGGGACATAGTCAAATGTGAGGCACCAGAGTTAGTGTGAAAGTCATATCCCACTCTCCACTCAAGTGTGGAGACTGTTCTGACCATTGGCTAGATCTGGGTAGGGGTTTAAAGTTTACTGCCTGTATTGTCCTTGGCTGGTGCCTTAGTCTGATGTCCAACTTGGACCCATCGCTTCTGTTCTTCTGCTCTGGGGATAGCATGTCTGCATGTTGTACCTGCAAAGAAAGTGTGTGGAAGAGTAAACCTATGTAAGCTCACTACCTAGGCTTCCTAAAATCTCTCTTTAAAACCTTTCAAGAAAACTTAATTAATACATAATTAAAACCTAATACTTTTATTTATATATCTTGAGTCACAGTAAATGACAAGGGTCAATAGAATATAAACCATTCATTAGATAGTCAGTATCCAGAATGAAATTAGTGTGTTTGGAAGTAACTATAATTATAAATAGCCCCTCAGACAAGCAATCTCTTTTTTTGCATATTAAATAATATGTAGGTGATAAATACTTATATAAATATATAATGCTTTATATTAGATATTTTATTTTGTATAGTATGCATTATTTATGTGGAAAATGTTCTAGTTTCCACGTCACTGTAATTTTATTCATTAAAGTGTTCAGCATGGTTTTGCCACCAGAAAAGTACCGAAGAGCAAAGGCAGTCTTGACACCAGTTCTAAAGGATTCCAGGGGGAGTAAGAGACTGTTCTTTCACCCAATAAATGCGGTCAGCGAACAACAGTGAAAGCGAAGGAGCACCCCCTGTGAGAACATACAGCAGATCTACCTCACACAAAGAGTCAACTGAATGTTAGTTCTGCGGTTGGTCTTACAGCAAGTTAAAGGACTAGTGATGCCTCTAGTTAGCGGGCACACAAAATGTCCTCATCAGAGGGAGGGAAGAACTGGAAAAGACTTGGGAGTCTAGAGTTCTTATCAAACTCATTGAGACGAAGGAGCTTGGACTGCATAAAATTAAAGGCTTTTTCATCAAAAGAAAGTGATAATACAATGCCATACAGACATGGGTACCACCAGCGTGTCCACCCGTCATAGTTCATCGTTAATGCAGGAGTGCTTTGTTTAGAAACCTAAGAGGATTCTTTTGTCTTTAAGTGCAAGACTCACTTGACAAACAACTGCCTTCTGGGTACAACCCAGGTGGCACGGTCTTCATGATTATCTAAAAGACAAGATTCAACCACACACCTTTTGTACTATAAAAATGTTTTATTATAAATTACAAATACACACGGCAACATTGGCTTTTACTTTATGTGTTTCGTTTTCTCTTTTGACATCCGCCACTGATAATAAACTCTGAGTCTCCTGAAACAAGCATTCTGACTTTCTCAATTTTGTTCGCTACTACCCAGCTAAAGGCTTGGTACAGACTAATGCTGAATAATAATTACTATGTGAAAAATTGAGTGAACGTTGATCATATTTTTTTTTATTTTACTCTAAATTCAGCTGTGAGAGCTGCATTACATTATTGTACAATTTGTCTCAGACTATGAAGAATCTAAGGAGGAAAATAACATAAAATGGTATTTCTAAACCTTTAAATGCACTATTCTGGCTTAAGAACACCATCGGGGTAGTTTGATGAAATGGTTCTGACACTAATACTGAATCTCTTTAGCACTAATGAAAGCAAATTGCTTTCTATCTTAGAAGCAGAATTGTTAGGACTTTCTGCTGAAGATGTTTTCAGTTGCTAACAGCCACTCTATTTATTACTTCTCTTATTTACTAAAATCTCTTCTGTTCTCAGACATTCTGAGGAGGAATGATTGTTCCTCTCTGTGCTTGCATTTGTGTGTCTGTGTATGTAGTTAAGGCATAATCACTGAGAGCTGATATAGTGGCAAACAAAATGCTATTATTTGGATTTATGATCAATGTATTCACTAAAAAGGATTTTTTTTAAAAAATGCTGTGGCACACTTTCAATTTGCTTTCTTGAGCATTGAAGTCTCATTATAAAAATGCTTCACCAGAAAGGTGAAAAGGATGGATGCCTCTGAAAAAAGTATATTTTATTTCCATCACTTATTCATCTTAAAGAACTTCTTTATTTTTCTCTTCTTTTAAGATGTTCAAGTAATCTTCCCCCATTAAAATTTTTTCCTAAGTTCTTAGGATAATTTTCAAAATTATACTGTTAATGTACTTCAGTATTGTGTTTCTCTCTGAGTGTTGTTGTTTCATAGGTTAAACTTTATATATATATGTAAGTGTGTATATTTGTACGTTATGTATGTATGTCTGTATATACGCATTCGTGAGCCTGTCATATGTTTACATACAACAGAGAAGGCAGAGGAAAATTACACTTTTGCCTTTGGGTGTGTTATATTTATGAAAGAACATTCACATCTGCATTAACAAATATGATGTTATAATCTTTTCTATAATCCTAAGCACATACATCCTAACTGTTAAAGGAAGGAGGATTGTTTTCTGCAGCTTAGTCATCTAGAAGATAAGTATTCAGGGATGCCATTCCCATGTAATGATTGAGAGATAAGGGGAACAGTAAGTAGCAACTGTCTCAAAGGATTCCAGCTGACTTAACACCAGCCTGTTGGCTATTGTATGAGTCTTCATTCAAAGGAAAGCTCTTTACACTAAACAAATGCTGTGACAACTTTGACTAAACACAAGATAAAACTGGGACTCAAGTCCATATATTCTGTCTCCAAACACATTGTTTTTCCCACTGTGCATCTGAAGGAGATTATATGCTCTTAGAAAGGTTTGAAATCTTCCTTGACAAACCATGATTTCAACGACCAAACAGCCTCTGAGTTAGCCTGGATCTCTGCCAGTATGTGGTTCTGATGAGAACAGTGCGTGAGAACTAGATTTTGGTAATTATGGTGGTTGGAACAGGAATAATTTAGTTTGGGCTACATATAAATGCATATATATGAAATTTTAACTGTAATTAAGGATCAGCTCAACTATAGACTATAGTATTATTTTCCATGAGACTGCCTGATGGGTAAAGTATAGATAATATAATTTATTAACTAACAATGACTAGAATTAGGATAAAATATCTGTGTTACAATGTCAGAAGAGCCTAATGTCAGAAGAAGGGAGTAAAGAGAAGATAGAGACTCCTAATACTGTTTATCTCAGAACTTATTTTAACTCATCAGCTATAGTGGCATTGTTACATAGAAAATATTAAGTGTTTACACACAGAGACACACAGACACACACACACACATACAAATACATTCACTTTATAAACAGTTCCAATATATTCAAGCTCTGAAATTCCCCTTGTGGGAAATACACTCATTTTGAAGTAAATTGTTAGTCTATCATTTCTATGGTAAACATGAAAACGAGAAGTAAAATTTTTGTGATAACCAAAATTAGGAAAACTTCAGTTAGTTCCTGATGTAATGTGTTTAAATCCTGAATATTAGAAAATATACATATTTTCTTCAGAGGTGAGAGTAGAGTAACAGAAGTGTTTCCAGTTTAAGTGAAGAATGTATTAAGGACCACAACTAGGGGGTAAAACTGTCTCTCAGTGCAAGATTTTAAAAAAAAGTTGTATTATAATATGAATATTACAATAATAAGATATATTAAAAATGAGCCTAAAATATATAACCTATAAGAAACTTAAAAAGACTTTGTTTAAATATTTAATGAATATTTCTTTAAGAAATTATACATTTACAGGAAATCATTTTTGCTGGCATAGTTCATTCTTATGTGCAACGTATAAAATTGTATAAAAATAATATATATGTTGAAAGTTAACCATTTAAAAATACACTGTGTACAAAAACTAGCTTACTTTATGCCATTTATAGTTAACAAGCATGTGATTTTAATCAGTATATAAGTTTGAACAGTATCTGAGTTGAAAGGGTATGTGAGTCTAAACAATTAATAACCTGAATCACACAGAAGAATATATACATGTAATTCTGGCATGGCATGCTCCCACATTTACAATTTTACCTATTCTGAAATCAGGGTTACAGACTTAGGTAATGTTCCTATTTCTCTCTTATAGCATTCTCAGTTTATAAAGATACACATTTGGATACTTTGTGGTTTTAACAAAGGTAAGTTTCTAAAAGTACATGCCTCTGAGAAGCCCTCTTTATACAATGCAGATTCAATCTTTTAAATGTTAAGTGCTTTTATAAACATTGCTTTTATATGAAGGTTTTAAAATTTAAAAAGACATTTGCAATTAGCAATGTTAAGTGGACACTATTGCTTTTATATGAAGGCTCTAAAATTTAAAAAGACATTTGCAATTAGCAGAGGTTTTATTAACTTGTTTTAGGTAATATTTTGATTTTTGTATTAGAGTCTTTAAGCTACCTCTGACCCTAGTTTTATCATAAAGAATCTTTCTTTCATTTTGATTAACCATGAATTGTTTTGGACCAGCTTTATTCAGTCCATAGCATTTCTTTAAGAATATTCTCATTGCGGTTGTCAGCGTTACTAAATATTTTGTACTTCTAATTTGTAGCTTATTAAGTTATCAGAGTGATTATCTGGAAACAATAATCTTCCAGATTAGAAGGGTTTTATTTCTTGTGGTGTGGTCTTCATTTTAGGGTTTGAGTGAAACGATCATCTTTTAGGGTCCAGACAGTCTGAAGTTCCTTTCTCAAACACATAACATGAAGCAACTGTGGCCCATGCCTGCGGAAAATTTCAGACAATTTTCCCTCGTAGCAGGAGAGGGGGGCGTGATGCATGGGTTGGGGTAGTGCGGGGATGGGGGGGTGGTTGGGAGATGCAGGGGTGGGGGATGGGGAGTGGGCTGAGGATTGGGGGAGTGGGATAGAAAGTGGGGGAGAGGGGGTTGGGGGTGCACGATGGGCGTGTGTGGGTGGGGGTTTGAGGGTGGGGCGTGTCAACAGAGGCAAAAAAAAAAAAAAAGGCCACATGGGCAGGGGGGTGCAGAAGGAAGAATTCAGCTAAGGATGTCCTAGATGCTATTTGCTCATCCTCTGCTAAGGTGCTATCCCATTAGCTACCCAAACTATCATAAACAGTAGTGGGAGAAAATACTCATTTTTGAAGTAAAACTAAAGTTACCTCTCTGTCTACTATCACCTCTTTTCCTGGTGATCAAGGCGGCCCAGGCCATGGCAACCACCAATTACCTGTTTATCTCCTTACCATGTTGTGATTGGTTCCTGATAATAATGGGTCTTATATTGTAAAATTTAGTTATATAGTTTAGATTATTTGTTTTGCTCTTTGTTAGTTTTTAAATTAAAATATACTTGCAGCATTTCTCATCTTTCCCTTCCCTCTCTCCAACACCTACCATGTCCCTGCCTTGCCTTCTCTACAATTTGTGGTCTTGTTTTTTAATTGTTGCTACTTCACACTGTTATTCATTTTAACTGAAATATTCATGTTGTATTCACTTTTCCTGCACTCAAACTGAATCACATTTCAAAGAATAATGATCAGAAGTTCAAAATGCATTTTTAACCAATTTTTGATGTTGTTGACATATGTCTGTGCCACTAAGAAAACTTTAGGTTCAGAATTCCAACAAATAATCTCAAAGCAGAGACTGATATTCATAGAATCACACTGAGAGAAGAACAAAGGTGTTTTTTAAAAATAAAATAGCCCTTAGCCAATATCACAGGTAGAAATAAGAATTTAAACTGGTCATTTCTACCTCAAATACTGCAAAATAACATTTCCTAATTAATTTTTAAAAATAACAGTTTATAAAAACCATGGGAGGGAGGAATGGAAAGATACAAGGGATAACCATTGAGATATAATATGAATAAATTAATAAAATAAAAATTTAAAAACCATGTTATTTTATAAATTAATTAATACTGATTTAGGGGGACATTATCCATGATAACGTGACATATTATTGACATAATCATATTTTCCCTGATTGCCTAATAATACAAAACGCAAAGATCCTGAGGTTATCATACTTTATTATATGCTAGTTTATTGGTCAGCATGTAGTGATATCCCTGCTAGGCAAAGGAGCATTAATTTATCATCATTTGAGATATCCATGTCTTAACATAATGATAAAAATCATTGCCTAATTTTGTTTTTTCTAGGTCCATAAAGGTCAATTTTGTATTCCCTTAAAGTATCTATGAAATTGTGTGTGTGTGTGTGTGTGTGTGTGTGTGTGTGTGTGTGTGTGTGTACGTATTATATGCATGGGGTATATATTACTTAGCTATATTTTATACTTATACACATTTAGCAACTTAACATTTTCTTTTGCTATTTCAATATAAGTTCCTGTTTATTTTTTATTGATTGATGTTATTATGTTACTAAGGTTGTTCTTTCTCCAAAAGTGGATACATTTTTTCATTGTTTAAAATTGGTAATATAAGTCAAGAACATTGTGGGTTTCTTAAAAATCACATTCAGAATTATTTAATTTCCCCTCCATCTGATAATAATTTTGCATGTAAAAAATAACACAAAACGATGTCAATTTGAAATATCCTCCCACATACCTTATGGAATTAAAATATTGTGTGGGCTTGAAATCATGAGTATGTTCTGTAAGCATGATCTCCAAAACCATATTTTTCTCAAAAATTATAATAATGACAGTTGTTGAACCAAATGATTTGATATTTTAGCGTCAGAGACTTGCTCAATAGTCTCTGGATCCTGCTCTGTGCTGTGAGCTAGAACATTTCTATTTCAAGGACATAAAGTCTTATGATAGTAAAATATAGTAACTCAAAATTTTGGAATGAGAAGAGAACAGAAAGTACATTGACATATTTAAAATTTCAGCATCACTTTGGGTCTTTTTAAAGACAATGTTTAATTGTAAATTGAAGAGTCATGTTGTGTTTCAATTTGCAGTTCTTTCGTAGCACAGAGACACAGTCTAGAATGTTAGGGCATTTGGTATGTACTTTCAGGGCGTCTCTGAGAAGTGTCTATAATTCTTGAATAGACTTGGAATATTTCAACTTAAGTGCAAAACAACACTTGCAACAACATACAACTTACTGATACTTAAAATATGGGATTTTCTTTCACCCCTGCTATTTATGAACAAAACTGCTTGCTGCATGTACTGGAGACAGGCGGAACAATTTTCCCTGTAATTTTGCTATTCACTACTCCCTTTATACTTTCTTTAAAATTATAGACTAGAGACTAGTATTCTCATAAAGACATCCCATATATTTCTCATTAGGATAATTTTGATGCATAAAACAATATGATAAGAAATAGACCACAGAGAAGATTTCATTAAATGAAAATAAACTGTGTATGACTGAAACAGAATTGAAGGTAATCACACAGACACATATGATTGTTCTGATGTCCTCATTACAGTGTGACTCATCACTTCTTACATTTACGTGGTTACAAAGAAGATGCACTGATAATTTTTGTATCTTCACACATTTTGGAAATTTGTGATTTAAATATTGTTTTGGGAAATGTGTATTCTCTAATGCGTCATAAAGTTAAATTGGTTACCTGGATTTTAAAGTAGAAGTATGTTAGTTTCTTCTACACTCACAAGTACTGAACATTGCATTTCTTGCAGTTCTTTAAGTGGAATTGAAGCCTCATAGGCTTCCTCGTCCACCTTGTCAGTTAAGCCTACACAAGGTACCATAGGCAGCTACTGAAAGCTAGGAGTGGGGGCCAAGGCCTGCTACGGGGAAGACAACACCAATGGCGGTCTAACGGTTGTCAGCATTTAAAACATGCATGCAAATAACATCACACAGACTGACCAGTTTGGATTTGGGAATATGTAAGTATATAAATATATAACTAATCATGATTATTGAGAAAGAGGCCCTGAATATGAAGGAGAGAGAAGGAGGGTGTGAGGAAGTGCTTGGAGGGAAAAATGGGAATGGAGACATGTTATAAGTATATTATACTCTGAAAACAATGAATATTCAGGAGTCTTTAAAGAGACAGTGGAACTAGGAAAGCCTGGAGATTTTATTGGTGTTCTGCACTTCTCTATTATCAGATGTATAAAATTCTTCCTCCATAGTAAGATAATTGAATTTGCCCCTGATGGGTAAATGGTGTAAGATTGATCAAAGGGAGAGAACAGGAAAATGGGAGGGAGGGAAGAATGGGAGGATACAAGGGATGGGATAACCATTGAGATGAACAAGAATAAATTAATAAAAAAAAATAAGAGAAAAAAATCCACAACTAACTGACCTCTCTAGAAAACTTGAATAACACATACCTATGTTTAAATTATTATCAGACAGTTAGATATGATTTATAAATCCCAGAGCCTATATTTGAAATAAACTTTGAGAGTTTATTAAGTTTGTATAAAGGTCAATGTTTTCAATTATTTGTAACTCTAATTATGTCTTTTATTCATCTTTTAATAATAACGTTGCTGGTCTACTTTACACTTGGTCTACTTAAATAAACCATTAAATTGACTTTTTCCCCTGTTGGGTATAGCTCTCAAATAAAAAGAACCATCTAAAAATGGTAAGACCAAATAAACTTATTAATGTCCAAAATATAACTTTATTTTCATCTTGTTCCTTTTTTAGTATTTTGACATGTCAAAAAAAAAAAAAAACAATAGGTGTTCCAAGAATGTTTCTCTTTCAATAAAAACATGTATTTTTAAAAATTAAAAGAAAATAGTTTTTGGCAGATGTCAGTGAGGTCTGCAATTTGTCTACAAACTGAATTTGGTTTCACATGTGTTCATTTAGCACTTACTGCAAATTTTAGTGACATATTGGATTAGAAATAAAAAAAAAAAGAATATAGATGCTTTTCCTGTATAGTCCACAACTATAAAAGCCCATGGTACTATGTTATAAATTAATTGAAATAAAGTTGTAAGTGAAGTCATGTGGCAGAGTCTATACTTAAACAGACACTATATATGTAATGCTGAGTCCAGTGACTTGCATAGTTCAACTACACAGAGATATCTGGAGAATATTCTACTAGAAATTCCAGATGCACTCCTCCCCCCCCCCCCCCCCCCCCCCCCCCCCCCCCCCCC
>OU015750.1:54738200-54766883 GCA_907169655.1 Acomys percivali
TCTCTCTCTCTCTCTCTCTCTCTCTCTCTCTCTCTCTCTCTCTTTCCTTACATGTGAGCCAGCAGGCCAGAAGAGGGTACCAGATCTCATTATAGATGGTTATGAGCCATGTGGTTGCTGGGAATTGAACTCAGGACCTTTGCAAGAATAGCCAGTGTTCTTAACCTCTGAACCACTTCTCCACCCTCACTTCTCTTATTAAAATTCTTTTCTTATATATTACATGCAGAGTGCAATTTCCCTTCCCTCTACCCTTCCTTTAACCTCCTCTCCCCAAGAGCCTCTCCTCCTCTATTTTCCAAGGAACTTCTTAAAGGAGAAAAATAAAGGAGCAGATTTGCTGCTGCACTTGTAATCACTTGGGAGCAAACTTTAAAAGAAGTATATTTATTATAACAGGAGAAGTCATAAAATGCAATTTTATGAAATGCTTATAGAAAGCAGACAAGCAGAAAATAGAAAGCTAAAAACAGAGCAAATGCAACAAAGATAAAGCACAAAGATTTTAATGGAAGCAAGGGAATGTTTTTAATTCATCAGAACCAAGAGGGATTTATTTTAGGAATGCAAAGCCAATTAAACTTTTTCTATGAAAGTCATTTGCCAAGTACTAATTATCCAGAATGAAAACTTAAATAAGAAAAGCCATATGGTTATACCAAATGATTCAGAGAAGACACTGGACAAAAATTCACCATCCATTCATGAAAAAAAACCCTTGTGATTAAGGAGAAACAGAAGAATTATCTTCTTCCTGATAAATTGTACCTAAAAATATTGTCTTGCATGTAGGATTTTCCCTAAAGTCAAGAACAAAGTGAACAATATTTACTCACAGTATTTTATTCAATGTTAGTTAAAGGTATTAAAATATACATAAGATAGGAGAAACAAACTAAAAACATACAACTGAAAAAGAAAAACATAGTACCACAACATAGGCAACATGGCACACACAAATGCATGGAAAACCTACCAACCAACTAACTAACCAAACAACCAAACAACCAACCAACCAACCAACAAACAAACAAACACTCCTTAGATACAAAGCAAAGTAAATAAGTCTAAATCATAAGAAAAAGATAAAATTCACACATTATCATTATAGCTTAATATGTTAGGTGTTTATGTAACATTACCATGGACACCATAGTGCAGTTACTATAGATTTTTAAGAAGTTACCCCAGACTAACTTATAACATTCTTTCCTATACTAATAGATCTCTTTTGATTTATTTTTCCACCATCAAGAACCGTTTTTAAAGAACATTTATGTAAATGGAGCTCATGTAATATTTACCCTGGGGTCTGAATGTTTAACTTGTTTTTTGAATAACCATTATACATGTATCACTAATCTGTCATGTTTTATTACTGAATAATATTTGTACACAGAAATACACATTCATATCACTTATTTACCTGTTTATGAGCATTTGGCTAGTTTCAACATGGGGTAAATATAAATAAATATTCTATTAATGAATTATTATGTTTGCTTTTTAAAATATAATAAAGACAGAATATAGAACAAAGTTTCTCAACCTAGTGTCACAACCTCTTTAGAGCTGAAACCTTTTGCAGGGTCACCTAGGACCACTGTAAAACACAGATATTTACAGTAACAAAACTGCAGCTATGAATTAGCAATTTTATGTTTGGAAGTTATCTCAACATGAGGAACCGTGTTAAAGAGTCACAGCCTTAGGAAGGTTGAGCACCGCTGATCTATAGTACAATCATATTGAAACCACTCAACTAAATATTTAGCTTATTTTTCAGTTATGTGCAATTTTTCTTTTTTCATAATGTGACTCCAATTAAAGCTTGTATGATCTCCATAAGAAAAGCACTTAAAATACTAAAAGTCTGATAGATTAAAATTAAAGATTTGGAAAATGATATAGAGGAACAAGATAGCTCAAAATGGCTATGTTTTTCAATTGTTTTCTAAATATTTTTTGTTTATATCCATAGACCTGTTCTTCTCAAAGATAGCCAGAGAATCCTCTTTACAGTCCAAAGTAGACACGGTAAAGGTGTATACTTTCTCCAAATGATGGGAAAGAAGCTGGGTACTCAGCCCTAAAAGAGACAAATTCATCATCTCTCCTACTCCTAAGTTTCAGGGATCTCTTCAGAAAGGGTAAAGAGATGGAAAATGAGAAAGTGCAGTGAGGTGTTGCATTCCGGACATGAAGTCACAGCAGTTGTGGTTACATGTGCAGATCTATACAAGATCAAGGCAGCCAACATTCCAGTATGGATAGGGAGGTATGGTAAAGTCTCACCACTTAAGAAGAAGTAGTGATAGCTGATCGTTGTCTGGGGAGAGAGACTCAGTCTTTATTTTCCCCAATGTTTCCCATGCTGCAGTGGATGGTTCCTACCCCTGCACATATTGCAGCATTCACTGGGTTGATGGATTGTTTACAAACATTTTAAAGGCATTATTTAGAAAGAGGTACATGTTGGGAGGTCATAAGGTAACTTGAAAGGGGGACATATAGGCATATATGATCATATTTCATCATATACAGAAAATATTATTTATAAATGTTAATACAGTTACTAATATTGCGAACAGCCATATATAGTGAAAGCGAAATATTAGTAATAAAAACACAGCATGCAATGGTAAAGGAATCTATTCTTCAAAAGATCAAAATCTAAATATGCACACTTCTAATATCAGAATTTCGAAATACATAAGAAACAGTGAAGACTGAACTGCATTAAGAAATAGACAAACACATACTTTGATGTTTGGTCAACATCAAAACTTCTCATCCAGTAATTGATATATCAAAGAGAAAGGAAGTCAGGAGAAATGGAGACGAGATGGGACAGCATTATCAATCAACTTGAAGTGGCAGTTCTGTGTTTACTCCATTCAGTTTTAAACTTATGTCTATACACGGACCTGTAACAGAATGTTATAATAGCTTTATTCTTAATTATCAAAATTTGAAAACAATAAAGGCTGCAATATGATTTACCCGAGTCTCTCTGTAATGGCTTGTTGATGATCTTTTATTTTTACTCTACTGTATAGATATACCAGTTTAACTTACCACTGAAGGGCAATAGTAAATGTATGGACACACCAAATTTTTTTAGAATACTCTGTTTATTAAGTTACTGAAGTATGTAATGTACTCAAAATTAATGAGTTTTAAAATTTTTAAGAGGATGAAAAATGCATTTAACTAGAACATTTAAATCCCCAGTGATGGCAACTAAATTATTTCTTAACTATATGGTAAATTATGTTCTGAATTCCACAGCAGCAATTAGATTGTATGTAAAGGATTCATCTATTACATTGAAATGGTGTTATATAAAAGTCATTTTCTCATTTGACCTTTTAATGCAATATATAGCTTGATTTTTAATATTTAACTGTCATGTATATCTAAATCATTAATAAATGACCTATTTTTCTTGCATAAATTAAAATGACATTCTCTTACCATCTTGCAGGAGTGATGCTCAGCCTTGATAGAAAAAAAAACATGTAAAAAAATACATGTTTTTTTCCCAAAAAACCCAGCGTCTATAGTTTATGCTGCATTAAAAAAGAAAAGTGAAGAAATTCTTCCTTATTTTGTGAAGTTATAATAGTTGTAGGGGAATTGTAGATATAGGTTTTATTCCAGGAGGATGGTTGGAAATTCCAAAATGCTATCTTACTGCTCTGCATGAACATATTACACATAAATGTCACAGACACACAGGCACATAAACACACAAATTATTTAAGAGTCAGTATGGAACAACCAAATGATCTATATAAGAAGCAGTTAGGTACTGTGGAAAAAAAAAAACATTTTCACTGCATGTTCTACTTTTAAATTTTGTACTGACCTCTAAAACTCTTAAGATATTAAGTTGCATGAGAAGTTGTAGGTCTTTGGCATTTTTAAAAAAAGATCCCTTTGATTTTTTTTTTAAAGCTATTTTTATGAAATGGAATTCTCACAATGCCAAGCTTTGGGAAGTTCTTGATTTTAATGTTGATTTTTCTAATGACTCGTTTATAATATACAGTTTCCTTTGAAGAAAATATTTTGTGTTTAGAAATTCTACCTATTCTGTCATCCTCAAATTGTTAAATGGGGGGGGAGATGAAGCCATTGAACCAGCAGATGAAGCCTGTGAGCCATCCTGGGCAGGCTTGGGCTTGAGTCTCTCTCCATCCACTCTATACAGGCCTGGCCCACCTGGGTTAATGAGAGCAAAGCAGCAAAGGTGCGTTGGGCACTGGCCACCAAACCAGAGGCCTGAGGAGCACCTGAGCAGCTTTTGGCTTGGTGCTCTCTCAGCCTTCTCCTCTCCTGCCTAACCCAACTGGGACACAGAGAGTGAACCCAGCAGACCTGAGCTCAGTGCAGGCTCTAATGTCCATTGTACGCTGTCCTGAGGAGGTCTCTGGAGAACCCTAGTATGTAGCCTTTGGCTTAGAGCATTCTTTGCCTGCTCCTGAACCACCTGGCTCACCTGGGACACAGTGACCCCATGGGAGGAACATCCAGGCCTGCTAGAGGCCAGTTGAAGGACACAAGCAACAAAACTCAGAGCCATATGACACCACCAGAAACCAATGATCCTACTTCAGCAAGCCATGGACATATGAACACCTCCAAACACGTGAAGACGATTTTAAATATTAGGTGATCAAAATAATAGAAGACTTGAGGGAGGAAAATAATTCTCTCAAAGAATTACAGTAAAATAAATTCAAACAGATGAAGGAGTTGAATACATCCTATAAATAATTAAGGAAAATACAGTCAAATGGGAGAAAGAAATGAATAAAACTAGGCAAGACCAAAAAAAAAATTAGAAGCAACAAACAAAATATATTCTGAGGCAATTGTAGATTTGGAAAACCTAGGAAAGAGAACATGAGCTGCAGACACAAATAACAGAAACAGACTATTAGAGGGAAGATAGAGTCTCACATGTAGAAGATACAGTTGAAGTTGACAATTCATCAGTCAAAGAAAATGTTAAAACTAAGAAGTTTCAGAGACAAAACATAAAAACAAAACAACAACAAACAACAACCTCAGGACACTATAAAAAGATCAAATCGAAGAATAATAGGAATAGAAGAAGAAGACTACAAACTCTACAGCCCAGAAGACATTTTTAAGAAAATCATAGAAGAAAACTTCTCCAACCTAAAGAAAGAAAGGTGTACATAAAGAATTCTACAGAAATCCAAATAGGTTTGACCAGAAAAGAAAATTCTCCTGCCACATTAAAATCAAAATGCTAAATTTACAGAATGAAAAGGGAATATTATAAGCTTTAAAGGAAAAAGGCCAAGTCACATATAAAGGCAAACATATGAAATTCTACCTGACTTCTCAACAGGGACTGTGAAAACCAGAAAGGCCTGGTCAGATGTTGCACAGACCCTAAGAGACCACACATACCAACCCAGGCCTCTATACCCAGCAAAACTCTCAATCACCACTGATGGAAGACACAAGATATTCCATGGCAAAACCAGTTTTAAACAGTACCTAGATACAAATTCAGCCCTATACCACTGGTCATTAATATCTCTTAACATCACTGGCCTGAACTCCCCAATAAAAAGACACAGGCTAACAGAATAGATGAGAAAATAGGACCCATCATTCTGCAGCATGGAAGAAACACAGCTCAGCTATCAAGGGCTGGAAAAAGTATTCCAAGCAAATGGATCCAAGAACCAAGGTGGAGTAGCTGTTCTAATATTGAATAAAGTACTCTTTCAAACAAAACTAATCAAAAGAGATGGTGAAATACACTTATTACTCATCAAAGGAAAAATAGTCCAAGACGGTGTCTCAATACTGAACATCCATGCCCCAAATGCAGGAGCACCCACATTTGTAAAAGAAATGTTACTAAACTTTAAGTCACACGTCCAATGCCACACATTAATAGTGGGAGACGTCAAAACTCCACTCTCCCCAATAGATAGATCATAAAGACAGAAGCTAAATGAAACTAATAGACATCATGAATCAAATGGACTTAACAGATATTTACAGAACATTTCACACAAAAACAAGAGTATACCTTCTTTTCAGCACCTCACAGAACCTTCTCCAAAATTGACCATATACTTAGTCACAAAGCAAATCTCAACAGATATAAAAAGATCAAAATAACCCTTGCATTTCATCAGAGAACCATGGAGTAAACCTGGAACCCAACAACAGCAGAAAGCCTACAAACTCATGGAAACTGAGCAACTTCCTACTCAGTGACCTACTAAAGACTTCATAGATTTCAATGAAAAGGAAGGCACAATGGACTCGAACTTATGGGACACAACGAAAACAGTGCTAAGAGGAAATGTCATAGCACTAAGCACCTTCATAAAGAAATTGGAGACGTCCCATACTGAATTTAATAGCACACCCGAAAGCTCTAGAACAAAATGAAGCAGACACACCTCCAGAGGAGTAGAGGTTTCCAGAAACAATCAAACTCAGAGCTGAAATCAATAAATTAGAAACAGAGAAAACAATTCAAACAATCAATCAAACTAAAAGCTGGTTCTTTGAGAAAATGAACAAGATAGACAAACCCCTAGTCAAACTAACTAAAGGGCAGAGGGAGAGTATTCAAATTAACAATATCAGAAATGAAAAGGGAGACATAAGGACAGTCACTGAGGAAATTCAAAGAATCATTTTTAAGTCTTACTTCTAAAGCTTATATGTACAATTTTTTGGTAGCTCTCAATTACCAAAACTTAATCAAGATCAGGTAAAAAAAATTAAATAGTTATATATCTCCTAAGAAATAGAAGCAGTCATCAAAAGTTTCCTACACAAAAAAAGTCCAGGGCCAGATAGATTCAACAGAGAATTCTAACAGATCTTCAAAGAAAAGGTAATACCAATTCTCTTCAAATTATTACACAGAATAGGAACAGAAGGAACATTACCAAACTTATTCTATGAGGCCTCAGTCACATTGATAGCTAAAACACACAATGACCAACAAAGAAAGAGATTTTCAGACCAAGTTCCCTGATGAACATGATGCAACGATACTCAATAAAATACTTACAAACTGAGTTTAAGGACACATCAAAAATATCGTTCTTCATGACCAAGTAGGCTTCATCTTGGTATATAGCTATGGTTCAATATATGGAAATCTGTCAATGTAATCCTTCATATAAACAAACTGAAAGAAAAAAAATCACATGATCATCCTACCAAAAGCAATATACAGATTCAATGCAGATCACATCAAAATGCAACACAATTCTTTACAGACCTTGAAAGAATTCTTAACTTCATATGGAAAAACAAAAAATAGCTAAGACAATTCTATACAATAAAAGACCTTCTAGAGGTATCTCTATAGAGATACTATAAAGCAACAATAATAAAAACTGCATGATACTGACATAGAAACAGACAGGTGGATCAATGGAATTGAACAGAAGACCCAGAAGGAAACTCACACATCTATTGACACTTGATTTTCTGATTTTCGACAAAGAAGCCAAAACCATACAATGGGGAAAAAAAGATAGCATCATCAACAAATGGTGCTGTTCTAACTGGATGTTTCTGTGTAGAAAATATGCAAATAGACTTTTATTCATCACCCTGCCCAAAACTAAAGTCCAAGTGGATTAACGACCTCAACATAAAACTAGAGACACTAAACCTGTTGAAAGAAAAAGTGTGGAAGAGCCTTGAGCTCATTGGCATAGTAGACAACTTTCTGAATAGAAGCCAAAATTTTAAGGTTGTAAGATGAACAATTAATAAATTGGACCTCATAAACCTGAAAAGCTTTTGTAAGGCAAAAGACACTGTCAACAGAACAAAACTACAGCTTACAGACTTGGAAAAGATCTTCACCAATCCAACATTTGACAGGAGGCTAATATCCAAAAATATAAAGAAATGAAGAAATTAATCACTATTAAGCCAAATAATCCAATTAAAAATGGGGTACAAAATTAAACAGAGAATTCCTAACAAAATAATATATTATCAAATAGCTGAGAAACACTTAACAAAATGCTCAACATCCCTAGTCATCGGGGAATTGCAAATCAAAACAACTCTTAGATTCCATTTACACCTCCCAGAATGGCTAAAGCAAAAAACCTCAAGTGACAGCACATGCTCGCGAAGATGTGGAGGAAGGGGAACACTCTTCCATTGATGGTTGGAGGGCAAACTTGTCCAACCACTGTGGAAATCAATCTGGAACTTTCTCAGAAAATTGGGAATAGTTCTACCTCAAGACCTAGCTATACCACTCCTGGGCATATATATAAAAAGAGTCTTCACCATACAACAAGGACATTTGCTCAACTATATTCACAGCACCTTTATTCATTATAGCCAGAATCTGGAAACACCTAGATGTCCTTCAACCGAAGAATGGATAAAGAAACTGTGATGCATTTACACAATGGAATATTACTTAGCTAATAAAAACAAGGAAATCTTGAAATTTGCAAGCACATAGATGGAACTAGACCCCATCATTCTGAGTGAGGTAACTCAGACCCAGAAAGACACACAGGGGATATACTCAATTATAAGCAGATGTCAGCCAGATAATACAGGATACCCCTGCTCCAGTACCAGACCTACAGATGCTAAATAACAAGGAAGACACTAAGAAGGTGCTTAATTCTCATCCAGAAGGGCAAATAGAATATAAGCTTGAAGTGGTTGAAGAGAAGAAGGGATGGGAGCCGACCGTAGTGTTCCTTTGAAAGACTCCACCCAGTGGGGTAGGGTATCAAAGCCTATGCTGGGCTGAGGAAACGGTGGTGCTTCAGAGACTGTTGTTCCAACCAAGGATCATGCATGGTGAGGATGTGGATGGATAAGCAATGCAGCCTCCTTGTGGGTCTAATAACATGGAGATTAAGGGCTACATGTGATATGGACTCTGCTGCTGCCTGTTGTTTGATCACGTCCTCCTCCCAGGTCACCCTTTGCCAGGCCACAGAGTAAGAGGATGCAGGCTGTTCAAATGAAGTTTGATAGGCTGAGGTCAGATAATAGGGGAGGAGGGCTCTCCCTTTCTAAGGACTAGGGGAGGGGGACAGAAAGGAGATGAGAGAGGGGGCTACAGTTGGCATGTAAAGTCAACAAATTTAAAATAATTGTTAAATGCATAATTCACATTATGTTTCCTACTTAAAAACTTAGATTTCTTAGGACATATCGTACAGAGATGGCACATAATCATCACCTGTAAATATTTTTTTGTTTAATTATTAATTAATTAATATTAATTAATTTTACATCCCCATTGTAGCTTCCCATTCCACCTTTCCTGCCTGTTCCCCTCTCTCACCTCCCTCCAGTACGTCTTGATAACATGTTTGTCAGAACATTTTCCATCCTCAATATAATGTAGAAAACATCCCATGTCTAAGACCCACAGTGTGGACAGAATTGACTCCCACTTGCCCTCTGACCTCTATTGCCATAATTTTGCACATATGCCCCCCCTCAAATATGCACATGCACACACAAAGAAGTAAATAATAAATATCAAAAAGGAAATATGGGATGTTTAAGAAAATAAATTAGGATTATATGAGTAGTGAAATATAAATACACTTACATCTTCCAATTTGTGCTCATAAATATATTAAATATTCTGAATTTATGATGTATGTAGTTAACACTAGCCAGTAAAATCATGGGTTGTTCTTTTTACATTTGTAAATTCTTTACTGAACATTTGTGTCCTAGAGATCATATGTTGAAGCTATGACCTCCAAAATGGTGGTATATGAAAGGGAGGATTTTGGATGCAATTAGGTCATGAAGATTGGCCCTTTATTAAGGGATTAGTAGACTCCTGAGAAATGACAGAAAATTGCTGATCACTTTGCTATTTGAAGTTTCAACAAATTAGGGTAAGACTGTGACCCAGAAAGGGGATCCTCCCTAGACTGAAAGAGCCAAACAGTGATGGTTTATCCGTCATTAGGAGCAGGAGAATCCAACCAACTTCTCTCTATGTCATTGGATTACTATGCTTTTATTATAGTAATTTGAAATTACAGACTTATAAATCATTTTGAGAAGTTAATAAACTATATATGATTTTAATGTATATTCATTTGGCTTTAACTCAATCATACTACATAAATTTGAAGCTTTAGTTAAAGTTGTATTCTGCTTTTTTTTTTGTTGTTTTGCTTTTTGTTTTTTTTGAGACAGGGTTTCTCTGTGTAGCCTTGGGTGTTCTGGACTTGCTTTGTAGACCAGGCTGGCCTCGAACTCACAGCAATCCACCTGCCTCTGCCTCCCGAGTGCTGGGATTAAAGGCGTGTGCCACCACCGCCTGGCTCTAATATTTTCATAAAATTACTTTCTTTTAGGCTTCCCGGTCTCAGAAAATCACATCATTATTCTCTCAATTGCTAGGGTCAAAGTTCCTTACATTTTATTTATTAATGTGTCTATTATGTCACACCCAATCTGACAGTTAATACCAACAATTTCTTCTCTAAAAGCATTTATCCAAACTGTTCTTACATCACTATCTTTACTTAAAGCCTAAGATCAATTGCTGTGATGTCAATGTTTATTGAAATTATTTTATGTGTCCCTTCTTGGCCTTCTGGCTAAGTTCAGATGTCATGTCTCCTTTTACCTGCTTAAAATACTTTAACTGCTTTCACTTATATCCTTTCCTTAGTCCTTCACATATTACTTAGATGTAGAAATAGGTCAGAAAATACTTCAATCTTTCTTCCTACCATGAGCCTTTGCTATCTTTCTCTTGCCTTTGATTTTAACATGGTGTACGTCTGTACATTTAAGCATGTCTGCCATTTCTCTTCCTCCTCACCTCCCAGCCTTTTCTTTCTCTTCTGATTATATCTTTAAGCTCATACTAACACCAACAAACACCCTCAATAATCTATATAATTTTCAAATGTTAGTACTGAATTGTTTTACAAAGCATATGCTTGTGCTTCTTTGTACGCAAATCTAAATTATTATCTATGCTTTATGCCCTTTATCCTTATGTTCCCTGTACAACTAGGTAACCCTGCAATATCAATGGATATAAATATGCTTTATAATTTTAATAGATATTCAGAATTTTAGCTTATATAACATGTTACATAATTATTTCTTTTTAATAGCCATGTTTCTATAACTATAAACAACTGAACAATGTTAGATAAAACCTCCTTGAAAATATCCCTTTACATAAGAACTCTCCTTCTATGTAGTAAGCTCTAATAATGAGATAGCTGAGTAAAAATTTATACACAATTTTAATTTTGACACATAATACTATATTGCTATCCAAATGCTATAAAACATTAAATTGTAAAATTGCTCCTTTCTTCGCATAAAATAATATATCTTAATGTTATTCCTTTTGGTGAAGTAGTTACATAGCATCCAATTCCATTAATTTCTTTGGCAATATGTTGGAAATATATCTTAGGCTCTTAAATTAGCGCATTCTGGCACTTATCCCAGGGTGCTTAGAAGATATGACAAGGAAAGGGGAAGAAGGCTTTGAAATTATCAATATCTGCTAAATGTGTTATAGAGAACAATCAGATATTATTTTTAAAGAAATATGTAAGAAGTATTTTATAGGGTAAATAATTCACTTACATCTTAAGGTTGAACAAAAAAAAAAAACCCTAATTGAACATTTGCTTATATTGTCCATTCCCACAATACATGCATATCCATCACCCATAACCCAGAAAACAAAACAAGTTGGGGTGTAATTGTGTCAGGCCCTGTCAGTATACTCTCTGAGTAAGTAAGTTACTTCAGAATTAGAGAAGTTAAAGCTTGAAAATACATAAAACAATAGCTTTATATGCACTTTATTTTTTAGTTTATTATATTTTTTAATTTTTTTACATATACATTTATATTATTACACAAATATACAATAAACTACCTACATCAAGAAGAACCATGACAAAGTCAGGAATTATATAAATGTTACATTCTTAGTGTTTTGGCTATTTGTATTTGAAAGCCTTGAAGAAACATCTTCCCTATCTTGGTGTGCCTAAAATTCTAAATATAAATCAGTACCCTTCACATCTCATCATTATCAACTTAAAACATCTATCTAGACCTAAAAACATCTTAACACCTCACAACTAAGCTTAAATGTAAAACTAAACTATCTGGTCTTCAACCCCATCAAAGACTTGAGAAGGAATAAACTTGAGGACCTGAGTATACAGTGGGTGCAGGTTTGTAGCTTCCTGAATGAGAAGATGACAGAGACAGTTTGCTACCTGAATACTCACTCAAAACTCTTTATAACATTGGAGCATCATCTTCAGCCTTCTGGCCCAATATATCTGACAGACATTATTTGTGAAGCAGGAACTATTGAGGGCTTGCTTCCCATGTCTTGGCTACAAAAGTATTACTCAGTTTATTTTAAAGGTTAAAAAAATACAACTTAGGAGACTTTGAATCATAAATTATTTAATGGGGATGATTTGCTTAAGAATGAAATTAAATAATATTATGATATATTTGTAATAAGAGTCTACAGAAACAATGGTTCTAAACCCCATCGATTCTGACACACATTTGACTTTGTAACATCTCTGATTTATATATGGCACATTATAAGTGACTTGGTGGAGTTAATTAGCGGTATTTTTCATTCACAGTGGAGATTTTTAAAGATCTCATGCTAAAATTTCACAGTATAGTATTTACAGAGATTAAGTTTTGTCTTTCAGCCCAAAAATTGAAATAAGAAATCAGATGTAGGTATGGAACAAATTATAAAGAACAATTCTTTGACAATATCTTTACAAATTATCATCAATCTGTGTCACAAAATATTGTTATTGCCTGTAGATGAGGTCAGTACGGTTTTCTGATATATAATATACTTCATTACTTGTGTATTCCATTGTTTTTTCACATTTTTATAGTGTGTATATTCTTTTAAAAGATTTCTTCACAGGGAAATTTACTCGTGGCACAATTTTACTTAAATGTGTTAACATCAAACTAATTATACAACCCCATATGCTTATAAAACTTATGTAAACACAAAACAAAAAAGAAGGCAAATGAAAACACTACAGGAAAAATATCCCAATTTACAGTCTTAATGATGTTGCCTTGCTGAAACCCAATCCAGTCTCAAACCTGAATTTGTTTACGACTGGTTGTCAATACTGGTCTCAAGATATCTGAAGCTTGTGGTTGCTAAGTGTGCTTCGTGGTGATATAATCATTACATTTTCCCAATATAACTGTACAGTGCCTTCTTATCAGCATTCCTTGATATAATTTGGCTTTATCTTAGAACAAACGAATCATGTATCTGTTGAATTATGAGATTTTTCCCTCACTGGCTCAAAATAACGGAATCAATAATATTTGGCATCAGTATAATTCCAAATATATGTAAAAGTAGAATAAAAACATAGGAAGCCCTTAGTTATATATTATCTAGTCATATGGTTATATAGTTCATACAAAATATTCTGTTTATGTATCAGAGACACTCATGGCACGTGTACTTATTTAGATTGTTTTTCTAAGGATAACTGGCAAAAAAAAATTAAAACTCAGTAAACAGAATTCAAATAAAGCTAGGCAACTTGTATACAGAAGTCAGTCTAACCTGTGGGTCATTCATCTGAGTTCTGTGAAGTTATTTAGACAGCGTGAACCCGTCTAGTGATTTCCATGACAGTAGATGGTGGTCGTGACATGTTGTATCCATTAGCCACAGGCAGACTGCGTTTACTCTCTTGAAGTCAACTGTACTGGATGAATCAAGGTTAGGTGTCAGGACCAAGAGATGCAGCCTTTACTGTTAGTGTAGCACCGCTGTCCTTAAGTTTGCTGTGAGTTAGGTGCACGCACGTGTGGAGCAACGTTCAGGGCAGAGCAGGTGCCTGATGTTCAGAGCTGAGCTGACCAAAGCCCGATAAGAGCAATGAGGAGGGTATATGAGTTCAGGTGCAGAAGAGAGGAGTTGGGTTTTTTTCTTTTAAAAAAATGAATTTCCCAAAAGGAAAAATTGAACTAAAGTGAAACAAAAAGTAAAGTACATATTTTAGACTAATGGGTATATATAAATTTTAATTACTGCTTTTCAGCCAGAGTTCACAACTGAGAACAAGTGATGCATAATTACTCCACAAAATATTAAACAGTTTATGATTAATATATATTGATTCTGCATATTTATAAGAAGCAGTTATATACTTAAGTCATATCCCAGGCACTGAAGTTAAAACTTTTTATTTTAAAATGAAAGTGGCATATCTCTCTAAATCAATACATGTCAAAATAGTTACTCAAATCTTTTTTAAATATTTTATTAATTTATTCACATTACATCTCAATGCTTATCCCATCCCTTGTATCCTCCCATTCCTCCCTCCCTCCTGATTTCCACTTACTTCCCTCCCCTATGTCTGTGACTGAGAGAGACCTCCTCCCCCTGTGTATGCTCATAGGGGATCAAGTCTCTTCTTGGTAGCCTGCTATCCTTCCTCTGAGTGCCATCTCAAGACCCAGCTATTCCACTCCTTGGAATATACCCAGAAAATGCACCACCACACAACAAGGCCATATGCTCGACCATGTTCATAGCAGCCTTATTCATAATAGCCAGAACATGGAAACAGCCTAAGTGTCCCTCAGTAGAAGAATGGATAAAGAAACTGTGGTACATTTACACTATGGAATACTACTCAAATTCTTAAGATACCAGGATAATTTTGATAATAGACCATTGTAACTTTCAGATATTGTTGCAAAAACCAGTGCCCATTTTCTTGATGACTGAAGCCTTACTTTCTACATTAAGTTTGAGAAATTTTAAAAGAAAATAAAACACCCATTATATGTAGTATTTGTTAGTTAGGGATGGAAGCCGTATTTTCCACAACAATGTGTTTTTCTGCTGAATAGTAAGATTGTAGTCGTGATGAAGAGCCTGTTAGCAACAGTCACTCTTAAGAATGACTGGTCACTTGTTTCATTGCAATTATTATTTTTGCTGTGACCACTAAATTTGTTCACCTTTAGAAGAACATTATGATAGGCAGATTTGGGTCCAGGGGTCCTGCTCAAACTATGGCACCAGCCAAGGACAATACAGGCCGTAAACTTCAAACCCCTACCCAGATCTGGCCAATGGACAGGACATTCTCCACAGTTGAGTGGAGAGTGGGGTCTGACTTTCACACATAGTCTGGTGCCTCATATTTGACCACGTCCCCTGAATGGGGAGACCTGGTGGCACTCAGAGGAAGGATAGCAGGTTACCAAGAAGAGAATTGATACCTTATGAGCATATACAGGTGGAGGAAGTACCCCTCAGTCACAGTCATAGGTGAGGGGAGTAAGGGGAAAATGGGAGGGAGGGAGGAAGGGAGGAATGGGAGGATACAAGGGATGGGATAATGATTGAGATGTAATATGAATAAATTAATAAAATAAAATAAAAAGAATCTTGGTGATCTCCCTGAGTATACTGATAACTTTGATATGATTTAATAATGTCTAAAGAAACAATATAAATATATTTCACACTCACATTTGATGTTTCATTATAACTGCTAATATTCTTCATGAACTGGTAGTAAATCTATGCTGCTAAATATAATTTAGAAACAAGATTTCAAATGACCAAAGCCCCACTCTTTTATATCAATGATGTAACTGGAAAAGGTGAAAATTGTTTGACAAGAAAATGATTCTTGCCAGAGATTGTTGAGGCTTTTCACCAAAGTTTATTTTTAGGTTGTCTGTGTGTAGGCATACATTGAGAACTCAAGAGAAGTGTCTATTTCTTGTCACATGAATCTTTTGTTGTTTAGATAACTTCCTAAGACTCAATCAAATGACGCTAGCATTAGAGTAACTTTGAGTTGCAGTATCTGGGCCTTTATGAACAAGAAACTGAAAAAAAACATTGACAACATAACTATGTAAGTGTGTATATATGATTATATATGTACATGTGTTCATGATCTGTAAATGTACACACATCTGTCTGTATTAGCATACTATACAGATATGCACAGTATAAACACACAATGAACATGTACACATTTCTCTTAGAAGCCCAGTATGATATTCACATAGTCTGCTATCTGTTCCTTAGGACAGTTCAGGGAACTGTTTCTCACTTTCTAAAATGGACTTTGAGGTGTATGCTACAAAGTTCTGACAGTCACAACAGAAGTACTCTGAGCAAAACTTATTTGCAAACAAACCTAGCCTACATTATTTTGAATTATGTACTCATAAAAAATAAATGCATATGACTCCATCTCATATGGGTCTGTATTTACTTTCTGAAGATGCTTCCTTGCTCTGTTCTGTGAAATTGAGTAGGTTATGCCCTCTAATAACGTTTTCTAACACTTCAAATGAGTAATTGTAACTCTTCAGCCTTTCATAAGTGATGTCTGCAGAGAAAGCCTGAATGCTCAACTGGCAAATAAAAAGCAGTTCTGTAGTGAAGAGAGCCAGAGATTTATTTAATTTCCAAAAAAATATTGAACATTTTTCCAATATAACTGTGTTCATTCTGAGTTCTACATATTTCTGGGTTATCTCTTCTACAAAGTACAGAAGTTTTCTGAGTTTCCACTTCCCTTTCTCCCAAGACTTCCAGACTCCCCCAAGTGGATATCAGAGAAATTCAGTCAGCTTCATCTAAAAAACCGACACTTCATAATGAACGTTAATCAACCCGCATCAAGTGAGTTCTAATTGAAGCGTGATACATGGAAATTATCTTTTTAGGTAAATCTAACACTCCCCCATTATAGCCTACAATTCATAATTTACTCACAGGACTACCAACTCTCTCAGCAAGACTCCACCATTTTATCTTCTTTGAAAAACTGAAGTCAAACTGTCAGATACCTTTCTGGCTTAGGAGGTGTCAGGGGTGGTCATTGCCACATAAATTTCTATATGTAGGACACACAAACTGGACGATATTGCAGTCTTGACCCACGGGTAAACAAGATCAACACAGCCTATGTAGGACTGCAGTTTGCTCTGAAACAGGGTCATCAGAATTTCTGGAATCGGCTTTAACCAATTAAGCCTTTCAAGGCAAAAGGGAAATAAAGTCTTCAGTAAATCCATTGAAGGCACCGTCTCCCAGCCTCCCATGCCTGGTATCGATCTTTTTAAGTGCCGACTAATGAGTCCTATGGTAGTAGCAGATCTATGGTGTGTGTAGCTGATGGGGTGCTCTCACTCCACCGCCTCAGAGGAGCTAAACTTACGCGGAGAGGGGATCGTTTGGGAGGGGTTGGGGTAGAAGCAGTCCTTGTTGCGCGCTAGCCCCAATGTGTCTGCACTGAAGTCAACAGACCACGTTCCCTACTTTCCGCTAGAAGGGCAGTAGTTTGTGTGCAGGAGCTTCTTCTCCTTCAGGTCGCTTCTAGGGCAAAGGCTTCTGCTTTTGTTCAGCACCTCTCTTGTTTGGGAGCTTCTGGCAGAGGCTTCTCTTGCCGCAGAACATCCTTTTTCTCTCAGCTTTGGCAATTTAGGAAGAACCGATTCTCCCAGGGGAGGTGGATGAGGGGAGAGCGCCAGGAATGGGAACACATCCATCAGGACTCCCTGCGTCTCCCTTCTCTCCACTTCCACTCGCGTCGCCACAAATCCCCTCCCCCAAGCTCTCAGCACATAGCACTTGTGATGTGTGGAACTAGGGGCGTGGGGGTGCGGGGTATTCACCTTCCGAACCAAAGATGCATCAAAGCGCAGACTCCCATCAGCCAAACCCAGCGGCACCTGGCACCTGCCCCGATTCACTGCAATTGGAAACGGATGGCTCGGGTGCTAAATTATTAATTTATTTATTTTCCCTGCGCCCCGCCCGCACCTCAGCCCGCAGAGCAGAAACCGCGGTCGGTCGCGTTGCTCTACCCCCCCCCCAAACACCCCACCCCTTCAACCTCCGCCCGCACCTCGCAGGAGTCTCGCACTTGTAACCAGCTGTCGCCTTCCGGCCTCTGGCGGTCGCGACGCGCTCCCACTCGTGGCCAGGGCTGGCGAGGCCGTGGGTCCGGGCGGCGGGGGAGGAGAGTCGGGGGGGTGGGGGAGGTGGCGGGTGACAGATGTACTCCTCTGACAGCTCTCAGTATCAGCCCAGTGGCTCCCTGCCATTGGCTCAGTGCGATGGACCGGCAACGCCGCGCACTATAATAACACTCATGCCTGCCAGCGGCAGCGACTGCGAGTGCGGGCGCCCGGCGCGGGGGATGCTGCGGCCGCTGCCACTGCCGCGCGGGCGGCTCCCGCTGCCGGGCTGCGCCCTGCCGCGCGGGCTCTGACCGCTCCCGCCTGGTCCCGCCCGGCCCCCCCACCTCCCACCTCCCACCTCCCACCCCGCTTGCCGCAGGCAGCATCGTCTCTCCAGGCTTAAGTCCCGGTTCCAATCTCCACCAGGCGAGCACTGCTCTGGAGCCCCGGCGAAGGCGGCCGGGATGCGGAGGCGGCGGGGCGCGCACCGCAGCTGGGCATAAGGATCCCGCGTGCCCGGCGCCAGCGCACCGCCGGCTGCTGCTCGCCCAGCCGAGATTCCCCAGCCCATCCTCCTGGCCCAGGCTGCGGCTGAGGGCGCGGGAGCGTGGAAGCGGCGGCTGCGGAGGAGAGGCGGCGGCTGCCCCATGGAGTGTTACTACATTGTCATCAGCTCCACGCATCTCAGCAACGGACACTTTCGCAACATTAAGGGAGTTTTCCGGGGCCCTCTCAGCAAGAACGGGAACAAAACTCTGGTAATCTCTCTGTGTGTGCGTGTGTCCCTCTCTTGTGTGTGTGTCTCTCTGTCTCTATCTGTCTCTCTTCTGATAGGGCATATCAGGAGGAACGAGTTGACTGATGGGGTTTGGGAGCTTTCGTGATTTTGTTTGGCTTGCAAAGCATTCATTTATTCCGTTTATTTATCCAGTGGGCGTGGGATGAGATTCGAGTGTAGGAAAAGAAAGAGATCTTAGGAGAGCTCCAATTGACGGTTTCCCTTGGCACTCTCTGTCCACCACACTCCACAGTGCTGAGGATTGTCGCTCTCTCCTTATTTCAATAGGTCCACCTTAAAATAGGAAGGACCCCTAACCCCAAGTGGACCCTGTAGCAGCTTTCAGTTTAGGCAGCTTGAAGGTGAGTAAAGGTGGGGTGTCTCTGATGGAACAGGGAGCCTAGTGGCAGGTGGCTAAGGGAAAGTGGCTGGACTGAGTTAGGGTCTCAGAGTTTGTTTCTTGGCTCTTGGCTCTTTGCTGAAGAACTGACACATAGGAAACTTCTCTCCCGACAAGTTGTACAGAGCTAAGCAGAACGATCCCATCGTCCAAGCTGTCTACTTTCAGCTTGTCCCTCCCGTAGAGTTTAGGGATATGGGTGCAAGGTGATCACTGTGCCACATTAACAGCCAGTAAGAAACATGTTAGAAAACAAAACCCACACAGCTATTCTCGCTGGATAGCATAGCTCGGCTGTCCTCCAACACTCAGTATGAGAATCACAACTTGATTGGTGCAAGATGTGCTGAGCTCAGAGATGGCTCTGGGAATAACTCCTACTTTCCACCCAAATTCCATCATCCGCAAAACCTTCCTACAGAACCAACTCTCATGAGCAAGTGCGTCTGAGGAAGTCCACGCCTGTGGAGAGGAAGAGTGTGGTAGTGGGGGAGTCCCTCTAGAATGAATGCTGCAGAGTCCCGGCAAAGTCAGGGGGTAAACGTGTAAGACTTTCTGAAGTCTGAGCCCACAAGTAGACCTCACTCTTGTCTTCTGCCGATGCTCGCTTATCTGAAAAGACAGAATAGTTCAAGGACACACTTAGCCCAAAAGCAGACACAGTTTTCTTAATCTCAGCCTCTTTGTATGTTTAAAAGGGTGTCCATATAAAATAAATAATTGTCTATGTTTTCAGGATGAAAAGTTCTCATTTGAAGTTTTCAGCGGATTTAGACACATACAGGGTGTATTTGATTTACTCTTTGATAGCTTAATGTTAAGGATATGTTTATTTGCTGCGGTTTTTTGTTGTTGTTGTTGTTGTTATTGTTGTTGCACGACAGAGCATGTGCTACAGAGTTCTTTAGCTGAGTACTTACTATAGGGCAAGGAAAGTCTAGAAGGATTATTGAAACTTGGCTTTCAGAGAGTTCAGTAACAATCTAAAGAGAAAACCCCTTCCTTCAACACATTTGGGTTCTTTTAAAAATTGAACACAGTTTAATTTAAGGACAAGCATAAGTCTCGGAACAAGGAGATAGTGCCATCGTGTTGATGCTAACACATTCAAGAGTTCACAGAAAAGGTGAGCCGTCATCTGCCAAACCTGAGCCGGTTACAGCGCTGTTGACCGCGCTTCTTCACTGTCCTTGGACTTTCCAGGGACTCGGTTTGCTTGTGAAGACTTGTTTGCCATGTAGTTGAAGTGAATGAGTTTTTCATCACTCAAGCTGACAAAGGGCAGGTTGTATATGAGTTTTGCCTGTGTAACCCCATGGTTAAAATGGGTGCGTTTAAAGCAGCCGCCTAAATGAGATGAATAAATCAAAATATATGTAACTGTCAGAAGCAGTAAACAGGAGAGATTCACTACGAAGTAAAGTTCATAACGTTTCTCGAGACGGTAATGACTGAGTTTGCAGGGTGATCAGGACAGTTCTTCTAGCTTTGGTAAGCGGCCCCGCCTGCGTTTGTTGTGCGTAAGCTTCATGCTGACTTAAACGCAGTATATGCTCACATTATTACTCAGCTTTTTATAGGAAAACAAGAATATGTGTTCTGAATGCTCTTTTATGAGTTTGTCATTAAGAAAAATAAGATGTATGCTCATCCTTAAGTATAATAGAAGAGTCTTCACATATTGACAAGACAATTATGCTAATTAATATAGACTTATTTATACTTATATAATGATGTATCCTTGAGTCCTACTATATGCTGTATTTTGTCAGCTAAAAACATAAGTGGTCCTGAGGTTTAAATAGTACCAACTTTAATATGAAGCATAAATATTAACCTACAAATGTGATGAAAAATTTCAAGTTAAAGTTTATGCAAATCATTTAAAATTGTGTCACTTTTTTAGTCATTAAGTTATTAAGTTGTGTGTATTAAATATGTACAATATTTGAAAACCTACATTCATAGAGTAATAAATGAATAATATTTATACTTTTTTATATTTTAACTTCAAAATTGAATTATGCCTCCAAGATAAAAAAATTAGAGTGATGTCCATGTGTCTACAGTTTTTATTTTAAGGAGAGATAATTTAAATATACTCACAAGAAAACAATTATTTTCCCAAGAAATTAAATTATTTTTAGTTGCTAGCTGATTATTGGGTATTTTTAATTCCTTCAAATTTCAGACTTAATCAAAGCAGTTGTATAACCTTACAGCCATTCTCAAGATTTATTCACTATGTAGGGCTTTTAATATAATATGCAATCACACATAAAAAGTTGCTTACAACATGCCCAGTTTCTTCAGATTTTAATGTCATTGGTTAAATGCGTCTGTCCTATATACAGGAATTCATGTATATTAATGAATTAAATAGCAGCTATGGGGAAGACCAATCAATACATTAACTTCTTACAAATCCTGGAACTTCTTATGTAAAAAATGGCAGTTATCCTACGGAACTAAGACCTTGATGAGAAGTTTGGACTGTCCATGTGTATACACATATATATGTACTCCAGTATAGTCGTGGATTTTGTCAATCTCGAGCTTCACAAACTTTCATAAATTAACAGTTTCAATACATGCAAAAACCCTCCATTTTGTCATGTCTTAAAAACAGAGAGTAGAAAATTATTTACTTATTACTGAGTCTGTTGCAAATTGCACTATCCTCTTTTAACACAGCTTAATTTCAAGGAACAAGAAATGAATCTTTTATTAGTGATACAGATTATTATAGATAAAATGTAGAACTTAGTCATCTTGAATAAACTTTATGATCTATGAAGTCCATCTACAACTTTAGTTTGCATGAGAAACTAGTTTTTAAATAAAAAAAATGTTTAAATTAATCTATGGGAATTACTTGCCTACTTATCTTAAATGTTTGAATATATGACTAAATATATAATATATCTATATGGTATTTCAATATGAAGTAAGTGTTTTGACTTAAGAATCTTAAGATGTCATTGCTGTATTCTATCTCTTAGCTGCATAGAATTTTTATGTCTCACTTAATGTTTTAATATCACTAAATAAGAGTACCAAAAATGCATCAGTGAGGTTGAAGACCACAAAGTGTATTGATGCATATTTAATGACCTGTTATAAATCATGGAATATATAAGGACCCGTGTGAAATATGACTAAGAGATAAGTATTGTGTCATGTTTAGTTGAAACCATTTTACTCTTCTTCTTGTCTCCAAGGACAGAGAAATAATGCTAAGTTTAAAAAAATGAATTTAGATGTAATTTATTTCTTACCCTCAAGTGGGCAAACATACTTAACTTTTCACCAAGGTCAGAGCTCTGTAGGACGAACACCATTGTTGATATGGGAAGTTGCGGGTTCGGTAAGAAATAATGTTAATCTATTGGCTACTCTTCAGCACAATTGCTATTCAGCTTATTCAGCTTCACAGAGATGCTTCCGTTACACTGGATACCTGAGGCCCCCGTAGTCTATAGGTCACATGGCAAGTGTGGTCTGTGCTCCAGCCATCCTGTCCACTTTGATTCTGCTTTTAAATGTCTTCTTACCTTTTGTCCTATTTAAAAGTTTCTTGTCACTTAGGATATTTTCTTATGTATTAATTTTAAAATACAAAATTATATATATTTTTTGGGGGGTGTGTGTGTGTGTGTGTGTGTGTGTGTGTGTGTGTGTCTACCCTGGAAGTAACAAAACTTAGATTGACCTTGAAATACACCATGTGCTTTTTTTTGTCGTTTAAATATAATTTAATTCATTTACCATTTCTGCATCTCCTAGAAATTATGATTTAAAAGTTTCATTGACTCACTGAAACCAATTTTGGGTACCCCTTCTGGCTATAATACTGAAGAGACTGACTGCTGAGTTGGTGACACTGAAAAATTAGCATTGATAGATTACTATTTGCAAGAGGGTTTATGGGTGAGGCTAGCATCAGGTGATAAGAGTAATATGTCCACATATGTATCAACATTTAAGAACATGCTTCTACATTCAGTGATTACATATTCTTCCAAGTATCTTTTAAAATCATACGTTCAGCGTTAATGGCTCTGTTGCATTTTACTAATGTGCCATTTGCTCTTTGGTGTGACCTTAGTAAAACTTTGTAGCATATATATCTTTAGACATATTATTCAAATAAGAAACATCACTAATACTTGAAAGTTTATTAATATGACTTAAAAATGTACACACTACAATAAAGAAAAAAATGCTGCCATTAAATGTTGAGTTACCTTAGCTGAACTGTGAGTAGTTTCATAGAATCTTGTCTCTACTCTTCAGAAGGACATCAGTAGTTTTTAGGGGGGAGGGGGAATTGAAGTTGTCAACTGCATTTTAATTTAAGAATGCAGGAGGGCCTAGTCAAACAACTTCATTGAGTTTGATTTGGAACACTTTCAAATTCTAGAATAGTTTCTTTAATGTGTAGTGTTTAAAATTTTTGGGTTTCTCTATCAGTTGGAAATATCATGTTTTTTAGTTTTTCACTCCTATATTGCTTTTGGTTTCTTTCTTTTGAGTCAAAGTTTCTCTGTATAGCACTGTCTATCCTAGAATTTGCTCTGTAAATTAGTCTGGCCTTGAAGTTATATATCTGCTCTTCTTGCTGTGTACTTTTTACTTTTTAATATAGCCTCAGATAATGACATTATTTTAACTATGTTTACATTGTTTACTCCAAAAATCAAAGTTTCCTTTGGAGAGATAAGATTAATTGTCTGTTTCTGTGCACTTCTTTCATTGGAACACTTTCAGGAAGGTAATCGCATTAACATCACTTGTAGAACATTCATAATGTCCCCCATCTTTATTTGTCACATAATGGTTAGATTGGTTGACAGCGTTTTCCAGATTAAACATACTGGAACAGTGTCATAACAAGAAGCATATAAAAAATAGAGAATGATACACATTTAAAATAAATTTTATCTGAGAATATAGCTCTGTAATACATAAGAGAGTTGCCATTTATGAAGACTTAAACTCAATTTACAACATCAAAAATAAAGGAAAGTAAAATAAAATAAGAATAGAATCTTCTCAGTTAGGACACCATACTTTATGTACGTTTTTACTGTTTATCATATTTTCAAAATTAAATTTGAAATTGGTTTTAGTCTGTAAGTTGTTCTGAAACATGATCTATATCTGAAATGCTTAGTTTATATAAGGGGAAGCCAGTTTATTAATACTCTTATGGTAGTAGAAATTGCATTTTAAATTAATTCTGATGATGCTACAGCACTGTGCTACTTTCTTCTACTGGCCTCTAAATGGAGCATAATGCTATTGAAGGGGTGCTGTGCTCTGTGAATCTGATAAATCACTTCAGAGAACATAACGATTATAATCTGTGCTGTACTGTAACTTAAATTTAGGAAGGGATTATATGTTTCTGTCTATCACATTTTATGTTGCCAACCACAAGGAATATAATTAAAGCATAATTTTTCTGGATTTTCTTCTTGAAAATTCTATCTTGAAATTATTTTAAATATTCCTTTCCATTATATGGGAGCCTTGCATCCAAGAAAAGCTTTCATCATATAATGTATTTCTGATAGTGTTTGTAACTGGCAAGGTTTCATTAATTTATATAAATGTATTGTTCTATACTTTCTATTGTAAGATAAAGTGCAGGTAATAAATAATTAAGACTCAATCTTAGTTGTTAAAGTAAATGCTGTCCATTACCAGATGTACTATTCTAAACTCTTTAATAATGGCTTGGCATCTTTGGGAGAAAGCTACATACTTTCTTAAATGTAAGTACCGTTTTACACAAAATGCTTCTGGTAGTGGAGCTGTGCTTCAATTACTAGCAGTCTTAGTAAATTAGCTATGTAGGACTCAATGTACAGTAGCCACTTATCAACCCAATGCTCATTATATTGCAGCAATGAATTTTGTAAACGTAGTTAACGTCTAATCTATTAACTTAAAGTTTAAATGACATTGATTTAGCCAATGGAAGATGGCCTCATGCAGTTTGTTGGTAGTCTTTCAGACCAATTTATTCTTATAAATTCTATTTTATGGTTGCTGGATCAGCCTCTCCCATTTCTAGTCCACCAATTGCCTCCACATTTCCAACTCGCCCATCACTGTAACTACAGAACCAATTCCTTCATATAAATCTTGTGTGTATATTAACACATGCACTTCCCCATACACAAATAAGTCAACAAATTAAATTACTCGAATAACTCTGATGCACTCAACTTCAGCTCATAACATTCTTATGCAATAAACCAACTAATTGATTAATACAATTGGTTGGATGTAACAGAAAATAAGTGAGTTGGTGTTAAGACTAATTCTAGAGCTTATCATGACTTTATCTGTTATTGATAAGCAAATTTATGATAGCTGATATATATATAAATAATCATTTCTTAATACCACAGCATACCTGTTATAAATATGCAGAGTACCAAGCTTACTCTCCGTTGTAACACAACAGCTAAAGATACGATATTTTTTGAGGTAAAATAGTAAAGCTAACTCTGAATGAAATGAAAGAATTAAACTTATTTTTAGTAGTGCATAACATTTTGGTAGCATACAGGATTTTTAAAAATGTGTTTTAAATAGAATTTTAAAAATAAAGAATTTCCATTTTTAAAACAATTATTCATGAAAACACAGAATTCTGATCATGTACAGCAGCCAAATGTTACCAGGGATACAACTGTAGTGTAATCATTTTGGTGGTTAATATGTGCTTTTACAAGGTAAGGTATATTATGGGAGACCTATGAAACCTGATGAAGAAATCTCTGGGTTTTTACTGTGAAAAAACAAATCCAGAGCTTATTTATGGTTATCTTAGTACTGTTCATGCAGCAGGCAAGTAGTACAGACTAGCAGAAAGCTGGTTTATGTTGGCTAGTGGATGAGGTTACTGAGTAGTAAAAACAGTGGTTTTGTTTTCATCTGTGATGAGATATGACTGAGGGGCAGTATTGGTCATCATAAACTCCAGTAAGTTCCTAGAATAAAACGTTTGCTATAAGTCTGACTTTTAGACTTCTAGATAAGTGTCTAGGTGGTAGTTTTAGGAGCTTCTATTTTGAGTCTCTGGTAAAACGTGAATGGTCACAGAGAGGCAGGACAGTAGGCAGATGTTCAGAATCTAGGCACCCAGACTAGGATCAAGGCACATTAGAGAAATGTGATTTTAAGGCAGCCTTTCTAGGGAGGAGATGCGAGGTAAGTTAGTGCAGAGTATGATGACGGGATGGTGAAAAATTTGCCCCACACTGTCACATTTGTAGATGACTTTAGGATATGAAATATCTGGTATTGAAACAAAGCTGGAATGGTTTTCAATATAGACTTAAGGTCAAATAAGTTTCTAGGCAACCATTAAGTGAGAAACATGAAACTTTTGAGACTTATTGATATTAGGCATTTATGACTTTTAAAACAACACAAGCCAAGAGTTTTAATTCCTATGAAAAGATAGAGGATGTTTTTTTTGGAAATCAGTGCCTAGATAGGGGATGAAAACTAGGAAATGATGGAGAATATCATTACAATAAATTTGTAATCAAAACCTAATTATATCACTTTGCCCATACCCTGCCTTCTTTCCAAGAACTCCCATGTCTCCAAACGGATGGTCTTGTTTCTTCATCATTATTGTAACATATGTATTCATCCACACAAATATATAAATACAAACTGCAGAGTCTGTTATGGTTGTTTGCGTATATAAGATATCAGTTCTGATGGCTTTGTATTAAATAACCAATTAGGGAATCATTTCTGGGAGAGGCTAACTCTCCATATCACAGCAGATCTTAGCTGCCTGTAGTTATTTGTCTCAAGGTGGGAGCCCATGAAATTTACTTCCCCTAAAACAGTGTTGGGGGATAAGAACTAAACTTCTCTGTGGGTATAAAGAATAAGGTTGAGAATGTAGGCGGGAATTACGCTGGTCTGGTAAAGGTCAACACTAGGTTATCTTCTAAGGTCTATGATTTCACTAGTTAGTTGTTTATGTGTCCAGTACCAGACATGATTTTCCTTCTGTTGCGGGCCCTTAGGTCCAATTATACAGTTATTGTTGGCATCAGCATATGACTCTCACTGTTTTACCTTTATGTGTATCTTGCCACTGAGGTCATTGCAGTAATTCATAGGCATCACAATTGGATAGAAAAATGGTTCCTTCCTTACCTTGGTAGCCTACATAGTGCTTCCTAGTACTATGGACGTTGTAGAGCAGGAAGAAGGCTTTTCTGCTATGTCCAGCTCAAACCCTTTCAGTCTTGTGTTCTTGGTGTGAGGTGTCTTTAGCTAGAGGGGCTTATTTTATACCCCACACAGACAGCAAGGGAAATAACAACAGCCTGTGTTGTTTTAAAGTCAGTTGGACTGTCCTGACCAAGATCTTGAACAGTGGTTTGTCATGCCTGTTGTGGTTTTTGTTGTATGTAACATTGTGGGGCATTGTAAGCACAAGTAACACTATTTCCTTTAATGTGTGTTTGTGTGTACCTATATACTTATATTTATTGTAGAAAATTTAGATAAATATAAAATATCAAGACTCCTTGAAGCGTTATCAAACAACTTTAGTTTTGTCAGTCTTTTTTTTTTTTTTTTTGTCTCCTTCTCTGTCAGTCTCTGACTCCCTTGCCTATGAGCGTCCCCTCCTTGTTAGCCTTTCCCCCTTCATATCATGTGGATGTCCTGTGATGAGCAGTGTCAAGGAAGATCCAAATATGGTGAAGCTTTGTTTTGATAATTCCATGGTACACAGCTGAAGTGGTAGGATGAAGGAGCCTGACAAAGAACAGTCCTGTCAGAAGCACCCAGAGTCCCTGTGCTTTCTATTTTTTTGCTTGTGAAGCTAATTCATACATGACTCCTTGGAATCTCAGAGCTTTTCTAGATGCTCTTGGAGTATTCTGAAAACAAATCATCCCTATTCAGCTGTTTGGGGGCCAAATTATTAATAATGGCAAGTTTATTCATGTCCTCAAGCAGCTTTAGTGATTGATTACAGACTTGGTAGCCTAAATAACGAGTATTTATTATCTGTGTATTTGGAGAGTGGGAAGAATTACAAGATGTAAGTGATGAGTATTGTTATATATGGCAAGAGTTTATGCATTTTTTGTATGTGCACATAGTAGAAAACAGAGAAATGTGAGCTTGTCCAACTCTCACAAAAACATGCAAACTAGTTATGAGGGCTTCACAATTGTGGTATTTATTTTTCTTAGACAGGAAATCTAAACACATGGAATTCCACAATTGAGAATCTTTAGAAAATATTTGGGATTGTGAGTTTGACCGTGCACTTTATACAGTGTATGAAAATCCAGAGATTTTGAACTTATTGGGAAGGATTTTAAAGATTATAAGTGCATCCTGACCAATTTTTTGAGAGAGAGAGAGAGAGACACAGAGAGACAGAGAGAGAGAGAGAGAG
>OU015750.1:54766983-54788962 GCA_907169655.1 Acomys percivali
AGAGAGAGAGAGAGAGAGAGAGAGAGAGAGAGAGAGAGTACATGTGCCCCTTCTTACCAGTCAGAGACAGATGGGGGGTGGAGAATTAAATGGGAAGTTTCCCATTGTTTAATGAAAATGTCTAGCTGATGTAACTCAGGAAGTGCCACCGTGAGTCACCTTCATGATTAACAAATCATCTTTTTGAAGAAGACAGTCATTGTCTGGATAAAGTGCTTCAGTGATAGAGAAGACAGTGGCTTTCACTCCAGAAGTGTGTCCTTACATCCACTTTGGTGTGTCGAAATTACTTACATACTTAAGCAATAGTTGAAAGCAGTGACGCTTCACCACCGTGGAGATACGAGCTCATGTGTTAGTTTTATGTCTATGTGAGTTTATAGTGACTATAAGGCCTGCAACCAAAATCCCATGTACCAACGAACTGTGCACTGAGACAACCCTTTATCCCATATATTTTATGATAAGAAATATGTATACACATTTTAATATTATCTAGTTTGCTTATGTCACGACAAATAATTCTGATTTTACTTGCATTTTCTAGGGATGCAGTTTGGTTATGGCTTCAGCCAACATGCCTACATCTTTAAAGTCAAGTAAGGAGTAAGAGGGGATTTATAAAAAACCATACTCATCCTTTTCTACATCTCTCTCTCTTAAATGCCCAGAGTTAAATCTGCATTAAAACAATTTCTTAATAACCTAAAACTGCTTAAAATTTATAGGAAACGTCAAAAGCTGATCATTTTTATTCAATAATTCTTCCTCAATACTTTTGGATTGAAATTATGTGGCCAGAACTGTTCCAGAGAATGAACTAAATACAGGCAAGATTTGAAATAACATTTATTTAACTGACACATTATTAATCTGGGTAAAAAGTCAGTACTGTATCAGCAAGAAAAAGGAGAGAATTAATCCGACAAGAGAGGTCGGCCATGACCATTCTAGCCTGAGTTGTCAAGCTGGCTTCTCTCACCGATTCACTATCTCTTTATTCTTCAATTGTTTTTTTTTTTGCATGTGTGCATGTTAGCATGTGTCATGGAATATATATGGATATTAGAAGACACAATCTGGAGGTTGGTCCTGACCTGCTATATTGACCCTGGGGCTTGAACTGCACTCTTCAGGCCTGAGGCCATGCACCTTTACCTACTGAGCCTTGTTATCAGTTCTGCATTGTCCTTTTTTATAAAACATAGTAATATCTATCCAGAAGTTTATTTTGTGTTAAATTCCATTAAGGATATTTAAAAATCTGTATTAGGTTGAGACATAAGCTCCTGGTAAATGGTAGTAGCTCTAGATAGTAGATTATACTGTTGTGCTTACTCTCTTTGTTACAATCTCCTTTGCTATATTTGATGATTTAGATAGTCTGCATTCAGCTATATCAATATTTCATTTTTCTGTGATAATTTGCTTGTGCTAGTAGACCAAAGTACCATTGATGGAATGTTATCTATATAAAAGTAAAATTATGTTTCATAAGTGTAATGGCTTGTAGAACCATGTGATAGGCAAGTTGTTAGCTGCTATGGTATCTATTGAGGGCTTTCTCATTGCCATGGAAACTTCCTAGGTATAGTTTATAAGAAATTATCCTTGTACTCATCATATGAGCTAGAGCTTTCATTACTTAAACATCTACCAAGCACTACTTTTCCACAGCATCACAAGGGTGGTGGGGTGTTAAGAGTTAGGATGAAGAACCCATTTTTGATTTAGCATGAACATTTATGTGTTGCATACAGTTCTGCCATGGCAATCCTTACATATACATATATGTCAATCATGCATAAAGCATCCCCCTTTGCTTGGGTTGTGGCCTAAATATTTTGGAGATAAAACCTCTAAGAAACCTTCAGATATCAGTCATTTTTTTTTAAACTTATAAAGTTCATGAAGTCACTCAAAGCTAACACGTCAGGAAAGTTTGAGGTTTCTTCTACTGTCTCTAAGTGGTTTCTATATTTTTGGTTGAAAGTCTTCCAAAGTCTTCTCTCACTGCCTTTCTGATGTTACAGAATTAATGTTTACACTAGGGGGCGGCATAACATTTTCTCTTACTTCATGTTACAAACTCAGCAACCGTCCACAAATTAATAAATATGTCAAATATAATTATTACATTTTTATTAGTTAAAAGTCATTCTAAAATTTCATAATAAAAGGGTAATAAAGGTGTGATGTGTTTATTACATATTTATTCAGGCACTTACCCCATATTAATTCATGATGGTTCTCTAACGTAGTCACAAGAATTGCATATAATAAAATCATGATGCCGTGGAGGGTGTGTCAAAAAGCTCTTGACATACATCAGTCTTGGCTTTGAAAGGGTCAGAAGGTGCTTAGTATTTTCAATGTAGTAGCTTTATAATCTTCACTGGCAATTTTATTTTAATTTTTCATTGATTTGTAATTTAGTTCAATTGAAATTGCTGAGGATTATACAATTAGTCAGAGTATTATAATGACTACGATTTTTGAAAGAAAAACAGCTAAAATATACAATAAAAAGTGAAATTATGAAATTCCTTCCTCTGATCCTGTCCTCTCACTGTATTCATCACAGGAACCTACAGAATAAGTAAGGTCTCTTCCATGTGTATCTCTGTGTATTGTCTAAAGAGAATGATGAGTTTCATTACTTTTTTTTTTTTACATGAAATACATCCTTAACTCATCCTTAATCTTTGATCATTAAAAGTGATAAAGAAAAAATAGATGAAAATATTTGTGAGTGAATGATCAAGTTTTGTTAGCCTTTACCAAGTATTCCCATAACAAGAGGAATTAACCTTTCTTAAAATAAAGGGGATGATTATGTATAACCACATTGGCGTATTTTTATTGCTAATCACTGTGCAATTATTGATTCAATATAAAAGGGACATTTAACAGATCATCACTTAGAAGAATGAATAATATGGTGCCCATTGGCATTAAAGCACCCAGGAGGCTCATTTTAGGTAGGCTGTTAGGAATAACATCTCAGAAATGCACATTGCATTCCACAGTTCTGGTAAGCTGTATAGAAGACAACGTATTTTTCACATCACCTTATAGGAAAGGGCTTGAAAAGTAAGTAATAATGATACATCAAAGTCAATTGGTCATCTTTGCTACACTGCTTAGCATACTTAATGGCATAAGAAAATGTGAGAATGTTGTTTATTTGTGATAAATACTCTAATTAAGATACTGTATCAATAATTAAAGTCACATACACTTTAGAATCTACTGATAATTTTAAAGACCATCTTCTTTTTCTCAGTATCCTAAATAAAATATGGATTTCATGCGTTGACAGGCTCCAGGAAAGACAGACAGGGATATGTGAACTATGAGAAAAGTCATTTTCATCCTCTTTCCCACTCCTCCCTCCTAGATGCTAACCCCTTCTGTCCACTCTTACTTTCACCTTACACCTACCCCATAATAGTAAAAGGTATTATATCTATGCCAACTTTGAAATCTAATATGTTTTCCTCAAGAAACTCGTAGAATTCTAGAAAACTTGGCCAAGGCCACTGTTGTAAGCACTCATCTCTTAAAAGAAAAGGAAAGAAAAACTCTTGCTCCCTATCTGGTCAACTGATGTAATATGAGAGGTCCTCATGCTGGTATAATATGGAGAAATTAGTTGATTAGGCAAATCTGCAGAATGGTCATGGTCTTATATATTAGAAGCAATGTGGATGGGTGTGGAAGGAAGGGAAAAGGTTAAAGAAGATAGCAGAGGGATTGAGGGAAGAGAAAGAAAAAACACATTTAAGAGGAATGACAGTTACTAGGAGACCTATATCAGAGTAAATAACAGGGAGTTGGCATGTCAGGTTTACCCTGCCCTTTCCCAATTTATGCTGTGGTCCTGCCTGATTGTTAATGTCACTCTTCTTAAGTCTCATAATTATTTTTCATTTGAATGATAATCTACACAATAGTCTGCTAATTATAGAAACATCCACAGTGAAGGAACCTATTCTCTATGCTAGTAGGAATTCTGTATTCTGTTGGGTCTCAGCAAAGATACCATTTGTAGAGCATGTCTTCAGCATACTCAGTTGATTTGCCGGCAACCTCAATACCAGGACTAGCTAGTCAAGTAGTGAGTATAATTACCCGTACTCCCTTGTTCTGGCAAGCTGAGTTGATCCACATGGCATAGAAGGACAAGATGGCATGGTCAATTGAAGATTCTCTGAGGAAACATCCAACTTGTTGGGAGGAAAAGGAAGCCACACAGAGTGTCTTATCACCAACAAAGTCTATCCTGACTTGAGCTAGCTAGCAGCAGAATTTTTACCAAGTGAAATATATTTTAGCTTCTTAAGAAGCTTGAATCTGCCAGTTGTCTAATAACTTTCAATAAGTATGTTTTATGCTTTATACGGCGAAATTTTGTTTTAACTGAAGAAAATCTGACTGGAGTTAGGATAAATACACAAATTAGTATTTTCCAGGAGGTTCTGAGCTTTACGTAGAGTTTTCACAGTGTGTCACATAGTTGCTCAAATCTTATTTCTCTACTTTTCTATAGTAAAAGTGACTAAAGCTTTAGATATTTTTAGTTTGAATTTTAACTATACAACTTACATCCATTACTTTTGTAGTTTCTGATTCTTTCTGTATACTGACAATAACTGTAAATGATTTATATTGTGCAATAACTCAAATGTTTTTGGCATATTTAATAGTTTATAATTAATTACTACTGGAGTGTCTTACAATTAATGGATAAGTTGGGTGAGTGGATTGTTTTGAGAGTAAAAGGAAAAAAAAGAAAAATAACAAAAATACACACACACACACACATACACACACACACACATATATATATGTCCTTAAATAGATAAATACAACTTGCTCTGTCTACACAATATTATTGTGTGTATATTTTCAAGGCCGACTGTTTAGTATTAATCACCAATTGTTGTACTCTTCCTCCGGGGAGACTATTTCTCAAGTTCTCGGCATGCCCTGGGAACCTGCTGGTTTTTGTCTAGGGTTGATCCCTCCTGGGCTTTCTGTTATGTACACTAGCATGACAACTCTTGTCCTTGTTCAGCTAAAGGTTAGCCACTCACGTTGGTAAGACGTTATGTGTCTAGCTTCCGACATTACTGGAAGTGGGAGAAGACAAATGCCCTGCTCTTCTGGCTCTTACAATATTGCTGACCTCTTTTTTGACAAAGGTCCTCAAAATCTTAGGTGCAGGACTGGCATTGTATACGTACCCACTGGGAATGAGTTCCACATCTCTGCATTTTGATAGTTGTAGTTTTTCTGTAATGGTCGCTGTCTGTTACAAATAAAGGTTTACTTGCTAGCGGTGAGGACTACGCTTGTCTCTAGGAATAAAGTCAAAAAAGAATGTAGTTAGGGATTATGCTGGTTTACTACATTGGCAGTTGACTTACCTTTACAGAAAATAAAAACGGCATCCGAAGTAGTGCTTGTTCTTATGATCTCCCAGAACACAGGAATACATGGACCTTTCTCCTACACACGAGAAACTAAACTAGTGTAGAGTAGGTGGTTAAAGAAACCCAAGAAAACGAAGGACATAAAACTGGGCAGCAAAAAGACAGAGTGCATAGACAGTCTGGAAGTAGACAAGCAGTTTATTCTATGTGGTTCTGAAGCTCCAGTCAAACCTAGATGGTCATCATTAACATCTGGGTGTTTAGAAGCATGTGTTGTTCTCACCTCCGTATTTTAATACCTGTGGGTATAGTCCAGGAATCCAATTTTGTAAGAGTCGGTAGATGACTCCTGCCTTCCTGGGATAATATTCATCTGGCTTGGTTTCACTGGACTCTTTCCAGAAGCAGTTTGGATGTCAGGTTTTCTTATTTAGTGTGAGAAATGAAGTCCTGCTCTGCCTGTCAGTCACCAGAGGACATCACAATAGACGTCTTACTGAGGCAGCAAGAAGGAGTTGCAGTTTTTCTCATGTAAAAAAAGAAGAAAACCAGAAAAAATTTAGTTAGAATAAAGGACAGAATTTTAAACATGATTGTCTAATGTTCACAGAAAACATGGAAATGCAAAACTTCACTTTCAAAGAAGAAAAAAATAGTTGTAAGTACAGCCTTCGCCAGAAAATTCAGTTAACTTTGTCAATTTCCTCTCAAGCACCTTTGAGTATTATAGGTTGTGTAGAAATTAGATTTAATATATTTGATATCATTTCATACATTTTGATGAGTAGTAATTAGGTTTAATATCAAAGGAATCATTAAGTAAACAATGTGAGAAGAGCATTATACAATTTAATAAAAACAAATCTATGTAAATGAATCATTTTATGAATTATAGTTCTAGGTATTTTTAATGAAAAGCACACCAAAAGGGTTGTCACTGAAAACATGAATTTATAAACAAAGCTAGACAAAACATATAGATAGCAATTATATTCTTGTAAATAGAAAACTCTCTTGTCAAAATTTCCAATTGGTACTCCTTTTCTTGTTCCCATGATTGGAACTATCTTTTTTTCATTGTTATAGGCTGATGGTATTGAAGTTGCAGTTCCATTGAGATCAATTCTTCATTAAAATACCTGTGATTGGTTCTGCTGCTTGATACAATTTTATAAATTTTCAAAACCATTGGCATACTCTTACAAAAAATTCTTTTATAACCTATTTTTCAAGTCCAAGGAAAAATTCCAGTATTTTCTTCATATGTTTACTACTTACTTTGGACTGGATAAAATGTTAAAGACTAACTGATAATTTTACAAGAACAATTTAGTTTGTTCTTATAAAATTGTTATATAAATAAGAAAACCTAATTATTCTAGATTGGGTCATCTTCACTCTCTTTAGTTAGTTTTCTTGTGGATACTGCAGCAAATGCACAAGACTACTTTAGAATAATTTGACTATGTCAAATGTGTATCCATAACCAAGTTTGTCTTGTTTTTGTTTATTTGTTTGAAACTGAGGTCTGAACATGGGGCTTTGAGTTTAGTTGGCAAACATTCTACCATTGAGCTAAACACCCACCACCATTGTCTTTTAGCTAACTTTTGAAGAAACACATAACATAAATTCTCACTCCTTAAGAAACATGGCTATCAAAAGCCACAGAGATTTAGATTCAAATAAATTTACACATACATCAAGTATCACTCTAAAACATCATGATTTTGTTTACAAAATATTTCCCCTTATTTACTTTATTTAATTTTACTAACTTTTATGTCTCTGTGTATATTTTTATATGTGTTCATTGCGCTCAAACATGCACATTGCTCTGGAGGTCAGTAGTTTAGTGTCTTACTCTAATGTTCTCAGTCTCATTAAATCAAAATTTTATTATTATACCATGTTTCCTGGTGTTTGCCTGGTGTTTGCATGTCTATGTATGTCCATGTTCCACCTATATGACCCCAGCCTACAGAGGCCAGAGGAGAGTCTGGGAACACTCTATGGAGTGACAGACAGTTGAGATCTGCCATGTGCAGGCTGGAGATTTAGCACATGTCTTCTGGAAGAGGAACCAGTGCCCTAACCATTGAGCCACCTCTTCAACTCCTCCTTACTTTTTGCAATAAGATCTTTCACTCAACCTGGGGCTCACAGGTCTTAAAATACTTGGTGGCCAGCAGTCCCAGGGCTTCCCCGTCGCTGCCTTCCCGGGAACATAGGAGAACATCTTTGAGGCTGGCTTCCACTGGTTTGCGGGGAGGGGGGTCTGAACTTAGGTCCCCAAGCTCCAGGTCTATGTGCTTTAGGGTGAGTCATCTTTCCAATTTCTTTATTGATTTTTTTTTGAATACTCCAGTTTACAGACTAAAGTCCTGCCTATATTTTAGCTTATCAAACAGTGTTTCTGAAACACATTTTCATCTTTCTTCTACTTCTTAGTACGTTGATGAACAGAAGATAAATAACGTAAAGTACCCGATAACATGCTCTACTTGCATTTTGTATTGTACCATGATAGAGAAAAAAATACATTAATTAGTAAAAGGTGATATTACTTCAGTAAAATTTGTAGCTTAAAATATTTTCTCAGGACTTGAAACTCACTTTTCAAATTTTTTTCTCAGCATATTTTTAAAAAATTCCTAGGGCTTTGCAATCTTCTATTTACTAACTATTAAAAGTAATAAATGTTTGTACGCTAAAGCAGATGAAGAATTACTTCCACAGTGTTCATGGCTGCAAGTGCAACATCAGTTTCTGAAATGTATTGTTGACTTTTCCTCACGGAGGAATAAGACAACAGCAGCCGCCTGTTTCCTAGTCACTGGGCTTTGCACTGCGTGTCGTAGAAGGCGGCCTTCTGCGTTCAGTCACTCTACAATCTGCATGCTATCATTCTATCATTCTCACAAGATTATTTTCAGAGAGAACATGCGAATGCAGTCGACACAGTCAATACATATTTGGTGTATGCTGGTGTTTTAAAATATATTTCTCCTAATTCTGGCTGTGCTGCAGAAGGAAGGGAGGGGGATGTGATTAGCAGGGTCGAGACCCGCACCAGGAATGTGGGAAAAGACGCATTTTTGTGCATCAAAAGGCAAAAGGCCTTCGAGCGTCCCTTCCCATGCATTGTAAAGAGGTTTTCTATTGTTTTTTCTCCTCATTCATTTTCTCAAAGACTAATCTGATGAAAAGAAAACTGTATATATAGTTAAAGGCTTCTATTTTCTTTTCTTTTAAAATTATTTTAACAACTTAATTTTTTTAGATTTTAATATAATTATAACACTTCCGTGCTCTTTTCTTCTCTCCAAAATCTCCCACGTATCCTCATCCCCACTTCACTTTTGTCGACTCTTTTTCTTAAACTGTTCATCTGATTGTAAGTGCCACAGGTGGTGGATAACGCCAATGAAATCGAACTTTCCAGATACAAGATGGCATAAACACTCATGAACTCAAGAGACTTGGACAGCAAATGCAAGACCTGCGGAAGTTCAAACCTCACAAAATCCGAACTAGAAGAATGAGAAGGGAACCCCACATCTCACACCCGACAACAACAACAACAACAACAAAAGCTATTCATAGTGGACACGTCCTGTAAAGGTGACACGCAGCTTTCCCAGTGTAGTTTCACTGGGAATCTCAACCACACTTGAGGGGAGGCCACAAACCAGCAAGAGCACACTCCGTATTTTTATGTGCATTTTGTTTAGCTTGTTTTTTTTGTCTTACTGTATTTTTCTTTTTAATTTTGAGGTTTTTAAATTTTAAAACAGAATAGCCTTGTTTTGAAGCAGAGACGACACTGAGTGGGGCACATAGGGAAGTTAGGATGATCGTAAAGGAGTTTGGGGAGGGGAGAGAATGGTTAAATTATGTTGTATAAAATCATTTGAAGTTATAGTAAAAAAATTCCTGTGTTTAATTTAAAACGAATTAACCGGAGCGATCAGGGGACAGGATGCTTTCCTCCTCTCTGATGGTTGCTTAGCCATCAGGGTGGCAGCTCCTCCATCCTTCTCCTCCAAGGCCTGTTGAAAGTCATTCTCAAGGAGAGCCTCCTTCAGTGCAAACTAAGCACACGGGGAGCGAGAGAGCAAATGTAAAGCGTAGACAAAAATGTCAAGTGAAATAACAGACGCAGCGAACACCCTATAAAAGAGGTCCAGTTTTGTGTGGATTAAGAAGTATCGCAGTTATTTCACTGATTTCATTTAACATAAGCGCAGCTGACCGAGCGGTTCAGCTTAAAAAGGGAAAGATGCACTTGTACCCTACTGTCTTCACTTGTGGAAAACCTGCAGCAGGAAGAGGGCCAGTCCACAGGGGCCCAGTACCTGTTCAATCCTGATTCAACTTGATGAGCTGGGCTGCGCTGCTGAGGGGGCTCCCACTTCTGAAGACTAGGGTAGGGGGAGGGGGCCGTGTGGGACATAGCGGCATGCAGGGCGCGGTGGGACCAGAACGAGAGGAGGGAGACCCTAAGATCGAGATGTAAAATGAATAAATAAATTAATTAAAGAAACCCAGGGAGTTGCTTTGTACTTCACTATTGGGATTTCGATTTTTAAATATCAGACACTTATATATATATCAAGGATGATTAATAGATGGCAGAGAGATAAATTAATAATGAAAGAGCTGGAGGTTAGGGATATTCAATTTGGCCCAATTTTGAAATTTCAGAATGTTAGAAAGAAAATTATAATATATGAGAAGTAAATCACATGTAAAATATTTTTAGACATCCACTATAGGCCTTAACATTTTACATGTGTCTCTTTTTTTTTTTTTTTTTTTTTTTACATAGGATGAGTTAGAAGAGCAATTTCTAGTAAAATACTTTCCTACTTTAAACAAAACTAGGAGGCAAAATTTTGAAAATACATTTGTATTTAGGGTAAAAATGATAGACATAGCAACTTTCTAATAAAATATCTTATAAACTCATATTATTATCATCAACAAGATATATCCTATTGTCAGCATTTATATTACTAACTATGAATGTCTTTACTTTGTGTGTAATTGTACACTTTCATGTATACCTTTAAATGGGCAAACTGACACAAGATCATTTTTTTTAGAGATTTTAAGACTTTCTGGAGAATTGCACAAGTGGAAATATAGAAATTACATGACAATTTAGTGTGCACATATTTATTTTCTCAATGTGCCATCAGACTATACACAAAAGAGTGTGCATTTTTTATGAAGTGCATGATTATTGCAGTGGACTTTAACACGAGGTGCCTAAACCTTAGACAATGGGCAGTGTGATTCAGTGGAGGTAACACTAAATATTATGAGTCACCTTGATATATATATATATATATATATATATATATATATATATATGATTATCTCATTTTAAAAATTTCAGTAGAATATTCCTATACATGGTGTTAGCTGTGTCAGTATTTGTTTCAAAGTCTTTTCTTAGCAGGGCTGTGCTGTCAAAGAGATTCAATGTGGTATTGGCATTAGAAAAGAGAAGAAGAATAGGAAATATCATGTCATGCTCAAACACAATCGTTTTGAAGGTAGGCTGCTGGCCTTGGCTTGGTGTAACCTTTTGTGTGTGGAGTGGTCCAGGCATATTCTCAGCTACTTGCATTGACGAAGTCTATCCTGTCAAGGTTCTATGTGAGAAGTGTTTCACTTACCCCTGCCTTGGAGGTGGCATTCAATATCAGATAATCTTTCCAAGATCTGGAGCTTGTGTTGACTGGGCTGGTGTAACTTCCCATGTGAAGGTCTTTGGTGGAGTATAATGTTTACTGCAGGTCAGACAGTAAGTATGACATTAATAGCTTTGATTGTTTATCCCATTTCTCAGTAAAATACAGGAAATACTGTAATATCAACTGCCCATGAAGAACATAGAAATACTCTTATGAATTATTATTCTAAACAATGGGTTTTACATTGGGTTTTTTTTTTTTATGTCTATCAAGATCACGTACGAGCAAATCACTTTAAATTATTCTCTAAGACACCACCTTAAATGAAGTCTAAAAGCAAAGAAAGTTAGAGGTAGAACTTATGGCTGGGACAGAAAATTTGAGGAAAATCTTCTACAGGTTATTGCACTTGAAGTAAAATGAACAACAGCAACTGAAGAAGAGGTGTCGGTGGACAAATCTCCAACGCTGCACTGAGAACACAGGGCCTGGGGCAATGCCTTGTCCCATACACAGTGTGGATATTCATCTAGGCTGCAGGATGCAGCTGAGTAGACATGAAGCCAATACTTGTTACTTGCAAGGAACAAAAGTTTTTGGTACAAAACAACACAATTTCCGTATTCTGAAACAGTTATTAATTTAGATTGAGGCAAGGAGGTAAGTAAAAACAATACAGGCAGTAAACTTCAAACCCCTACCCAGATCTAGCCAACGGACAGGACATTCTCCACAGTTGAGTGGAGAGTGGGGTCTGACTTTCACACGAACTCTGGTGCCTCATATTTGACCACGTCCCCTGAATCGGGAGACCTGGTGGCACTCAGAGGAAGGATAGCAGGCTACCAAGAAGAGACTTGATACCCTATGAGCATATACAGGGGGAGGAGGTCCCTCTCAGTCACAGTCTTAGGAGAGGGGAGTAAGAGGAAAATGGGAGGGAGGGAGGAATGGGAGGATACAAGGGATGGGATAACGATTGAGATGTAATATGATTAAATTAATAAAATAAAATTTAAAAAGTAAAGTATCTGAATAGTTCTGGCTGTCCTTTAATTGAAATCTGTTAATAATAGGACTCAAGGTTCATGCTTAAAAATTAAAAGTCAAGTAAAACATTAAGATGGGATATTTTGTGAGTTAGCTAGGCAAGCCAGGTTTCCTAGGTTCAGTCTTCAGCACACACAGTAAAAATAGAGAACAAAGCCTAAAGAGAGATGTTAGCATTTAAGAGCACTTTCTGCTCTTCTGGGGGACCCTGATTTGGTTCTCAGTGCAGGTTTGTTGGCTCTCAGCCATCTACACACCAGTGCCAGAGGACTGTAAGTCCATTTTGACCTACACAGGTGCCAGGCACACGTGTGGTGCACATACATGCATAGAATCAAACATACACACATGAAAGAAAATAAATAAAATAATATTTAGAAGTAAATCTTTAAAGAATGAAAACTCTACTTCTGAAATTTTACCTCTGGCTTTTACACATGTGATGACTATGTGAATGAAACATACACACACACACACAAACAGACTTAATACATTTAGATAACCGAATAAACTTAACAAATGTTCATGTGTGAAATATGTGTGCTTTTGGAAAAAACTCGGATTTTGAATAGTCAAGAAGATCTAGAAAATATGCAGAATTATTGAAATCTCCTCAAATGTGGAGGAATTTTAATCCAGCAACATGACTACTCCGGCAAGGGATCACATCCAAAGACTTAGGTATATGCGATCTGGGAGGGAGGGAGGGAGAGAGAGAGAGAGGGAGGGAGGGAGGGAGGGAGAGAGAGAGAGAGAGAGAGAGAGAGAGAGAGAGAGAGTTTGGTGCAGTTCATTTGAGTTTGTGCATTTCTGTTGAATTCCATTCAGTTTGTGGAGTCAGTGTAGTTCAGTGTGTAGATTTCAGAGGCAGTTTTTCCCATCAGAGCAATTCAGTCAGGCGAGGAAAGCCAGTTTGAATCACTTAGCTTGGAGAGGAATTTTCGAGTCACAACAGCTGACTTGAGACAGCCAGCTAGAGTTCAGAAACTACTAGAAAGTGTGAGCTTATTCAGCAGTAAGTCTCAGATGCTGAAAACATTTTAGGTCTAGGTTAGCATCTTGGGTAGGACTCTAATCTCATCCCCTCATCTGAGGAAATAAAAATATTTACAGTTGTTGTCAGTCTACTAAATTCATATAAAATTTAAACAATAGTGTGTAATAGTTTCATATATACTTTTGACTTAGTTATTTTGAAGTACATTTGTTTTATTGATCTTTCTAAATTAGCTAGGAAAAAAATAAGATTACTGAAACTACAAGTCAAGTGTTATTTATATATACTTATTTATTTATTTTTTAAAATTTTTATCTCTTTTAAAATTTGCTCTTAAACAATTTCATATGCATACATAAGGTTTATGGATGGCTCTCACCCAGACCTGCCTAAGACCCATGTTAACCACCCCTTTCATCCAATCACATTGTTCATGTTCCTGAAAGGACTGGATCTATTTTGGAGCCTACTCCGCAGTGAGTACACAACTAAACACAGTGATTCTACCTTTCCCAGAATCCCTCAATATGTTCTTCCTTGTTTCTTGACTGGTTTTTTAGAGGGATGATCTTGTGTGAAACCAGTGAAGGGAAGTTGTGAGAGTTGTGAGTATACTTATATGAAGCTTGAAGAAATGCTTATTTTGTTTCTGTGATATTTTCCTCCACCTCTCATTCCCTAATAGTCAATATAGCACTTTAAAATTATATATATGGTTTTCACATTGCCTTTGTTTTCTGACTCAGTGATAAGACCATTGGCTGCTTTTCCAGAGGACATGGATTCAATTCCCAGCACCGACATAACAACTCACAACCGTCTATGACTCCAGAACCAGGGGCTCAATAAAGTATTTACAAACACCACACAATGGATAACGTAACAACTATAGACTATAACATAAATACGAGCGTTTCAGATAGCAAAATTCTAGTGTACTTAAAAATAAATTTTTATTGTTTATACAACATTAAAATCAAGCGTACTTAAACACATACATATACTTGCATACACATATATGCACACATAAATCCCAGAGGCAGCATCCTGTATTAGCACCATTAAGATTATAAATGAACCTCTCTCAGGATGTATGTGGGTCAGTTGCAGCTTGCTTTCCATTTCAGCCACAATAAGTACGTTGTCTGACTTAGAGAAAAGTATAAGAAAAATATATTTATGGGATAATATCAAGAAATACGCTAACTACAACAACCAAATGAACTGTGAAATATCAGGAATGGCATACAAATCTTAAAGCATATTTATTAGCATAAGAGTGATGACCATCATATGATGTAACACATTTAAAAGGGACACATTTACACAATATCAAAAACAAACAAATTTATTGCATTTCTCACAATGATTGACAAGGGCAATAAAAATAATGCTATTGATTGGTTTTTAGCCAGCACCTAAATAAAAATAAATATTTATTTATTCAGATATGTTTGTGATAATGTTGATACAAAATACAATAAGAACATTTTCAAAACAATATGATATCAATGAATAGGGAGTGAAAGTGGCAAATTTCATATCATTATTTTTTTACCAAAAAAATGTTAACATTAATACAAGAAACCTACAGCCTAGTTATAAATACAAAATATTCACGGTGCTTTCCATTTTAATAAAAGTGTAACTTTATATGTGTGAAGTCCAGTATTGCCCATATGACCCACGTCTTCTATATGGAATGGGTACTCTATCAGATTTTGCTCAAAGCACCAAGAACAATTATGCAGTGTAAGATCTTATCTGGGTTTATGTGCCAGCTCAGATCACTTACAATCTGGAAATGACACACATTTTCATACAGTTTGAATTATTCATAATATAGGCTCCAGGTTGTAGCTAAAAAGCAGTATTCCATCTGGAGAATCCCAGGACAGACAGTGTTCAGTAAATACGCTGCATCTCTGTGGGGCCTTACACGCTTTTCTGATTAAACTGCCCAGCTCATCTCACCATTCATCTTGCTTATATGACATTTTTCTATTCAGACTTTCAGTTTGTATATCTTTGACATTTAAAATAAGGAAACAGCTGAGTAAATTAATAAATAATGCTGCATTGCGGGATAAAATTCGGAAATGTGTTTCTTCAGTGAGAGAGAGAGGGTGGGTAAGCGACAAGCAGACGCCATCTGTGTATTCAGTGTTTGTCGTTCACTCCTTGTAGCAGTCAGAGCCTATTCTGAGTCAGATGGGAATGCCCTCTCACTACTGCCACTCTTCAAAACAAGCAGGATGCTTTCATTAAACCGAAATGGCACTCAAGAGATTATTAAAACAACTCTATCTTTAATTCAAGAGTTCACAAATGGCAGTGTCGTCGATCATGTTGGAAGTGGGAGGACAAAAATAACAATTAATATGTTTCCCCTGGGACAAATAATTACAGGAATAGACTATTTGAAAAGTGTAGTATCTTAATGTGCTTTAAATTCTATAAAATTATTATCCATCATGTCGAAGAAAACTCACTGCTCATCTTTCTCTTCCTTTTGTACTCACAAAATAATAGTCTGAAGATAACTAGGAATTTATTTTCAAAATGAAATATTGAAGAATATTTTGAATTACTACAATTTATATCCATATTTAAATAAATTAACATTAAATGTGAGGTATCAAACGGCTCAGATGGTAAAGGTGAAAAAAATTGAAATACTTAGAATCAATAAAGCTGAATGTGATGTCACATATGTAGTTTCTGTGCTCTCTGGTCAGAGAGGTGGTTGGGATGGGCGACTCTCTGGAAGTTTGCAGGACAGCATTCTTGGCGTTTTCAAGAGTGAACATCAAAAAGCCCTTCTCAAAACAAAGCAAAAGGCAAGCAATGTCACCTCAAGTTGTCCTCCTGTCTCCACAGTCACACAAGAACCTTTCCACATACAATAATAGTTATAATGAACACAATTATTTACAATTAGTAATGGAATATATATGGACAAATAGGGAAGAGAGTTAGTTAGCATCTATAAGACACAAATTTGAGTTACATGAGTTTCCATAATCTTTAATAAATAGCCAGTGGAATGCACTATTTTATTTTTTCTATTATTGTTTCATCAAGTAGTGTTATGTATCCATCACTTTATTTTGAGCAATAATTTTGAGCAATTATTGGTACTTTAACAACTAAGTTCTCACTGGAAATATATTTGTATAGAAAACTTAAATGCAGATTTTAATATTTATGTGTTATGCAGTTAAATATCAATAGAGCACATAGTTTGTAGGATTAGCATCTAAAATACTTGGAGGGCAGGTGTTTTTTGTTTGGTTCATTGGTTGGGTTTTGTTTCTTTGGCACACTCATATTCCCAGGTGCTTTTCTTAAATTTTAATTATAGTACAGGCTCCATAGATTTTGCTTTTCTTTATAATATTGAAGATAAAACAAAGCTTTTAATTTGTACACTTAAGCATGCCACAATTCTCTTGATAGACCTTTTAAAGTCTGCATAGAAAGTATTAAGAGATACTCTTTAAAGAAATGTTTTAACTTGGGTTTGGATATTTGATAGAAAGTAAAATATGTAATTCATCTTAATGAGGTCGGAAATAATATTTTTATTTAGCCACATAGCTATATAAATTTCATCAGAGTACCTGCTCCTGTCAGACTCATATAACTAAGGAATACTTTGTAACATGCAGGATATGTGTTGAACCAGAGGTGATTCATATATTTCCTTTTAATAATTGTCTATTATTATAATGTGGAAGTGACTGGTCTTTACAAATGAAAATACCAGCACAATCCATAGATTTCTCATCAAATTATCACAACGCTGTGTCTTAAACAAGGATACAAATGCAAAATTAGCAGTAAGTGCACCATAGAAACCTTTTTACAAAATGGAGCTCTCACATGAAAATGTTGTTCTTCTTTCCTTCAAAATTGTCAGTTTAGATGTGAGCGTCTCATTTTTTTTTTAATTAGGAAGACTATAACTATTATCTGAATAGAGAAATCATGCTGGTAATGTGTACGTATATTATCAGAAGAGATTCGCCTCCCATGTGCAAATTTTGGCCCATGCATACTGATAAATGTGCAGTTTGGCTCTGAAACACAATGTATAGTTTTAGATGCTGTTTAGTGTTATCAAGCTTGTCTGGAGTGATGCCAATATATGAGAAGGCTAAATAGGAAATTCATTAATTATACTGTTTACTGTTTCACTGTCAACTAGATCATTAAGCTGATCTATCTCGACTGTTCTCATTAGTAGATAGAATGAATTATAACACAATTGAAATTATCTGCTGTATGAAAAGTTTATATCTGTGCCTTTTTCAGAAATAAGAAACGCATAGACTTATTGACACCTAGAATGAAGCTAAGTTTGCATTTAAATTAACTATATAGCTTTATTAATTTTCTTCTAGAGCTTCATTCCCAACTGAATTATTTTTCTCTGAGCACTTTTTCACTGAAAACTTTCACATCTGGGATCCATTTTTCTAGAGCAAATTGTGTTGACAGACATTTTAGCTTGAATTGAGTTACATTTCAGCATGACGACAGTGAACCAAGAAGGGCAGGGCCTGTGCTGCATGTTATTAACTATATTAGCGTAGACAGAATGCATTTGCATAGATACTACACATGTGGTATCTATGCAAGAAAGAAAAGAGAGATATACTTTTTACATTACTGTGTTATGGGATTATGATTTCAGACTGAGAACTTTTTGCTAAGTATGCATTAAATTGCATATATAGGTAACAAGAGAGTAGGAATGTATTTGCTCTAGGAAGCTCTTGATGTTAATATTTCAGTTCCAGTCTTGAGATCTACCTGCCTTCACATTCTTAATTCACTGAACTCATGTAAATAAGTGACCTTCAACTTCGAGGAGAGTTTTAAGGTAATTAGTAAGCAGATGAGTAAGTAATTCACTCACTTATTTAATATGGAATTTCTCAGGTTTATCTTTCATGGTTCCTCGCAATATAAGAAAGCAAATAAAAGACCCTCTCCCTCCTCCATGGAACTGAGATCTGGGTGAAACAGCCATATATAGAAGTGATTACAAAACCAAAACAATTGCCGTTGCTATGAGCTCCCAAGGAGAAGAACTTTAGGCTTTATACCTTGTATGAAAACCCACTATAATAGATTTTCAGCTTCTACTAAGGATAGAAGCTTTTTGGATAGTAACAAAAGAACACAAAGGGGTTAAACTGAAGTGCAGTCAATGATGATGGAAAGATGCCTGGGATCCGACATCACTGAAAGACACAAACAGGGAGAAAGTGTGCTCTCTGTTCCCTCCGCAGGTTAAGAGTCACATAGAAAACATTATTTCTAGGCGACTCCCTGGACTTTCCCCTAAAACACTTATCAAATAAAACCATTCCTGAATGACACAATTTTTATGTGTACTGTTTATAGACACTCTGATGAAAGATACAGAACAGAGGAAAATCAGAAGATGTGGTCCCTTATATATACAGGAAAAGAGATTATTTTTCTTAGTTCATGATACCGGAAGTCATTTAGACACGTAATTCCTTCTTTCTATTTTTATTGTCTCAATTTTGGCATTTATATGTATTGAATGCATAAGTGCACCTAATTTATTGGAAGTGTTACACATGTTTGAACCTGTGGACATCATCCACTTGTTCATTGTCCTGTTGATATGAATTGCTCTTATTGATTCTTTAATGTGTCCTTAATTCAAAGAATATTTTATATGTAATATACATGAATTTGCCAGGCATCTTTTTGTATTCCTACAATATATGGGAAGCAATGCATGGGCCAATAAAGAGTTACAAAAAATGATATAAAACAAAAGATCTTATTTTCAGGCCAATTTGTTGAAGTCAAATTCTATAAACCGGGTATCTAGGGAGAATTTGTAGGAGTTTTTAGTTAGATGCAGCTTGATAATGATCTACACAGAGTAACAAATGATATGACTTCAAACATATAAAGGGCTGTAGAATGAGCAAATATTAGAAAATAGTAAATGAAAGTATAAAACAAATACTTTAAATTACGATTCAATTATTTTCTGTGGTGTATTGAATGTCCATTTTTATCTGCTCAAGTCTATTTTAGGAAAATTACTGTATTGAAACCGTAAGCTTAAGATGGTGGTTGATGTCTAATATATATAAATGTGTATGTGTGCATTGAATATTCTTGATATTGTGGTTTATCTATAAGACAATTATATGAACATTCATGTACCTGTAGTGACAAAACAAAGTAGCAAGAAAGCTTGCAGTGTGGTTGCCTCTTGTGCATCACCAATTTATATGATCTTCTAGTCTTGTCAGTATGAATTATCACATAGAAGGCATAAAAACTGATAGCAAAGTTAGAAAATTGGCATAGTCCATATAATTGGTCTAGAAATGGCAGATTAAATATAGGTTTTAAGACATTTCTTAGTTTACAGCGGTGCTTTACTTGCAAATCCCTTTTCAGTCTTTGTTCCTCACCACTCAGCTGTTGCTAAACCCAGTGGTACTTAGCAACCCACTCTGCAGCACCAGTAGCTTGTCTGAAATTAAGTAGTATCTATGTGTCTAATAAGGCCTGATGGGTTAGGTTCCTATGGGATTTTTCTGCCTTGCTGTATTTATAGTGTTTTAGACCTAGGCAAGATTCTAATGGAAATTCATCCAACTCTATTAGGTTATTTGAATGCTGAGGTCTGAGGAGAGGCAATATAACCTACCAAAGCAAATTAGATGTTAAGACTTAGAATCCAGTTTTTAGTCTTAGCTACATTTAATAAAAAGTAGTAAATATAGGCTAAATTCTTCATTTTTTTAAATAAGAAGAAAATGGCAAATACTATTTTCCAATGTTTTATTTACACATATAAAGACTATATAGTTATAAAACATATAATTATAAATTTTGTATGTATTGTGGTTTCAATTTTGAAACAAAGGCTCATGAGAAAAATCTTATCAGTTACACTGACAGAGATTTTTCCTGGCACACAGGTAAAGATGAAAGAAATTCTACTTGCTAGCCACAGATAATAAACTTTGTACAGAATGAACAATTCCTCATTTTGAAATTCTACTGGCAGTGAGAGCATTGGACTCCTCAACTATGGGAGAGGAAGGCCAGGGTTATGGTATTATGTTGAAATAAAATAGTTTAACATTGAAAACTAGACACAAATAAACCCTTTAAATCTAACAAGCAAAGAGTGTGGCGATTTGTTCTGAACCTACAATGCATAACTGATATCTGTCAGCTTAAAAAGTGAGTAAAATTAAAGTATTTCATGTTAAAATTAATTAGTACTTGAAGAAGACAAACAAAATATTCTTGTCTTCGTAAAAGTAAAATCACCATTAAAACAAGCCTGGGTTAGTAATATGCACCTACTCCCCCGTCATCCAGCAGTAATACGAATCTAATGGAAATCCGATGTTGCTAATTCTCTCCAAGTGCTTACACTAGCATTGGCCTCACCTGTTACTTCCTTATTAATATTCACCATATAAGTTATGCCCTGTAAAATGTTATGCTTGTTTCATATTCATTATTAATATTATTGTAATTAGCAATACAAAAATATTGACAGCATCTTTAGCTAAGTTGATTCTGCATGTGTAATTAGGATTTATGTTATCCCTAGTGTTATGCTTTGGGCTGTCTTTTAATTCTATGTGATGAAGAGCAAGCCGAATAATACTGATTTAGATGAAATAAAATGGCCACTAGCAGTTTATAATCTATATATGGAGTATAGTTAATATCAGAAATATATTGAATGCTTTTAGTTAAAAAATTATAGAAAATATTTTTATTGTTTAACTGATGATTCTCAGTTTTGCCATTCAGGCTCTGTTTACCTACCTTTTATGACACAGTCCACCAGGAACGGCCTCAGAGGGATCCTGAGAGGGTGGAAGTGACCTCAGGCATCAGTGAGTCCAGGGGAAACAGACTCTTGGGAGACAGGCTTCAGTGAGATAGCTCATTTGGAAGCAAAGTCTTCCTAAATCTGTCTGGGAGTGGGGATGAGTAGGAGTTTCTTACTGAGTGTATATCATTGACTGCCAGATGCTGGGGATGCCTTATTTGCAGGAGGAGGAATTCTAGATGCTGCTGGACATAACCTTATAGAGGGAAAGGAAGTTTAACCTTGCTACTAGGCTATCTGAGATCATCACAGAGGCAAAGGTGACAAAGCAGTGGGAGTGGGAGGGTGGGGAAGACAGTGTTGCAGGGCTATGTACACCTCAACATGTAGGCCCTGGGGCAAGGAGAGGGGTCCTACTCCTGCCAATCTCAGGACAGGGGTTTGGACATGCCTTGGCCCGGATTTTACTCCCACCCCCATGTCCCATGGCCCCCAGACCCACATAGTTTAATCTATAGATTTCTCTTTTCCTGTCCATATATCACTATTAGGTGGTGTGTTTTGAAAGTGGTTATTATCTCATTAAAATAAAAAAAGAAAAACTATCCCAATAAACTAAAAGGAATGCAACAGTTTAGAACTACTGATATGGGGCAATTGGGTTAAAAAATGTTAATATGAAATTATTTGGGACAAACAAAATGATGACCCTGAAAAATGGATACTCATACTATAAAATCACCTAAAGGAACTAGCGAGTAATGTAAACAGTATATTGATGCAAAAGATTTTATAGCACTCAACCTAAATGGAATGTTTTCAAGTCCCTCAATTAAAGGCTCAGAGAGCTATACCAAAATGAGGCAGAAAGATATAAGAGCCAGAGGGTGTGTGTGTGTGTGTGTGTGTGTGTGTGTGTGTGTGT
>OU015750.1:54794604-54813786 GCA_907169655.1 Acomys percivali
AGAGAGAGAGAGAGAGAGAGAGAGAGAGAGAGAGAGAGAGAGAGAGACTCGATCCATACAACATTACCATATTCTTACCAACCAAGGTTGTTTGCGTGGTAAAATCCAGATTTTTCAGCATGGTGACATTCATATTTTCTGAATAGTGGTAGGTGACACCTTGATATGCTTCAGAGAACATGCGCCCATATGAATTATTACAAACTTGGGTAGTCATTGTGGTGTCCTCCTTTGAGGAAGGAAACAGAGACAGGCAATTATCCATGAGTTTGAGACCAGTTTGGGATACATAGTGATACCAGGACAGCCAGAACACATGATGAGACACCATCTCAAAAAATGAAATTAATATAAACAAGAATATTTATAACATCAACAATAAACACTACATATTTCAAACTGCTAACATTAAAAGAAAACTGTGGAATCAAAAACCTCTATTATAAAAATATAACATTTTGAGATTGGCATTGAAGAATAAAAAATGTAAGAGAACGCTCTGACATTTATTTTCTTTAGTATTTGCTAAGTATTGAATATTCTCTGTTAATAATTAAATTTGTATTTATATAATAAAGGTTAGCATGCCATACTTAAAGGATGGTGTTCTGTAATGTACAGGATAGCAGTCCACTTCTGTTTTCTTATTTGTTAATAAAAATATATGGGTCAAACCATTTAAACACGAACGCAAGACATCTTCCTAGTGAAGAAGAATGAATATGATAGCTTTTCTATCATAGAGCTGAAATAAATAATGTGAATTTTGTTCATGATAAATATACACCAAAGAATAGAAAAGACAAACTCACAGTATGGAAGATATTAATTTACTGATTATTTCAGCCTTACATTACATTTATGATAAATATTCAGGCACAATTAATTTGTTTTATACCACATTACAAGTAGTAAAACTATATTGACAAATGTACTGGTTATTTCCATAGCCAAGGATGTAGAATTAAGAGACTAATTTTGAGCAGAACATGACATTGTACACATGAAATCCATGCACCACGGAGTCTATGGCAAGAATATCTATAATCTAAGGCCAGTCTGGCCTATAAAAACATCTAAGGAAAAGATAATTATCCATGACACTAAATATTGAGAAACTACTGCTGTTTAGAAAGCAAGATTTCATAATAATGATTATGGAACACAATAATAATGTATAGTTAACATGTATAGATACATATTCAATGTGTCTATGTGTAATTTTCTTTGTATATAAGACAGACATTTTTAATAAGAAAAAAAAAGAAAGAAAAGAGAGGGGATAAAAAGCATTTGAACAATTGACCATATGAGTTCCCAGAATTTAAAGGCATAATTTGAAGGTTACGGTTCCATGAGTAAGGAACTTACTGCACAAATGTGAGGACCAGAATTAAAATCTCCAGAGACCATGTGAAGCTAAGTGCAGGTGCACACATTTGTGATCCCAGTATTTGTGCAGGAAGATGGGAAGAGGAGACAGACAAACCTCAGGACACTTGTATGCCAGCTAGGCTGATAGGGGCAGCAAAGACAAGGAGAAAGAAGATGAGGATTCATAGCTGAAACTGTGGTCTGGTCTCCACATATGAGTTCTATTAAATATGCACAGTAGGTTACCAAAAATGTCCTTTGTATGGAACAGGATATAGTGATATGGACAAAGAGTAGAACATGGAAAACTACTTACTTACATTACTAGAGATGTTCTTTTTCAAAACTCTGTGTGTGTGTTTGTGTGTGTGTGTGTGTGTGTGTGTGTGTGTGTGTGTGTGTGTATTGCACCTGAGTGGTACCTGAGTTGGTGAGTGGGCTCTGGTCTGAACAGAGCATGAGTTACAAGCTGTTGTGACCCTCCTGGCATGGGTGCTGAGAATTAAACTTGAATTCTCTGCAAGAGCTTTTAACTACAACTCTCTATGGCCCTTTGGCAGGATTCGAAAACAATCTTATAATCAAGTGTATGACCCTTTAGTCATACAATATTGACTCAACTTTTGTTTGGTTGTTTTGTTTAAATTGGTGAGTGTGGAATTTGGGATTGTTTCCCATTTTTATCTAAAAATCAAATAGTCAAATAGATATGTATAATGGTATCCACTAGTTATAAGGTTTTAATCAATAACAGAAAGATAAAATTCTACTTAACAACACACACACACACACACACATACACAAAAAAAACTCACAAAACACTTGCAACACATACATAATAATTCCATGGTAAAGCTCAATTGAAACAGAATAAATGAATAGATTACACAAATAGTAATAATATATATTAATGAAAAGCAAAATTGAATGGTTTGTTTAAAGCATTATTTTAGTATACAGAACTAACTACAAAGTGAAATATATAGGGATAAAATTATCCTGGTTAATTGTGAAATGATAAAATGTGCATTCACATGAGAGCTTCCAGTTCTCTGCTTTCTTTCTTTTTTATTAATTTTTTCTTATTTTACATATAAATTTATATTATTACACATATATACAAATATACAATAAACTACATACAGCAGGAAGAACCATGATGCTATCAGGAATTACGTAAATGTTATATTCTTAGTGTTTTGGTTATTTGTACTTGGCAACTTTGAAGAAAACATCTTTTTTTAAAAAATCTTAATGATGACTTCATTAAAAGTTGTGCTAATCTTCAATATTTGAGCTGTGATAGTAAACATGTTATGTAAGGGAAGGCAAAACAAATTCTTACATAACTGGGAAGTCTTTCAAGCATGTGAAAAATGAAAACTGTGGGCTGTTCAGAGAGCCTTCCAATGACTTCTTAGCTTGATTTTCATAAGCTACTAAAAAGGGTGATATCAGGGAAAGGTGTTAGACTGATAAGCATTTTCTTTTTATTATTCAAGTCTTTGATGTTTAATATTGCACCACACTGGGGCAGCAGTCAGCAAGATAAGTTGTCTGAAAAAGTCTATCAGAAGTGCATGTCATTGGGCTTTGGTTTGGAAGACTAAAAGTCAAATCACTTTCTTTCTTCACAAGTTTGGCTTACAAATCATGATCTGACTGTAATTTACCTGTGAACAAATGGACAATTTTATCTCATTCCAAAAATCTGGGTGTCATGTCTACCTCTAACATTCTGTGGCTTGCATATGCATAGTTAGGTAAGATAATAGTGTGTACTTTCATAATTAAAATTTACAGAACAAATCACAAAATTTGTAAATTAATATATGTTCTATTTTTATGTTTATTTCTTCTAAGAAAATTCATATATTTTGCATTAAATTCTTTAAATAAACTTTTTATTCTACTTTGAGTATGTGGATTATCAATAACTTAGAAATGTAAAGAGAAAAAGCCCCATGGCACAACTATCACATCAGCCATTTTTTTCTGTCTCTTCTGTCAGTTGTAATATTTGATGTGTAGTGGGTATATAACTCATATAGAAAAATTTTCAAATATGTTTCTTCAATATTATTGATACTTTTATAATAATTTTTCATTTTGCAGCCAAGATTTCATTAAAGGCATAGACAGTATAAACACTGCTATGATGGTCAACCCTCCTTACATGTTTAAGGGAAGACACACTATTCATGAAGTTGCACTTTATTTCTTCCCTCAAAACATTAATTTTTTTACAAGTTGGGACACATTTCTATGTTGGATTTTCCCTTTCCCCTTTTGTACAGAAAATTATTTTTTCCCATCCTTTGTCTTTTTTTGTGTGTCTGTGTTCTACAGAGCAGGTGGTCTGCCACAGCAGCACCACCATGATACCTTAGGTCTCAAATTATTGGGCATGGTAATACAGCTGAGGTAAAAGGGCAAATATACATTCAAATTCAAATTTCTATTTGTAGTCAGCTCTCTCATTTGAGATTTGAGCCTATCTGTAAAACAAGAGGAAAGACTGATAGTGAAAACTGAACAGTTTGCTTTTGTATGTCATTATGGAGTATTTTTTTGTCGTCTATTCTGTCACTTATAGTTCCATATATTCTCACTTGTGTGAATTTTGACGTGAGTAATCTTTACTTAAACGGTCAGAATTTGCCTCACTTTTTTTTTTACAATATAATATTTATTATAAGCAAGATGTAGTTTCAAGGTTTTATAATTTCTTTACATAATGAGCATACTTAGAAAATATATGCATACAGCGGGCAGATGTTATGCACCTCCCTCCTTTACAATGTTACTATTGAGCTTTTGTCTTTGAGTCATGTAAACATGAGTTTATGAACTGTTTTAGATTTCAGGAAATAGACCACACTATCCAGTATTTCTAATTTTATAACTCCATTGCCATATCCATGTTTGTTATGCATTTGTGAAAGAGTGCATAGCTGCCTATGGAAATTCGCTTACATTTATTTATGTATTTCCATTGAAAGCCTCCATGGCTATCTCCTCAGAGGTGACAAGCAGGAAGTCATGGTATGCCAGTAACCCGACTATTACATAAAAATCACATCTATACAGTTAGATCATTTGGAATGCGGCAATTTTTTAGTTATGCAAACATTTCAGCATAGAACAGAATGGTCCCGCTCAAACTAAGGCACCAGCCAAGGACAACACTGTTTTTTTTAACATGGAAAGAATGAAGACGGTTATTCCCAAGGCATGCATGCTCTACCTTATCATGCTGGTTTCCATCAGGTTTATAGTCCTGGGAATAATTTCCTCAGGAAGCTGTTGGTGATTCTTTCAACACTCTCTCCTCTGTCTTGGCGACCCAAGCCCTCCCTACACATCGAACCCGTCTTGTCCCATTGTAACACTTTCTTCTTCCTAATTCCTGAGTTATGTATTTCTTTCCTTGACATGTTACCCCATATGTTCTCTTACTACTTTTCTGACATAAGTGGGCACTTCAATTTAAGCATATTTATTTAAAAATTCAAAGCTAGCATCCATATATTAGAGAAAGAGAACACATAATGTTTGTCTTTGGTGGTATTGTTAATTCACTTAGAATCAATTCTAGATTTAACAGTTCATCTGTGAATAAAATAGTATTTTTTCAGCAGTATGATGTTTCATTGTACATGTGTACCACCTTTTCACGTGGATTGGGTAGTTTATTAGCAGATGATCAAAATAAAATTTCATGTCCAATGAAATAAAACCACCTACATGTCAACCCAATTATTTATAGAAACTTAAATATAATCTAAAATTCATAAAGGAACAAACACTCAGTTTACCCAAAACAACCTTAAATATAAAACCACTGCTTAGTCTTGGGTATTTACTTACTTTCGGAGTTTCTCTCTTTCGTTGATGAAAATAAAAATACAACAGTGTCAACCCCAGTTTCATTGTACAATAAATGTGATTATGAGCAAAAGTATTCATACGTACACATCTCATAACTATCCTATCTATGCAAACATCACTTACACTGTAATAATCATGACAGATTCACTAAAAGAGCATTAACATATTCACATAAACCTACTGAGGTTTTAGTTTAACTGTGGACTGATATGTCATGGTTGGTTTATATCCATGGAAAGTCTGCCCTTTTCAGAACAGAACTGAAAAAAGAATGGTGGGGCTGGCAAGAAGGACGATGGTGGAAGGAGACAGGGAGGAGAGGAGAGAAGGCGCATTATAGGAAAAACAGACAAACAACTGAGGGATTTTTGTGAAATACACTCACACCAGCCGTTGGGTATTTATTTATTAGGAAGCACATAATACATATAAATTCAGTTATTACATGTTTATAATAATTTGTTTTGTATAACCTTGTTTGGGTCCAATAAAACAATATAAAATCTCAAATTACTCAAATTCTGATTACCCATATTCTCTTATAAATATTAATCATTAGTTTTCCTCTATCCTTAGGAGTGTTTTTGCCAATAAAGTTACTCTAATAATATATATCATTTAAATATGACCTCCCAAAGAACGGGAAATAAGAATAATTCTAATGCTTTGTAATTTTTTCTCTACCACTCTTCTGTATAGTGAACATCTAGTGAATATGCTAATGGAAATATTTAATACCTTAATAACTAGCTTAAATATATAAAACGCATAGTCACATGATAATTGCACATACCCACACAAATGTGAACACAAGGAATAGCTCTAATATCTTATGACTAAACTTTTTAAATCTTACTCACTACTTCACAACATATCTGTGTTCTTCCTAAATAACTTGGTGACCAAATGTAGATTCACGAGCCAGGAAATTTGAAAAATAAATAAATATTTAATATATATTTAAATAAATAAATTTAAATAAATAAATATCATTCTAAGTAAACAAAAAAAAAAGAGCATTGATGCAGTCTCCAACTATGATAAATGGTTCTTCAGTAAGAGGACATGTTAGGAAAAAATTAAAAATTTTATAACACTGACATGACATTTATCTTTTGAAAACGTTCTGAAAGTATACCTTACCTTGGATATTAAAGAGTAACTTTCATCACACCACTAAGTGACATAGAATGTATCAGACTTACAACCTCAAGCTGACTTAGAAATATAGTGTGGAATTTTTATTACTTTTTATTAATTATATTTCAGCTTTTAGGATGGCAATTTGTATACTTTTATATTCAAGTCAATTGAATTTCTCTGACAAATAAGCCAGAGCTGCAAATGCATACATTTCCTATGCATTCTATTTTCTTAGGAAGTATTATTTTTCATAATTATTATGGGATGTTCTGTAGCTCTAAGATTATCTTACCATTTGCTCTTATGAAATCCTCTTTATTTTATACTTATTTTAAATGACACTGTAGCAGGATAACAATTCTAACTTAATGTTTAGTTCAGCACTTCATCTCATAAATTTTTATCGCCCAATTTTTCTATCCTTGTCTGTATTTCATGAATTCTGTTGTCAGTGTAATTGCTATTTTGTTGTCGATAAATATTCCCTTTCTATCTGATGGCTTTATGGTTTTTATTTTCAGGATTATGTATTTTGTCAATTCAAAACATTTAGCTGTTGGTTTTATTTCCTCTTGCCCTAAGGTCTTGTTCGGATTCTGTTTGATGCTTTGTATTTGCTTTTCCTTAACCTCTAGATTTCTGATTTTTCCTGGACGTGTCCATGAATGAGTACATATGTGATAAGAGAAGGGGATTCTTCAGATTATCCATGAAGTCATTAGTGGCAAGGAAACTTTTAATAATGTTCCAAAGGTATACTTAGCACCAAGACTTGATTTCTAAAGTTAGGGGAGAAGAGCAGCCACGTGCAGGCAGCTGTGGTGAGCTTCCACAACCCCTCACTTCTCATGTATGCTTCGTCTTCTGTGGTCCTTACAAACGAAGAACAGAGGCCATAAAAGTGGCATAGGAAACAAAGATGTATCAGCACAAGTTAAAAATCAGGCTGAGAAAATTAAGTGTTCCTACATGTTGATGGCTTGTTGGGTAGCAACCCACTATATCAGTGCTTTGATTACACTATTCCTTAGGTCCCCAACATTGGATCATCGAAAAGCAACTCATTATACCAATGAACCCAACGCCATTCAATGGATGATTTTATGATGCCATGAATATTAGTTCTTACAATATTTGTATCTAGATAAGTAAATGATGTGTATATGTATACATTATACATGTAAAAATAATTAATGATAAAGAGGCAATGCATTTGAAAGGGAGCAGGGAGAGGCTTATGAGAAGGTATAAGAGGAAGAAAGGAAAGGAGGCAGCATATAATTATATTATAATCTAAGACATAAAATTAATATTTGAAATATTTTACTATATTTACATCTTGACCATCAGTAAGCATGGAGTCAACGCCTGTCTCTAAAACACCACAGTGTTTTAGTGAAGTGAAGAGAGGACAAAGAGGATTAGGGGGAGGAGGAAAAGAAGGAGGAAGATCAGAGGCTGAGTTAATCCCTGCGTTTGTCCATTTCTCAACAGAAAAAGAAATAATAAAAGGGAAATGCCAGATATTTATGTTTGGTGCTGAAGTAAAATTGATAGATTAAAATGAGGGTTTTGTGGTCAACCCACAGCTTCTCTGAGTTTTACTAATGAGAATCTTTGTAGGATCCACATGGTTTTGTCTCAGTTCCAGAAGCTTCCTCACAAGTCAGTACAGCCCCTGAACTCTGATTTGTTAATTGCTAAGGAGGGTTTGATCTATTTAGATCACAATCACTCCTGATGATCCCCTTGCAGGGTAAATATTACTCATGAATGCAAGAGTTCCCCAAGGCCTGTAGGTCATGACGACAACCTCATGAAAGTCATGATAATAGTCTCCTATTTGATGATGAACTATATGGCAGACTAGGCAAGAATAGAGTTCATTTTCATATAACAAGTGAATCGTCTTCAGGAGATGACAATTCATTTAACCAACACTTTGTGTGTGTCTCTTTCCTCATTACTGCTTCCTTTACAACTTCAAGAGGAAACTGTAGCAGTGACTCCACAATGCAGAGAAAAGTAAATCACTATTCTTGGTAAAAGTGCATTTCCATCACTATCCCCAAGGAGGATTTAAAGAATAGACTTTAAAAGCTTGCTTTGGAATTTATTTTAATAATTGAATGTACTATGTTAAAATGTCATTTTATTTTACTTTGGGGTTTATGCCACTTAACAACCAACACAAAGCATATAACAACACATGGCAACTCTGTGGTGAAGTTATGGATTTCTTCATGTTGTGCCTGATTCTTCCTGTGTGGATCCAATGCAGGTTCTGTGTTTAACTTTCCAATTTCAAATGCCAAGTAGTATATTGTTATGGATTATAAGCTTGAAATGTTTAACTAATGCATTATGATTTGGAATATGCTATAACAGATTGATTTGACTTCAAGGCCTGAGGGATATCTTCTAAGAACAGAGAGATTCTACGAACTTGTGCATGGGAAGGACTGCTTTCAAATGTCCTGATCATACAATATGGCTGTTGCACACATGAACTTATAGCAACTATGGTTATCTGAATCATGAACAAGAACAGCCCAGTTAGGTGTTCCATGATAGAGTAGGGTAGGGATCTTAAGGTCCTGCCACTTGCTAAAGAGCTTTTGGTTGCTGATGGCTTTTGGTAGAAGGATGGATGATCACTGGTACTTTGTCGATGCTCTGCGAGGTAACCCCCACACCCCTACATAGATCAGCAGCACTAATCAGACTCAATGGCTTATATTTTTATAAAATACATAAAGTTGGAAGAGAGATGTCAGTGGGAGCTATTGATTAGCTGGAGAGCAGAATTTGGGGTTGATATGACTAAGATACATAGTTTACATGTATGAACTTTTGCAAAGAATAAATAGAAGAAATAAACAAATTAGAGTGTTTAAATTTTTGTACATAATATATTATTAGGGTAATTTTCACTTAGAGTTAGTCTCCAGATTTTATACTGTAACCTTATTAAATGTGTTATTTTTCAGCTTTTATCTTATAAAAGAAGAAACTGAGGCAAATAAATGTGAAATATAGTCTAATGAATACGTGATTCATGATAAAAGAAACCCTGTACCTTTCTCACCATATACATTTGCCTTTACAATTACTCTTTTTTCCATTAATTTGATGAAATTCAGTATTCTCTAAACAAAGTATACAGAAATAAATATAATGACTAAACTGGACTAAGAAAAATACTGAAATATATAAACTTTTTATTTTATAATACTACTTGTATACATGTTTTTAGGGCTGATTTGGTATCAGGTTACTGCTTGATTTTCTTTTCCCTGTAGAAGACTAACCCCCCAATTATCACTGTTCCATAGGTGCCTGTAGTTTTTTGTGTTGGGAAGGTTGGGGCACTGTTCTTTCTGTGCTTCCCTTGGCATGTCTGTTGTCTCCTCTCAGCTCATGTAGGCAGTCATGTTCCTGAGATGTTATGGATGTAGCGTCTGGCATCTAGGAGACCCAGTCTCACAGCCAGCTCCTTGTTTCTCCTAATCTTGATTTATTTCCACTGTCTCTTCCACACTGATCCTTGAACCATAGGGCAGGAATTTTGTAGATATGTCCTTTGGGATCTGGCTCCACTACTATGCATTTAGAGTGAATATTGATTGCCCTGGTAGTCTATCTCTGTAGCAAGAGATGTTTCCTTAATGAGAGGTGAGGACTACACTTATCTAAGGGCCTAAGAACAAATATTTAGAGTGTAGTTAGGGCTTGTCCTGGTTTAGTTAAGTGGTGCCCTCACTGGCCTTGTGTACTTTGGTAAGCTTCTAGTTCCAAGCTCAATACTTGTTGAGCAGGTTTTAACTGCAATTAGGATTATGATTAAAAGCATGATAATGTCTACTTATCATTGAATCAACATTGTGTTACGGGTAGATGCTAATTTGGAGAAATGCACAAGCATCCATGGACATATAGAGGACGAGAGGCTTCTTATTCTTGTTTATTTTGTTGTTTTTTGATAATTAAATCACGTAGTAAAGCTAATCCCAGACTCAGTTATTTCCAGCCCTTTGGCTACTATATTTTCATTCACTAAAAAGAAAACTATAAAGAAGCAATGGTGTCACGGTGGTAGAGGTGGGACATGAAATATTTATTGTGCAGATCTGTGCTTCTATATGCAAATCAATCTCTAAACTTTAGGGACTTAATTGTTACAGAAACACTTATCATGAGCTTTTATCTGAATTGATTAGATTAATGAAGTTAAAAACAATTCATTCCTTTTAGTATTTGATTTTCAATATGCATCTTATTATCTATTTTTAAAATAAGTTTTGTGCCATTTCAGCGTCTTTGTGCCTTACAATCATTATGTTACTCCATATATGTACTTTACAAAACTATAAGTTGTTCGTTGGATTTTTTATTCAATGAATACTCACTAGTTAAAATTTGATATGGCAAGCGATTTCATAATAGGTTTTTATATTTCATTGTTTTTCATGTTTTATATATGCCACACCAAGTACTGTTGCCCTGTTCAACTTTCAGCCAGCATTATTCATGAATAAAACACTTGGGATTTGAGTGCTTTTTTTGTCCTCTGTACCATTTATGTTCAAAATATAGCCACTGTAAAGGCAGTTTCTCAATAACACAATTCCACAATTTACTTTATTTCATATGACAACACTCAAATGAGTTATTTCACAGTCTTGCTCCCCATCTTTATTCTTTTCCTCAACTTCAATAAATAGGACATTTTCTAACTGGTAAAGGGATTAGTGTACCCAAATGGAGGTATTTTAGGAGGTGAAGGAAGAAAACATAAGATTGTAGAATTCTAGTTTTCAGACACAAAAACTATCATGTGAAATTTTAGTGGACCTACCATAAATATTTCAATATCCATATTAGTTAAAGACTAGAGAAATAATATAGTTGTCCATTAAATATGGATATTTAAATTTTATTTTATCTACAATATTGTCAATCTGCAATAATCTCATCAGACCTTCACAGGACAACTCCGGTAATATTTCTGTGGGCCTCCTTCCTCGTTGTAACTTGCTGTGGGTAACATCCTGTACTCATCACTTCCTTTGTGGCATGTGTGAGTATTTTTTTCCTTGGTAACCTTTTATTGACTGCCAGAAATGTCTATTAGCTTGATCTTCTCTTCCTTATTTAGTTAGCTGTTCCTTTAAAACATAAGTCTAGCCAGCTGTAACTGTAAGCAGGCAGATGGCTCTCCACTGATCATTACCAATAGGGAAGTGGCTCTCTCTGAAGCTGCAGCTCTGAAGCCATCTTAGCTGAAAACTGATGGACAGACTTTGCCCTTGGCATGGATCCCATGTTAATCCTATGCATACAGTAAAGCTGAACACAGACATTAGCATTTAATATAAAAATGCTTGGGTGAATGTGTTTGCTAACAGTGGGGATATGCCAATAATAAAATACTGTAGAAAAGTAAACATATGTGCAGGAAAAGATTAATTTGTGAATAACCACACAGATGGAATACCATTAGAAATTTTCAATTCACAAAAAGATATGTAGTTATTAGCTTACTAAGGTAAAATTATATTTTATTTTATTGGTTACTTTATTTACTGCATAGAATCAGAAAATTACTTGATACATGTTGTCTGAAATCTTCCAGGAAATGTTGTATATTTTGGCAGGAATTTCCAATGTCCAAGATCAATTTTTAATGTATTCATCACTTAGTAGCATTTTCAAAGAGTCGCTGCTTCCAGTCAGGTATATAAGAGAGTAATGGAGAAACCTTTAGAGTCTCACTCTGTTGGAAATTTGAGGATATAAAATATAAATTATGAATTTAAAAACTTACACATACTAAAAGTTATGCCTTCTTTTTAAAACTTTTTCTTTTCTACTTTAGATTATAATATGATCCCTTTCCTTCCTCCAACTCCCAACTTTTCAGATTTCCTCTTTTCTACTAATGGTTACACACACACACACACACACACACACACACACAATCACACAAGCCTAGACGGCTCAGTTTGTCTAATGCCTCTTGTTTGTTTGGACCCCTGCCTTTTTAAAATAATAAGCTGTAAAATTCAAGAGCTGGGAGATAGCTGAAAGCAGGAGAAGGAAGAAAAGGGAGAATATTATTTAATGGTTAGAATTGCTTTTTGGGTTAATAAAAAAGTTTAGGAGATATATAGTCGTTATGGTGTTATTAATGCTAAACTTAATTTATGTTACTAAACTGTGTATTCAAAATGGTTTATTTTTAAATATAATATATATTTTTATATAATGTAATATATAACATATATAGTAAATATTATATATACAGATAGAAAAACATAACAAATATAAAGACAAATTTATGAATATATAATAAATATGAAATGTTAGGTTAAATCATAAATAATAAGAACATATATGGAAAATATTGACCATATTTGTGGAATAAATCATAAGTTTTTACCACCATTTTTTCTGAGAGTGCTTGGCAGGATTGGAAGATAAAATTTATATTCCCATGAAAAAAATATTCAGTTTTTCCAAAGTACAACGGTGTATTTTAGGACACATTATTTATTACAATTTGAAGAATAAGCTTTAAAAAAGTACTGAAAAGGACTTAAGATTACTAAATCTCATTCTTTTCTTCATTTAGCCTTGTAAAACAATGACAATACTCAGGGATAAGCTCAGGATTCCTCACTACCTTGGTATTTAAAATATTTCTCCCAATTCTATGCTTTGAATTTTCCTCAATGTATTTTCTTTAAAATGATTCTTTTTCTGTTTTCTCTGATCTTACGGACTTCTTTTCCCTCTTTTTTATTTCACTTATCTATTAATTTGATCTCTTTACAGCCTGATCAGCCCCTCCCCCCTCTCTTCCCAGTCCCACCCTCGTTCTCCCCCCTCCCCCACACACATTACCCTTTCTTCTTTTTCTCAGAGGAGGGGAGAGGCCCCCAAGGGGTGTCAACTCACTTAGGCATCTCTATTCATAGAAGGACTAAGTGCGCCCTACCTATGCGGAAGGGATCCAGTGGCAGGAGGAGTTAGCGACAGCTCCTGCTTCCATTTCCAGGGGACTCACATGTGGACCCTGCTGCACAACTGCTACATATGTGTAGGCAGGGTCTAGGTCCAATCCGTGCATCCTCTTTGATTGGATAGTTCTGTCTCTGTGAGCCCCCGTAGGTCTTCTTTTGGTGTCCTTGACCCGTCCAGCTCCTTTTATCCTTCCTCCCACTCTTCCACAGAAGTCCCCTACCTTGTTCTATTGTCTGGCTGTGGGTCTCTGCATCTGTTTCCATCAGCTCCTGGATGAAGCCTCTCTGAAGTCAGTTAGCGTAGGCTCCTGTCTGTAGTCACAGCAGAGTATCATTAATAGTGACAAGGGTTGGCTCTTTCCCATGTGGTGGGTCTCAAGATGGGCCAGTCATCGGTTTGCCATTCCGTCATTCTTTGCTCTGTCTTTATATCTACACTTGTAGGCAACACAAATTTTGGGGTTTATGGAGTGAAAAATCCCTCCCTCCCCTGGAAGTCTCACATGGCTACAGGAGGTGGCCACTTCGGCTCCTTAAGCCGCCCTCCACCCCTCTGCTCCTAGAAGTCTCAGCTAGGGTCACTCTGACAGACTCCTGGAAGCTTACGCTCTTCCAGAGATGCAACCCACACACGGATTCCCTGTCTTTGCCCATCCCTGCTTTCTGAACACTTCATCCTCACCCCATTAATCCTCCCCACCACCTCTCCCACCCAGTTCCTTCCAACCATTTCTTCTGATGTCTGTTTTATATCCTGTTATGAGTGAGTAAGATTCATTATTTTCCTTTGGGCCTCCTTGGCTTCATTGGAACTGTGGATTGTTATATGGTTGTTCTATACTTTATGGCTAATGTACACTTATAAGTGAGTATATACCATGCATGTATTTTTAGGTCTGGGTTACCTCACTCAGGATGATATTTTATAGTTCCATCTATTTACCTGCAAATTGCATAATGTCTTTGTTTTTGATAGCAAAGTAATAAATAATGCATTGTGTAAATGTACCAGTTTCTTTACCATTCTCCAGTTGAGGGAGGTCTAGGTTATGGACTTATTTTAATGTCAAAACCCATTTTACTGGAGAAAATACCATGATCACACAATGAAATTACCACATTTCTGTGTTAAAGTTAATTGTACTATTAAAGATATTTTTAGAAATTGGAATTTGAAAATTGCTAAATATTTGCCTGTGCTCAGAAGTATAGAAAAGAGTGATGAACAGCAGCATATAGTACATAACTGCTTCTGATTTATGTAGAGAAAAGACATGGGTGTTTTGTCTCTAACAACCTATGAATCTGCAGTAATAACGATATAGACATTAGTAAACCCTGTATACTATATAAATAAATAGTTAGGTAACCTGTAAGATATATGTGTATGTGTGTAAATATATATGTGAGTTGTATATATATATATATGTATATATATGTAAATACATATGTGTGTTAATAGATACATGACCCCTCATGAATGTGACCCCTCATGTTTTTGACACACTATCAACTTTACCTTAATTGCTTCATATTGGTAACTCTTCTGAAAGTCAGACACTTCTTTTCTCTGCTGAAGCTATGGTTATTATTTATATCCAACTTCAAAATACACATATGCTTAAAATCATATACAAGTTTCTCACATGAAATGCGTTTGACATTATTTGTTTTCACATTACATTGAACTAAATTTTCTCATAGCTACAGGAGAACAAACCTGATATCAGCAAGTTTTTGTTCATGTTTTAGACTTGAACTGAAACAATTATCTAACTAATAAAAGACACTATCTTAGTGAATTCTAAATTCTCCCATTTAATATGAAGATTAATGACAGCTTTAGTTGTATGAAGAATTTAATTAGAAGACAAAATAATACAAATGACCTATTTTAAATTTTGAGAGAGTGCCATTTTGCAATCCCGGCTGGTCTGAATTTCTGGGCTTTCTGTTGCAGTCTTTCAAGCGACAGAATAATAATGAAACCTTGGACATTCAAAAATGCATTTGTAATAACATTTATGCAGAAGAATGGTATCTAGATGGATAAGTTGGGCATTTAGTCTGGTGTATATTGGAAAATGTATATGGTTAGGTATATTTGGTGAACTATCTGTAAAAACAAAGCCCTGCGTTCTTGATTGATCTTGGATAAACATAGAGACCCACACTTAAATGTGGCTGGAGGATCAGTAAGTGCACAAATGTCAATAATTCCTTAGAATTATTTTAGCTTCTGTTTCTTTTGGAAAAAAATATGTATCCTATGTGGTCATTAAAGAAGTTCTAGAATGCAAAGCCTGACAAACAACATGTAACTTTAGAAGGAAAAGAAGCAAGTAGTGGCTTCATATCACGTTTTTCCCTTCTCCTGCAATTATATATTGAAGGGAAACAACTTTGACTTTTATAGAAAAAAAATAACAAAAAAGTAATTCATGTCTACCCAGCCACCAGAAGCCATACTTTAAAACAATTAAATCTTGAAATATAAAGATATTCTAATAATGATATTAGTTTTAAAATGCAAAACTTTCAAAACTAATATCCACAAAGATGTTTGTAATGAAATTAATTTTTTATAGTTGTGATGGCTTGAGAACAACTAAATGGAAAAATATGTAGAATAAAACATTATCCTACCATGCATATATGGTTGGCAAGTGAAAGATTACTGTACATTTATTGAATTCCTGGATTCCAGATTTCTCTTTTAAAGCAATATATATTTTGCAACTATCCCATAAACATTAATTACTTCTGCAGTTTACAGATATTTATAATTAATTTTATCAAAATAATATAACTATTACATAGTATTGTTGAATTTGCATGTTAGGTTATCATAAATTTCTACCTCTGTTTTTCTGAATCTATTCAATTTGAAGATGTCTATGACTATCTTTGAATATTTTGATGAGCTTATTATGGTTTTTGTGGTGCTAGGCATTGCACATAGGATTTCACACATTCTAAGCAAGTTCTATATAGAATGATATTGTCAGCTTTCATAATCCTTATGTAATATTTAATTCTAAAATGATTATTTCTATAATCACATGTGTTAAAACATATCAGAGAGTGGCTACATGAATTATGGAAAATATGGCATGGATTTTAAAATTTATAGTCTTGAGAGCTTAATATGGAAGTACCATATTTACCTTTCTCTCCCATCCCAAATTTCCTGTGCACCCATTCTCTGGATCCCACTTAAATTCATGCTTTTTCCCCTATAATTATCATACACTATTATATAATATATGAGTTATAGAATGTGTGCACGTGTGCACACACACACACGCACACACACAAACACACACACACACAAACACACACACACACACACACACACACACACACACTGCTGGCTGACTCCTGTAGTGTTGCCTCTGCGTGTGTGTTCTCAGGGCTGACACTTCATGTTGGATAACCAATAAAGGCATTCATCCCTGGGAAAGACTGACCTTCCCACTCTCCGTGGGCATTAATTGTAGCTAGCCCCTCATCTAGGAGCAGGAGTTTGGGCAATTTTCCCCAGACATATTGTTATGCCAACTAGTCGTGTCATTATTAAGAGTGTTTCTAGGCAGCCATATTGTTTAGATTTCATGGAACAGTTTGTCTGTGATACATAAGGACAAGGTCAGACTCTGGCAATGCTTCAGCCTTTTCTCTTCTACCATGCTCTCCGAGTTCTGTGTGTAGGGATTGCTTTATAAAAGTAGTGTTCAGGGCTGGCTGGGCACAACACAGTCAGTTATTCTCTGCGGTTTACCGCTTTTGGATTTCTCCAATGACCTCTATTTTTAGAGTGTAAAAAGCCACAAAAATAATTTAGTGATTCCTAAAGCATCTTCACACTTGATGAGAATAGTTTGTTAAAAATAATGTCCAATGAAACATGTTGCACCTATATGCCATGTTTATGCAGGACATTTTTTAAAATTATATTTATTTGTTTACTTTGTATGGGACGGGAATGGGGAAACTGTATGTGCAACAACATTAATGTGCACCCAGAGAACAACTTGCAGGAGCTAGTCCTTTGTTTCCACTATGTGAGTTTTGTCAGGTGTTCAGGATTCAGGGCAAGCACTTACACCTGCTGAGTTATCTCTCTGGTCTTGCGTAAGCCCTTTTATACGGATGGAACAGTGATGAATTTTCTTAGTGTAATTTTAGCAAGGTGAGATTAGAGCCCTGTTGGAATCTACATGTCAAAGGATGATAGGACAGACAATCTGAGTTTTCAGCTTTTTCTTAGTATCCAGCTCAAAAGCTTAGTGCATCTATCTCATTTTTAAATTTAGGGAAAACATCCAGTACTAAGATGTAAGTTATCTATTGCATTTATAAAATATTAAATGTTAGATATATTTCTAATTGTTGAAATTTAAGAGAGAGACTGGATTGTTCACATTTAAGTGCTCAATGACACAAATTGGCTTAAAATGAATAAACAAAAATTCTTGAAGCACATAAAACTACAAATCAATATGTCTGTGTAAGTAGGTAATTATATCATAAACAAATTCTTGCACTATGAATTTGATGTAAACACACTATAAAAGTAGATTTGCCTATCTGAGCATACAATTTGAATAATATTAAATTTATCTCAATATAACTAGGAAAACTTTTAGGATGAATAGGATAATTTATTATATATTATGTTTATGTATATATTTGAAAATCTCTTCTTTCATACAGATCATTTCAACAGTTGTGTCTTGCACAGTGATCCATATGCTTTCAGAAATCACAGTTGGAGGAACTTGTATAGAACAGGACACAGGCAAATGTTGCACAGTTTCCAGGGTAGGACGCATGCTATGTGGCCGTTAGGTAGTCTGCTTGTCTAGCAATTTAGTTTCTGAAGGAACATACTGAATCTAACTTCTCTTGAAGGCACTCGAACTTACCTCGTTTAAAGCCTGATACTCAGCTAAGTATGTCTATATAACAAAAAGCATAGAAATATTTTTAAGAGCCAAAAGTGGATTAAAGACTATTGCACAACGTATAACTTTATAAGCAGTAACTGTGTGTGTGTTTGTGGTGTGTGTGTGTGTGTGTGTGTGCATGCATTTGTGTATCTCTTCAATAGAAGTTCACAGCAGCAAAACTTTATCTGCTGATTAAACACTTAAATTCTGTAAGGAAATTCTGTCTTCTGTCATGGTATGCATGTGTCTGCCCTGAGGACTAGCATCATGTGTAGAATTCATTACAGTCTTTCTTGAAATCCCGGGGGAGTTTATTCACAGATGTAGATTTACTGCCAGCCTTCTGTAACTGTCTGCCTGGCCTTCCCTGTAAGCACAAAGATGAGAAATTACCCAGTAGAAATAATTTCAAGAAGTGCATTAAAAATAATAAGCATCGCTCTTCCTTGTCAGCAAGGCTAGGGCTTTATAGTTTCTGACACTTGATGCTGGTTTTGTGGCAGCCGCTGTGATTTATATGCAGGATCCTCTTGTCCTTTCAATGTCTCAAAGTAAAGCCTGAAATTTCACAGCTTCAAAGAAATATAAAGGAGACTGGCACCGAAAATGTGTTAATTTTAATTGATTTCCCCAGAAGTGTATTCAATTATTCATTGAGGGATTCCATTTCACAATATCTTCTAATTTTAACCAATTAAGTTCCCATTACAGATGTACCAAAATCATTCCAATAGTTGGTGTTATTTCATGGCATTTGACCACTAAGAATCCAGTGAGATTGTAGAAGGAGACATACA
>OU015750.1:54814110-54825716 GCA_907169655.1 Acomys percivali
TGTGTGTGTGTGTGTGTGTGTGTGTGTGTGTGTGTGTGTGTGTGTGTTAAGGTTTATCCTATACTAATGCATATTCTTTTTCTGAAATCTAGGCTAATCTCAGAAACTCTTCCCCAAAAACTCTACTTAAGCAAGAAGAAAATAAATTAAATGGATTATATGGGAGAAGGAGCTTAGCAAAAGTGTGGTGTTGGTTGGAGATCACCTTCCTCCTAATTATGGAAACCCTCTGGTTATATGGGAAGTAGGAGTTACTTAGTTGTTTGCCAGAGTGCTAGTCATATGCACCAGTTGTCCCTCTGTTATTTGCTGTGTCCTGTGAGGGTCAGTCTGGCAATGGGATAAATAAATTGGAGTGTCAATTGCCAACCATTAAAGAATTCTTCCCAGAGAAGGTAGTGCTTTTAAAGAGTTAATGGGCAAGAGGTACTAAATACACAAGAACTTAGGTGTTCTCATAGATGATCCTCCAGACATATATCATTTTTCAAGGAAATGCAATTCTTTTGCTTATCATCCTAAATGTATAGGCAGATATAACAAGAAAATATAAAGAAATAAAATTTTCAGTAGGCATATAACACATCAAATATGTCAAATAGTTAACTATTTTTTGTGTTGTCAATTTTTATTGATAAACAATATAATTTCTCCCTCCATTCTTACAAAAGTGGGATGATTTATTGGCTGAATAGAAACAATTATTCATATTTGCTATCAGTAATCATGTTTCCTACAATTTAATTGTAATTTTTAATCACACTGTTAACTGTGCCTATAGTAATCAGTTATCTATTGAATTGTTATATAGATATTAACATGGAAGACTTACTTATATGACAGTAATTTAGAAGTAATTGTTGACCTTACTATAGGTTTCCCATGCGAGAAGACATCTTCCTGGTACGAGGAAAATACAATTAATGACTAATGATTTTTTAAAATTCTGAATTGTTTCCAATTAAAGACATTTTGAGACAAGAAAATAAAAATGAGGACAATAAATTAATTAGTGTTAAGGAAACACAGAGCTTTGACTTTTCCTGAGGAATCTGTTTCTATTCATTCCATACAGAGATAGGAAAGACAGAAAAAAAACTTCCCCATGTCAAGATGAATGCCTAATAAACATTGTATAACTTTTTATTTTTATGAGCCCTCTTCACCTTTCATCAGGAATATCCATTCATCTGATCTTGTAAGGCTGTCTTGTGTATAGCTACAGATTCTCTGACCCAAGAGAGCAGCAGCTGTATAAAGAATCAAAATTTGTAATTTACAAGTGGGTTAAAGTAGAGATGCAAAGATATTTTAGAAGTTACTGACACAAATCCCAGGATATCTTTGTGAAGTTGAAAAGCATCTGAGAAGGGCTTCTGTGCTGTATTCCTGGGGTTCATAGGGTTGCTGTAAAATGCCACAGATTATGAAACCACCATTTTACTCATATGTGCATTGCTATGAAATGAGTATTTCGATTATTTCAGAGAGTACAATGTCATTATCATTGAAAAATGTTTTGTATCATTTAAATAAATCAATATTCCCAGTTATTTAGTAATGAGACAGAAAATTTGAGATTTTAAGCTTAGTCTTGGGTAAACAGCTATTTTAAGGCCAACCGATACAATTTAGTGAGAATATGTACCAAGGTAAATGACTAAATAAATGAATATATAAAAATAAATAAATAGAACAGAGATATAGTTTAGTAGTAGAGTTTGCCAAAACAGACAACATACATACATAATGTACAATTTAAATATTAAGAAAAATTGAAAAGTAATTAATACTTCATTAATCACTTCAAAATAGTTGTTTTTTTCCTTTTGCCTTTTATGCATTTTAGTTTTACATAATTGTGATCAAGTAGCATATTAAAAATTTTTGATTAAGCCATTCGTTCATCTTGATTATAATTAAATATTTGTTTTCCACAAGTAATTTTGAAAATTTAAAGAGAATGTAATAATAAATAAACATCTAGAACTTTAAGACCTAGACATAATTAGTGAGACTTTTGCATTTTAAGTTGTTATTATTCAAGGTTTAAAAATAATAATTCCTTCATCAATCCATTATAATTTCCAAAAAAGCAATATATTTTACAATGAAACATAAATATTATGATAATTGCTGCGTACATAAATAGGATACTGCATTTTTAAATGAATTCTGTTGAGTCCAAACACTTTAAAATTTTAAACTATTATCATTATCGCAAGATATATAATTAATTGCACTTCAGAGAAAATTAAGAAGTCATTAGCTAATCAAGAGTCTCGATGAGATTTGTGACAGGAATTATTAAATTCAAGAAGACCATCTTCTTTTACATGAAGCTTGAAAAATAAAATTAGCCAAGTCACTCACCAAATGATCTGTCGTTGTTTCTGGACTCTATCATCTCTGTGACACTATTACAAAATTCAAATGAATCACAGACAGACTTTAACATCTTACATGGTAACATGACAACTACCACTTATATTAGATGCCTAAAACTTCAGAATATAATGTTAATTTCATAGTGTTAATTAATCACAATGTATGAAACAAAGCAGTGAGAAAAAGCAAGAAAACAGTCCATTAAACCATCCATCCAAGACTGCTTGTGAAAAGGTTAATGCAGGATAGTAGGTCGAAGAAGAAAACATTAATCAAGATTTGGCAATTCAAAGACATGATAGTTATCAAGACTGAGTGTTGAGTTGATATCTAAAACTAGATAATGTGAGGAATTATCATCGTGAAAAGAATTTAAATATTCCAAAGTTTTAGAGGCATGCTTTATAAAGTATTACAATATTTTAAAGTTTGGTTGCCAATTGATTTCTAGAATGTTATAGTTGAAATATTGAAGAGAGGATCACTTTCATCTGGGTCTGTGTTTTTTTCTAATTTTTTATTTATCATAATTTATTTACATTACATCTGGATTGTTATCCCCTCACTCTGGCTCTGCTCTTATCTTCCCCTTCCCACGTTCCCACACTATTCCCCTCCCCTAGACCACTGACCAGAGGCCCTCCTTCCCCACCATCTGACCTCAGCCTATCAGGTCTCATGAGGATAGCCTGCATCCCCTTCCTCTGTGTGCCTGCAGGGCTTCCATGCCAAGGGGGAGTGATCAAATCACAGGCACTGGAGTTCATGTCAGAGGCAGTATCCCACTCTCCCCTACCCTTCTCCATATGGAGCGTGAGCTGCCCCTTGGCCACATCTAAATGGGGAGGGGGGTCTAGGTTCTCTGCTTGCAGTGTCCTTGGTTGGTGCATCAGTTTGTGCTGGCCCCCACCATTGGTCCAGATGCACACACCTCAGTGGTCGCCTGTGGGGCTCCTGACCCATCCAGGTCCTTCCAGCCCCCAAATCTTCCATAAAACTCTCAGCACTTCACCCAGCGTTCAGCTTCAAGCCCCAGTGTCTGTCCCGATACCCCATACTCTCAGATCACATCTGTGTTGGGCTAGTAACCACTTATGAGAGAGTATATGCCATGCCCTTCTTTATGGATATGGGTCACTTCACTCAGAATGATCTTTTCTAGTTCCATCTTTAAGTGTTTCTTGGCCATTCAGTATTTCTCTTTTGAGAATTCTCTGTTTAGCTCTATACTCCATTTTTTAATTGGGTTATTTGGTTTGGTGGTGTTTAATTTCTTGAGTTCTTTATATATTTTGGACCTTAGCCCTTTATCAGATGTGGGGTTGATGAGGATCTTTTCCCAATCTGTAGGATGTAGGCTGCACTTAAAGAAATGTCAATGTTCTTAGTTGTAAGGAAAATGCAAATCAAAATGACTCTGAGATTCCATGGCTAAGATCAAAAACTCAAGTCACAGCACATGCTAAGGAGGATGTGGAGAAAGGGGAACACTCCTCCACTGCTGGTGGGAGTGGACGCTTTTACAACCACTTTGGAAATCAATCTTGAGCTTTCTCAGAAAATTGGGAATAGTTCTACTTCAAGACCCAACTATACCTAAAAGATGTTCTACCATACAACAAGACATTTTATCAACTATGTTCATATCAACTTTATTCATAATAGCTAGAATCTGGGTCACTATTTTTTAAGTGGTACTCAATGATGCATACATTTCACTATGAGACACTTCGGTTTGATATTGAATTAACTGAGTTCATGCCCACTCATAACTTACTCATGTATTTTAAAACTTTAAGTGATATGTTTTTTTATGAAATAAAAATGTTTTAGCTGTGTTTAAACAAATAAGGTAATGATTCCGATTCATTATGAGGCTGTTCTGTGTCATATGTCAGGGAATGGCTTTTTTCCAAGCCAATTCCTGAGCTAGTTTATTCAAAACTCAGTTTAGGATACAAGCTGAATAGTTATCTTCCTAATGCCACAACTGTGTTAGTGTTGTGTATTCTCTAGTTCAGATTAGAGAGATCACTGTCCTCTCAACCATTATAAACTATTGATAGTTTTAAAAGGTTAATTCTGCAACAAATTTATAAAGCTAAAGAAAAATATGAATCTTGACAATGTCCTCCATAAAACTACAATAATGTAACAAGTCAGAGATCACAAGGTAGAGAAAATGTCATTCTGACACTTAGAGGAAAAAGTTATTTTTTAAAGCAAAAATCTGCACTCAGGCAGAAAGAGGATCTTTGAATTTTAGTATTAAAAATAGAGTACAGGGTGCTCAGAGAAATGAGGCTAAAGGACATTTAAGCATAGATTTTATGCAGGTTAAGATGTAGAGAAGTGATCAGAAAGTGGGAGACCCCTGGATGCGGAGGCTAAAAGTCACAGTTCATCTTCTTTACAAATCATAGACAGGATTGTGAAGCTTTTATCTGCAAGCGATTATTAAGGAACATAGATTAGATCACAGGGTGGGTTTGAGGAGACAGCCGACAAGATTATAATTAGTAAGGGAAATTTGTAGTACATAGGGATGCAGGAAGTCACGTTTCCTCACTACTACAAAGTCAGGTGTCTACTTTGTGATACTCCCAGAAAGTAATTGGCAAAAGACCTACCCAAGCCCTACCTAAGGTCACATACACTCAGGCCTTAGTCTGTGCTCATTGCTACAGCATGTAACACATCTGCATATAAATTGAGTGATGTCTTTATGTTGACAGCAAACCTTCCCAGCAAACGCTAATTTTGCTAGAATTTTTGTTTCTAGGGAGAAACTTTACCCAGACTCTAGGGTGAGTGAGTGATTCCATACGTTTACACGTGCCTATAACTCCACATTTTTGTCTCGGCAATGCTACCTATTAAGTTATATAATCTGCCTACATTAAAGGTTTTTGTAGGTCAAAGTGTTATTTCCTACCAACCTTGGTACCTTAAGGTGTTGTTGTTGTTGTTGTTGTTGTTGTTGTTGTTGTTGTTGTTGAAGACCTAGAAAGTATCTCACTCAAATACTTTGTGTATCATGTATGGCATTTCACACAGCAGATGACAGGAAAGCATCTTTCATATTGTAGACAAGGAAATTTATTAGATATGTTATATGGCTTGTAGAGATACAACTTATATTTTTCTTTTTGTTGTTGTTTAAACTTATTAATATTTCAAGGAAGTCGATGTTTAATTCATGACTCAAATTATGTTCACTTTTCAGTTTTTTGTGCTGAGGGTTAACTATATTTTAGAGGAGAGATAGAAGGCTGAGTATCACATACGGATAAAATAATTTTACCAGGTAGAAAGCATTTTTCTCATGATTCTATCAAACAATATAATATTTCTGTAAAAGAAATACAAATGCCTTGCTGTATAAAAAAATTGTCTCACAAATATTATTTTATCAATCAATATGAAGGGAGAAAAATGAGCTTAGGCTGGTGGAGCCACATTAACTTGTGGGGCTGGTTATTGGCTAACATTAGCATAAAGCACATTGTTACATATATGGTATACTAGAATGGATGCCCGGATAAAATTGGAATTGTGTGACTAGAGAGACAGCTGAAATAGATAATAATGAGTCAGTGTGCACCAGACAACGTGAGCAACATATGGTCAAATTTATAATTGGCAATTGTGAATTATAAAAAGAGCAGACAAAGAGGAACTAATTTCAATCTGAATGATGCTTCTAAATGCCATTCTAAGAGGCATTTTTACCTTCTCTTACCATTTAAACCTTTGTTAAAATCAGCTTTAATATAGCGGAATAGATTTGCATTGTGGGTATTCTGAATGTAGTCAGTGAGTTAAATATTTAGACATCATTAGGCTTATTCATGTATTGATTAGAATGAAAATTAAATGCTTAATCCAGGTAACCAAATGGCATCAGGACATTTGGCATAGACGATAACCCAAGCTCCTGCCAAATTGCGTAGCTTTGCTGTCAAGGTGGTAAGTAGCCTTGAGCCAGCTCTGGCATTGACAGTAGTTATTCTGACATGGAAAGCAATATTATACCAAGTGGGATGATAAAATACCCACAGTGTAGTCATGAAAACGAAGCTGATGCTGTCATAGTTATCATTCAAAAGGTACTACTACTACATGGACTGATGACAGCTTCTAAGATGTAGTAAATGTTATGAACAGACTTGGTTTACTGAATCAATACCATGTGATGTTGGGTAATTATTATAATAATCCTCACATTTTTATGGAGGAGAAAACCAAGCTTATGGAAAACATATTAAACGCCCAGAGTCATGCTGATAATATCAAGTACGGTTGTTAATTCTCACAAGTAACTATATTAGACCATATTTGTCATTAAATGCCATGCTACTTTGATTTTAATAGCAGTGTAGGGAAGAACTAACGTTTTCATGAGAAGAGCTGAGTTCATTAAGACAAGAAAGACCTGCATGTGCCCATCATTTGCTATTGCTATTCAGGAAGTTGTGGACACAGCTATAAGACACCTTTCAGTATGTAATTGCTGTAAATTTTTACTTTTGTGACATAGCTTGTATTTATTTACAATGATATGTGAAGTCTAAGCAAAGAAGCTGTAAAACTTCTAGGCACAATGTAACTCAGGTAAACAACTTGGAAAAGACACTAAGTCACTGGTAAAACAGAAGTGAGGAAAAGAATGTCTTTTCTGAGTCTTAGCTTTTTATAACTATATATCCTTTAAGGACAATTACTGTTTGGACTTTTTTAAAATAAAAATTTATACAGTGGATAGACTGTCATGTTTCATGACAATAATACTTAAATGGAATAGAATCCAGCTAAATAATGAAGCACTTCTTATGGATATAATCTTACAACTAACTATAAATTTATTATATTTAAAATTATATTATTATATAATGTATATAATATATATTATATATGTGTTTTCTCTTCAAATCACGTTTTAGTCATTTTATGGTGTTTTCTAAAATTATTAAGTAAGAAAATTACCATCTGATTTTACTAACAGTTAATTATATTCTTTGCCTCATCATAGCATATGCTAAAAATATTTTGTCTAAAGGAAAATTTAGAAAGTAGAAAAAGGATGATGCCATTGAATATTTTGAGTGATCAAATTGGCATTAACTGTTTGATTTTCATAATAACATGGTTCATTTTCCCACTAACTTTACATCATAAAAATATAAAAGCAAGTAATATGCTATAAATACACAGAATAGTCGCCCTAGAAAAATACTATTAGAGTAGAATTACTAAGCATGAAAAATTGCTGCAGTTAGAGTTACATGGGTGGTATTGTGTGGCCACTCCACTCACTAGAATGATATGGTCCCAAAATATTTGCTCCCAGCATTAAGAGTGTATAAAGGGAGATGCTCACTGATAATTCATTAGTAAAGCACTATGATGTCTTCAGGAGTAGGAGTAATCATAGGCCCATCAGCAAATGCCTTGACATTCCTGTACTAAAAACTACAAGGAAACAAACCCTTTATAAGCAAGGAGTGGAATAAAGCCTGTGCTTACCTTGATGAAGACTCTCACTTTCTCTGCTGCTGATAGGAATTTGAAACACACCCAACTTAGTATAAACTTAATTGTAGTCAGTAAATGCATAGTTGATTAATGGCAGTCTTCCTCAGGAAGCTTTGTTAAACTTTACAATGGGACATGAAAATGAGTGTTTAATAATTGAAACCTACCATAAATATGCATGTATATGTAATGATATAACATATGAAAGTAGTTTATGAAAACAAATATAAAATACCACCAAGGTCAGGGTTAGTCAGGTGCCAATAAGACAAAAGGACACACGAGCCTCCCCAGGATGCAGACTGTCCCTGTCACCGTTCCCGCTCTTGTTCATTCTTCCCTCTCACCAAGTTTTCTACTGTGCTTATAATCTTAGTTTACCATTTAGTTTTTGTCAAATCTCCAGAATCAAAACTTATACTTAATTTATATAATGTGGCTTTAAAAGTATCTAAATATAAAAATAATGTATTATACTTTAATGCGATAATACTGTTTTGGCATATGATTTTCCTCTAACATTATTATTAAAAACTTGTCCCATCCATAGAGATGAATAAGGCCTCCTAAATATGAGTTAACAGCTTGGGAAAAGGACTAGAAATGTCTCATATCAAGCTTTTCAGGGAGAAGTTTATAGGATGTGATAGAATAAGTATCATGATGCATATAAAGAAACAATTCAGACTTATGAGTATAAATTTAACAAAATTAAAACATATTGCTTCAAAAATTACCCCTCATGAAATGTTATCATAATTTATGAGTCAAGATAAATAATTATCATTGATAAATTCCAAATGTAGTATGTAAGGCAGCCATAATATATGTAATGGAGAGCCTTTCCATTTTAATTAATTACTATTCTATTTGATGATTCAGGCAGGTGATGGTACAATATAGCATGCTCATGATTGTGACCTGATGTGGATTGAAGAGAGGAACGATCAGTTAAACCCACTCAGCAGGACTGGAAACACTTGCCTAGAGTGATAGTTGCTGCATCATATTTTCACAGTGTTTCTTTAAGGTACACTGTGAAAACAAAAGATAGAAAAATTTGTGAAAATTGGGAAGTTATTGATCACCCAAGGATCATTGTGAAATGGTGAAGCTGTTGGCTATAGCCTGCAGTGCTAATTGTGCCAATGAAGGCCATATGATATTCTAGAGACAGCAGGTTGACAACAGGGAACAGCACAAAGCAGAGCACACAGAAGCGCAGACACTATTAAGAAGCCCAGTGGCCCAACCAGAATTGAGACACCAAGAGAAAAACAGGCAGAAGTCACAAACTGATATATGCCACTGTCCTTAGATTCGGGAAGGAAAACGCAGCATGCCACGCTGCCACAAAGGTCCACGCTTAACCCAGGGGTCCAGCTTAAACTAGAAACTGATACCTTTCAAGCTTCTTTAGATGTTTCATTTAAGTGCTACAGAGCTCACTTGAATAGATAAGTAGTGGACAAGATTCTGCCTTTGGGGGTTCTACAGATCACATCTCCTTACTAAAGTATTAATCATGTTTGGCAGTGGAAAGGTACTACTCTGTATATAACCTGAAACACTGAAGAGTTTGAGTGAGTTGCTACAATGACTAGGAACTCAGTCTTTAGAAGCTTTTCATCACAACAAAGCATTTTGCATGATATCAAACCCTTACAATAGCAACATTCAGGAGGCTAAGGTACTAGGATTGTACATGTGAGGCTAGACTGGGCTACACAGTACATGTCAGGTCATCCTACAATGCATGTTGAGTCCTTGTTTTAAGTAAATATTAAAAAGATTTAGAAACACTAGTGATTCAGCTCAATCAGAAGCAATGTAAAAAATGGATGCTTACAACGATGGGGAAAGTTCTGTGCATTTTGTTATTTATAAAGATGCCACCACTGGGTAATTGCAGTCGATTGGATGTTGAGGAACAAAAGGTAAATTTCACTCATGGAAGGTAATGCCAAAATTTTAAAATAATATATCTATTATAAAATGTACATACTATGAAACCTTTAATAGTTTTACCTGAAAATGAAATTCTTTAATCTCATTATGAAATGATCAACATAATGAGATTCAAAACCTCATGTTTAGATTTTTAAAAATCACAGATTATATATATATATATATACACCTTTATATTATGTAAAAAAGAATGAGGTTGCCAAGTGTGAATCTTTAAGCTGGAACTTAAGGGAATGTAAGGGACTTGACATGAAAACTTCTAAAATTAGGTCATGGCTGACAATGAATCTATGAAACCTACAGCAGGACGAGAACTCTTCTAATATGATTTCATGGAAACTTATTTTGAAAAAGAAAAAAAAATGATCCCCTGAAGATTTGGTGCATTTTTTAAAAGAAAATACACAGAGATGCACACGGAAAATAGAAAGTATTTAGAAGTGGACCCACACAGAGTGTCTCAGAAATATGTTCAAAGTGATAGTTTAGATTGACATTAAGGAGAAATGGGAATTCAATTCAAAATACAAAATCTATAGTTTGTGAAGTCCTTTGAACTTAGGAGAGAAGAAAATTGAAAATTTTAAATAAGCTTTTTTGAAGAAAGAATGAAAAGTATAAAAAATCATAGTCTCTTTTCCTATGAAATCAGAAGCTGGGATACACGTTCCTTCTACTATGTTATCAGCAGATGATGCCCAACCAACAGAGGTATGGTGCTAATGTACAGTGTTGAAGCTGGCAACTGGAAAGATCCTGAATTAACTAGTACCATCTAAGGGTGTCAGTGTGATCTTTAATAGGCTGTGCTGAAGTCCTCTTGACAAGGGCTAGGTGTATTCTCATGTGGAGGATGACAAAGTGAGAATAGCAAAGCCAGTGTTCAAGTTGAACCAACTACACAGTTGGTTACACATCCACCTGTGTATTCTAAAGCCCCATGCCTTTCCAAACTGTAAAATGAGCAACAACTGAGCCAGTGTCAGAATATGCCTTTATGAGCAGAGTGAGATTTAGAACATAGCAAAAGAAATCTTCACAGACAGATTCAGAAAGAGCAGCTGACTGAATGTTAAGTCTGATACCGTGACAATATCTTAAAATTCATGAATAATTGAGAAACAATCATAAGGAGTGAGGTACAATAGTGTAATATGCTTACACATGGTAATTTTTTTGTGTGTACCACCCCAGGGGCATATATTCTGTTAGGCCTCATGCAATAATCTAATAATAGAGTCCAAAAACATAGAAACACTGGCTAAGTATTTGCAGAAGTAGAAAGTGGCTGCCATTTGTCATACCAACATTTGTTGTGGAGGAACAACACATAACTACTCTCTCAGGCTGACCCACAGTAGTCAAATGAGAGAGAATATAGGATTTTAGTAACTCCCAATGTATACACACACTCACATACACAAACACACACACACACACACACACACACACACACACACACACCATGAGAGGGAAGAAAGATCCAGAAAAGGGAATATAATAACTTTTGTTAGTTAGGAATTTTGGACAATTCAAGAGAATAAACTTCTGTTAATATGCCTGAGCTGCTTCTAAAAAAATTAGTGGATTGACTGGAGCAGTTCTTTTTTTATTAATTAAACATTTTATTTTTTACATATGCATTTATATTATTACATGTATATACCATAAACTACCTATAGCAAGAAGAACCATGACAAAATCAGGAATTATAT
>OU015750.1:54825726-54843071 GCA_907169655.1 Acomys percivali
TAAACTACCTATAGCAAGAAGAACCATGACAAAATCAGGAATTATATAAATGTTACATTCTTGGTGTTTTGGCTATTTGTATTTGGTAGCCTTGAAGAAAACATCTTTCCTAGGTTTTTGGTTGCCTTTTCCTTTGTCTGTAAAAACTAGGAGAGGCTTCTGGTTCTTAAATGTATAGACAAAAGTAAAAACCAGAAGAAACAAAAAAAAAAAACCAAACTCTACTAATAACTTCAAAAGGGAGTACGAATTATCTGCAAAATAGAACAAATGAATAGCTCTGAAGAACACTGATTAACTCTGCATGAGAGAACGCAGCAGGAAAACAAGGTGCACTATGAAAGGTGACATAAGGCAGGAAACCACATTAGCAAAATGACCATATATAGGCAAACTTTACTTTCTATGATCTTCTCTCCTAAGCCAAATGCAAAAGAAAGTAAAAACTATTAAAATGTGTGGTATGTTGAAAAACTAGTATTAGAGTTTATACAGGTAAATGTCTGCAGTAAAGAGAAGTGATCTAAAATAAACCACCTAGCTTTACTGTTAAAAAAAAAAAGCTAGTCAAAGAACCCAATAAGATCGAAATTACTGTAGGTAAAGAGACAATAAATATTAGTTTATGTATACACAAACAAGACAGTAAAAACAGTAGAATAACCAGTAATGCTGAGGAGGGGTTTCTTAAATCTTAAGAAAATTAAAATTCTTCATAAATGGTAGACTAAATGCTAACTTTATATGAATCAGTGAGGAAAAAAATCACAGTAAGTAAATGTAGTTGCAAGTCCAAGAAGAAAGGCACAGGGATTCACAAATTAAAAATGTTTGTAATAGATTACTTGCAAAGTGCATAGAAAAAGATGATGATTTAGGAAAAAAAAAGCCAAGCTAGGCAGATATCTGTCACCTTGGCATTCTGACAGAGAAAGGGCAAACAAGGCACTCTTTCACTTGACCTGTAGAATAAATATAAGCTGAAATATGTCTTATGATTGCCTCTTGGAGTCCAGCATACAGAACAGATGATGAGTGACCATGCATGCTTATATCTGTAAATAATGTGTTCTCATAGAAATATGCCCAAATTTGACTCTGAGGTTTGTGTCTCCTGATTCTGGTTATGAAAAGAATAACCAAGGGGAGCGAGCAGAGAAGATGCAGCCAGGATAAAAAGGTTGCTTATAATGCATAAGGTTCTGGATTTGATCTGTAACATTGCAAAAACCAGGATAAGTCATACAATTTTGCATAAGGTTACCACAGTTCCCGGAAACATATCTATAGAATATTATGTTATATCTGCTTCAATAAACACCCTTTTAGGCTTTAAAGTACATCAAACCTAGATTGAATTTGGAGTGATGCACAATCAGAAAAAATTGTATGTTTGGGTCTTCACAGAATTTGCTTCACATAGTGTCTGACCCGTAACAGACACTAAAAAATGCATGGTTAATGAACAAACACATTCTAGCAGATGCTCACATATAATTACATGTCAACAGGACTAATGCTGAATAGTGTAGCAATTTCATGAGGAAGTCCATCAAATCCTATGATTCTGATGTGCAGCTTATGTATCGTGCCCTGTGTTGAATTTAAATCACTTTTCTGGTAAAAAGCACTGTAAGGCATTATATAGTTTAAATTTCAGTGGGAAAAGCATAATTACTGACCACAGTGATGAAGTATGACTTCATAATAGCTAAATCTTTAAATGATGAATAAAACTATATACCTTGTCAATATGTATAATTATTAATATTACTGGTCTTCCATGAAGTTACTTGAGAGACTACTTATACATGACCATAATGATGTCTAAAATATTATTGATACTTCGTATAGTTAATACCTGAAAAAGAATATTAATTATTCTTAATTATTCTATCATAGTAAATGATTAATATAATATATGCAAAAGAATTTATGGGCCAGTAAAGTAATTAAAAATAAAACAAATAAAAATATGAAAGATAATATTAAAATTCCGAACGTGGTGAGAACACAGAATGATACTCATAACTATAACCCCTTATGTTAATGCTCTTTCTTTTCTAGATTGGAGGGTTTAACACAAAACAAGGAGAATGGAGTAAACATAACTCTTGTGGGGTAACGTCTAAATGTTATATTTATTTCCTCAGAATAGGGGATGAGGTGAGAGCCATGCCAAAGCTTTACAAATACATAGCTAGGGCTGAGCCCAAAGTGTTTTTTTAACTATCCCTAGTCCTAGGTCTGGAAGCTTCTAGTCTCCATACCGTCCAATCGTCTGCAAACTCAAACTCTGAAGGCTTTCACATCTAGCCTCTGTCTGCTAGCCTAGGCCTAGAATGTTCTCAGCTTCCAAGACTTACTGCTGAATAACCTGGCCCTTTCTAGGTCTTTCTGAACTCTGGTTGCCGGGTTTAACTCATCTGCTCTGTATCAATCTCCTCTCAAAACTGATTGATACAAACTGGCTTCTCTCATCTTTTGACTGAATTCTCTGCTTAGAAAAAACTGCCTGTGAACTGCACGAACTGAACTGCACAAACCTAACTGAACTCAAACGAACGGTACTAAACTTTACTGTATTCCCCAACTCTACTGTACGGTCTCCATGGACTTGTACGATTCCTTTCTCCGCTACTCTGAAATAGCCTCCCTTTCCTGCCTACTGTCTGAGAGTTGGGCATCTCCTGTCTCTGAGTCAGCCTGTCAACTCTCTCTCTGCGAAAATCGGCAAAGTTAATAGTGAATAGTTTCAAGTAGTGTAAATATGGGTATATTGTACAAGGACTATAAATGAGCTAGCATGCGGTCCTTTGACCAAAAATATTGCTAATATTATTCATTGATATTCCACTTTTATCTCCTGTAACAACAAATGACTTTTAATTTCTGAAATTGATTACTTCAAAAATGTTTATATAAATGAGGTCATATAGTAGGTGACTTTTCAAGACTGAATTTTTTATTCAGGATAAAGTTCTTGACACTGGGGGTTATTTTTTTTTACATTATTTTTTAGATTTGCACATATTCAATGAATTAGAATATGGTAATTATGTGCGCATGAAGTTTGTAAAATAGTTACTGTCTATTATGATTTATAAAGCCCCCGAGAATCTGGATATTTAATATAACTTTATATGATAAAATAGTCAACAACTTTATATTTTATCAATTTATTACTACTAAAGAATGAAAAGGCATTAGTCAAAAGACATGCATTCATAAATGTATATTATGAATGTACAATCATTATTGTGTCTACTCATAATAATTTAAAACAAAATAAATTAAACATAATTCTAAATTTTGCTATTGTAAAGGTAAACACTATTGTTATTTGGTTAGTACCTCCATTGCTAGGAGGGTTTACACCTGGTAACAGTTTTGAATTAAAGAGCATGAGCTCTCTATTCCACTTAGGTAGTGGTAATAGCAAATATGAAAGCAACAATTGTTATTAGTGTAGACTGTTGGTATATGATACTAGTAAAACTTAGATGCTGAGCTCTCTAGCATTGTAAATTCTGAGGAAGTACATAGAGCTGGGAAACAGTTTCCTTGGTAATCTAACCAATGTAAATCCTGTCTATCCTCAAAATAACACAAAAAGCATAACATTTATTTTGCATTTTCATCAAGGGAATTTTCTTCAGAACATATGTTAGCATTTCACTCAGGGTCTTATTAAAGATGCCCTGGCATTTCTATTTATCTGAATAGAATTTCACTACCTCACACATTTGGAGCACCATAAAATACCATACTAACTCTCCTACCAGATCTTGGATGATGTAGAAAACATATTTTCCAGGAGAATACATTATTTTGTCAATAGTTTTTAATCAATATGAAAGAATTGTCTTAGTAGTAAAATTTATCAAACCAATTGGAGCCAAAGATGTTAATATATTGCTACACATACAAGTCACTAAATATTTTTTGACTCTGCCTTCAAAAAAAGATCAACTTCTATGGTTAGTACCTCTGTGAATTTTTATTATGCCTCATTATTTTTGTACCATCCCATTCTAATTCACCCTGAGTTTCCATATAGAAAATGCAGTTATGTTTATTTTCTATATTTATTTCAATAACCACTTCTAATTATCTATTTTGTTTCAATCTGTATGTACTATGATAATTTCTCATGTAAATATTTTAGTGTAGATTGAAATGTATTTCCATACCATGATTTCAATTCTTTTCCAGAACAAAATATGCAATTTTAGTAGTAAATCTCTTTAATGGAAATTCCATTTATGAAACAATGCTAAGTATTTTTTATCTATAATCAAATACAATAGCAGGAGCTTGTGTTGTTTTACTATCTTCACGTCTGACTTTAACCAATACTTTATATTCAAAATATCAACTGAGATCTATTGTTATTATTGACAATATTCAAACTAAACATATGGAACAATTTAATAGGAAAATTCAGCCTGTAATTTGAAAACATAATTTCTGAATTGAGATTGTCTTAAGCAAAATATGAAGGTAACAACTGTGGACAGGCTCATGCTGATATGGAAAATGGAACTTTCATAACAGTCAGGGCAAACAAACTTAAAACTGAACAATTCAAGTAAAGTCTGTGAAGATCTCTCTTATTGCATAGGTATTTGTTAAAAACCAACAAAAGTAAGAATCTGTTTAGAAAAACTGATCTTGTAAAAAAGACGAGATGTTTTATACATGTATAAAACAAGTAAATAAAAATATTTTAGAAAATTAATAAGTATTGTAACATCTTAATATTAAAAAACTAATATAGAGAGAGACCAAAAATGTATCTTTGTTCCTTATCTTGACCAGTGAATAACTTTTATGAGTTTTAATATCGCACTGGATATTAAATGAATGATACAAAGCGATCAATGTGCATTTATTGCTTTTATGCCTTATCAATTCTCTAGAAGAGTTGAGAAGGGTCTTTGTTGTTTTCAGATTTAGGCCTCTGATTTTAAATACACAATGAAGAAATGCTAGTTTACATGTGCAGATCCCTTCATATCTGATAAATATTACAAGGTGGAAATGTTGTCATTCTATATAGAATCTGTGCTGAAGGTGTACAATTGTTGTGCTTCCCATTTTATATTTGTGAGAATCACAAATAATTTTATTAAAAATATTCATGCACCAATATAATTTCCCAAAATAATTATTTATTTAGTTTTATTAAGGATAAATCAGTGTTATTGGATTTTTCCTCATAACCTTCCTGTTAAAAGTAAGTGTTTATGTATTATATTTTTTTATATTCTATGGCATTTTATCAAGCTATAGAGAAGAAAGAATGCTTTTTCATTTGCCTCAGAATAAAGGAAAGTGGAGGCATTATATAAAATTTAATAAAACAGAAGCAAAATGTAAATTCCACATTAGTTTACTTACATATGAAAATTAAGGAAGTTGAACTGATATAACCAAATACAATGTTGGATAGCAGGCATTGATTGGGAAATTGAGGTGAATGGGGAGTTGAGATGTTAACAGGTACAATATTTTAGTTAGGAATAAATTCTAGAGTTCTGTCATAATATGAAGATAGATCAAGTAACATTATGATATTCAAAGACAGTATGTTTTAAATGGTCTCCCTGCAAAATATGTAATTTTATGAGGTAAGACAATTTTAATAAACTTGACTTAGCTATTCTACATTCTATTAATATCTTTTGATGTTATACCATATAAATTATATACATTTTCTTTTGTCATTTGAATATATTTTATATAAAATGTGTCTTTATGTAGTTGAACAACCAGTTTATGATGGACTACCCCATGATTTCCTATCAAGCATGTTTATGCTTATCTATCATTAAATAATTGTTTCTGCTTAGTTTTATTAATTTTTTGATAAATTTTCCGATATATTTTGGTCATATTAGCTTCCCATTCTAACTCCTTTCAGATTGAGTTTTGCTCCCTACCCACCTAGTTTTGTGTCTCCATGCCTTTTTAAATTTAGAACTCATGGAGTCCAATTTGTATTTCCCACATACCCTTTGCTTATGGCCTTCCAATGATATATATGTGATTACACTCTTCTTTTTTATGTTGTTGTTGTTGTTGTTGTTTGTTTTAAGGACATTTTAATATAAGTGTATTTTGATCATGTTTTTCCCTTCCCCTGCTCCTTCCCGATCCTCCCCACTTCCTGAAGAAAAGTGATTCTCTCTCACCCAACAGCTAAAATTACCGGTAGCTACAATACCATTCTCCACTGCTTTCTGGGTGTTTAGTCTTCCTTGAGATCTCACTGCTCTTGTGCATAGTCTTCCAACCTCTGTCGTTCAAATATTCAAATGTGCTGCTATATCTGAAAATCTCCATTTTCTTATACTCATCCATTGGCTCTGGTTCTCAGAACCTTCCCACCACCTCTTCTGCTGCAATCCCTGACATTCCGGAGGGGGTGGTACGTGATACGAGACAGATGTCCTATTTGCTACTGAGCGTCCCACAGCTGCTCAATCCATGCATCGTGGCCTACGGTGGGCGTCTGTGTTAGTTACCACCTAGGGCATATAGGAACTTCTCAGTGAGGACTGAGGGTTTCCTTAGTCTGTGATGGGGCCCAGATTTCACAGCTGGGGAAGACTGGTGATTACCTTTCTCTTCTGGTAGGTTAGCTTAGAGCCTCCCAGCACTCTGAAAGCTGCTAGAGGGAAGCTTCCAGTTCGTTATCAGCTTCATATAACCATGTTCTAAAACTCAAATATGTGGTGTCTTACCAAAGTTCTTACCATGAAGTCCTGGAGGGTAATCAATAGTACTCTTAATAGCCTGCCTTGCATAAGGGCCTATGAAGCTTATTGGCCAATCACTTAAAATAGGTAACCCACTTCTGATACTGAACTTATTTTTTAACATATGGTGTCTAGAGTGGTATTGTTACCTCATGTGGTTTGACTCCATTTTGAGTATTTTAATTTTTGTGAATGTAAATATTGTAAGAATCTTCTGTAGTAATAGGTTTCTGTCTGACTTTCCCATGGTTTTTAGTGTTATTTATCTCTCCCTTCTCTTCCTTGCCTTCCTTTCTATGCCCTAATTTAACCCGTTGCTCCATTATTGCATTTAGGCCTTCATACCACTGAGTTATATTCCCCTTTCAGATAGAAGTTACTATTAAATTTTAAAATACTTACTGGTATTTTGTATAAACTACTTACTAATCTCAAGTAAGCTAAAAATCAATTCGACAGGACATCACAAGCACAGCCTTGGAGAAGGAATGTGTGATCATTCAACTGATAGAAGATAATCAAATAGGGAACATATACTATGAAAATTACATGTGAGGACATCCTACTGAAACTCTAGGTAAGAGCAATATAGGAGGTGGGGAAATAGAAGGACACAGAAGGTCCTAGAAACCTACAAGAAGAATATCATGATGGATGGGTTGGGGCCCAGGGGATCTGCTTAAACTATTGCACTATCCAAGGACAATACAATAGTAAACATTGAACCCCTACTCTGATCTAACCAATGGACAGGACATTCTCCACAGTTATGTGGAGAGTGGGGACTGACTCTGACATGAACTCTGCTTCTCCATTTTGACCACCTCCCTTTGGTGGGGAGGCCTGGTTGTGGCATTCAAAGAAAGAATAAGCAGGCTATCAAGATGAGAATTGATAGCCTATGACCATATAGTGGGGGAGGAGGTCCCCCTCGGTCTTAGACCTAGGGGAGGGGAATAGGGTGAAAGCAGGAAGGAGGGAGGAATGGGAGGATACAAGTGAAGGGATAACAATTGAGTTGTAATCTGAATATATTAATAAAATTAAATTAAATTAAAAAAAAGAAAATTACTGCTGACTTTTTACTCAATTCTGTGCATTTATATTGCTATATTATATTCAACATTTATATTTCTAGAATCTTGACAAATTCATCACACCATCTTTAAGCATATATAGTCTGGCATAGCTTATGGAAAATCATATAGCACACAGCTTTTCAAAAGCAAACACAAAAGTAAATTGCCCTGTGTGATCAGACATCGGATGCTGATAATATATCATAACAATGTGACTTTCTTATTACCTTTCTACATGTTCTGCATGAGTGTTCATGAAGTTAAGAAATGTAATGGAAACAGCTCTACTTGACCCTGCATCTAAATGATAATAGATTAAAAATGGCTATTATCAAGGTATCCATTGCTCTTTGATTTTAATGTTTGTGGTTTCAGAAATTTGAAACTGCTTTAGCTAGTTAATTATAATTAATGTAAAACTGATTGATGATTGTGTATGGGTGTTTTGTTGGTATATATGTCTGTAAAACACATGATTGCCTGATGTCCATGGAGGTCCGAGCCGGACATCAGATCCCCTGGGACAGAAGTTACAGATTAGTTATGAACTTCCATTTGGATGCTGGGAGTGGAACTTGTGTCCTCTTTTGAAGCTGATACTTTGCCTAACTGAGCCATCTCCTCAGAGCTTAATGAAATTTTTGTCTAACTCGTCTTATATTTATAAATAGACTTTTGCCCTTAGGTTAATAGCTATACTGAAATTAAAGCACAGACATTTTCCAAATTGTCCAAACCCAGACATGCCTAGGCTCTCAGATCATTAACAACTACCGGCGGTTGAAATTTATGAATAGGTCTGGAGAAATGGTTTAATGTGTTGTCTTTAACCCAGTTTTGTTCCCCAAACCCATATGTCTTGGATCACACCCTCCTGTAACTCAACTTCTACGACACCCAACAGCCTGTTCTGGCTTCGTAGGGTAAATACAAGAGCATACAATAATGCATGCATATATTAGAAATATTCATTATACATGAAATTGACATATATATGTACCTTATTACTTCTATAATAAGTGGTTTGTATTATAATTCACTTTTGCACTATACATTCTATGTGCTTGCACAACTGATATAGACTATCCTAGAATAGTTTCAATGAGATAAAACTCACTCACTGTGCTTAAATATCCTGAATTTCAAATCTTTAGCCAGTAGCAAATACTGGTTATTTCCAGTGTGATTGTGCATTTGGTATTTGGGTGCTGCTATGTAGTTGATGCACACATATATGGTGCCGTTGCAGATTACTTTCATTCATTTATGATAAGCATTTTAGTATTCTTATTCTGCTTTGGTTATCTAACTTTTTAATCAGTAAAAATAGCATAGTTTTTGTATAGGTATTACCTACCTACCTAGTGATGACTAGCTACACTGCCTTCAATAGTTGTCAATGACTAATGAAACTGCCCTAAACAATGAAGTTCTGGGCTTGTGTGGTCATATTTTTAAGTTTCCTAGCTTAACTAAAAGGATTATTTATGGTTATTAGATTTTCATGAAATTGCTTTTTTCATAGTAAAATCTTAGCTAACTGTACTTCTACATGGCTGTAACATTTTATATTCCTATTAGCAATAGATAAGTGTTATTATTCTTCCAAAGCTTTGCCACAATTTAATCCTGACTATTCTAGGCATAGGTATAATCATGTACAGAGTTTTATAACTTGCTTGAGAAATAGAAAATTCTATTGGTTGTCATTTTCAGTTCTCACTCTTTCTCTCCCTCTCCTCTCTCTCTCTCTCTCTCTCTCTCTCTCTCTCTCTCTGAAGTGTTTTTATATGTTTTACTTTCTGTACACTTTTGGACTATTTTGAAAAACTTTTTCTCATTTTTGATGTCCTTTGTCTTTATTTTTGAGTTTCAAATGTTGTATTGTGTTATCATTCTTAATCACATATATAATTTTAAAATATTTACTCTTACCATGAGAATTGCCTTTTAACAAAATTGAGAATATCTTTCAAAAATCAGCAAATTTTAATCTAAACCTCAGGGAAGACTATTTCTTTCTTTGTGGATTATACCTCGATGTAGCTAAAGATCCACTGCAAAATATGATTTATCTAAATTCATAATTTAACTTTTAAAAGTCTTGTGATTTTATATTTCCATACTTTTCATTGAGTTTATCAGTTCAAATGAGTTTATGAGTGAGTTTTTATATATATATACATATATAATATATTAATATTATTAATTATATATTTTACTGGCTCACAGACATAATGAATATATATATGAATTAATAGGCTCACAGATTCAATAAAAACCACAGAAATTTAAAACCATAACAGTTTTAAAAATTAAAATAAGAAACTTAGAGATATATACTTTTTGCATGAAGGGTTTAATGATCTTATCCATTTTTTCTTTCAGTGTGGCCACAGATATACCATTACCATTTCTTGAAAGTATTATATTTTATCTACTGTATTCCATTTCCTTATCTGCTACAAATGAGCTGACTATATTTATTCATAAGAGGCCCTTTCTGGACTCTATTCTCTTCCACTGACATAGCTGCCTAGACCTGCCTTTGCCTACATTGTGCTTCTCCTGTAGTCTTAGTGAAGTCTAGGAACCGAGCATTGCTAATCCTCTGGCTTGGTAGTCCATTATTAAGTAAGCTACTTGGGCATATTGTTTGTCCCTATAAACTTTTGTTTGTTGAATGTCCTTAAAATAACTTGAAGTATTTTTAACTTTGAGTAATTAATATATGAGATTTGTATAAACTGGAAATTTGAAAATAGTGAAGCATTTTGAACTTGAACTTGGGCTAGCTCTCCATATCTGAACAATTTTTTGACATTTATTCCTGATATAAAATCCTTGCTTAAATAAATACAGAGCAAATACTTTATTAGGAAAGAATTTGCTATGTAAATGGGAGATTTTTTGTTATTGCTTTTAGTGTTCTAATTTTAATTTTTCTGCTTTTCTTGTGGTTTAGGGGTCTTTTAAAATTTTTCCTATTCAATGTGTTAAAGCATTTCCACTGTTTTACTCAGGTAGTTTCATAATTTTAAGTGTTATGTTCAGATTATTTAGTCAACTTTGACTTGATCCTTGAAGATCATAAGAGAAAAATGTCCAATTTTATTTCCCAGTATGTATACATGTGAATATTAACATTTTCCTTTACTATTTATTAAAATGACTGATTTTCAAATGTGTGTTGATATTAGTTATATGGAAATATTTGAAATTTTTCTGTTTCTCACTGGTGCTTTATGCATGTCTTTTTTGTTTTTATCTTTTTCTTTCCAATGCTAATACCATTGTGATTTTTAGTGCTGGAGCTCTGTTCTGTGTTTTGAAGTCCAACATCTTAATGCCTCAAGATGTTTGCTTTTTTAGGACATTTTCTTTGACTTTACTATATAATAATTTTGGGACATTATAAAAACTTTAGAATTAATTTCAGGTGTTTTTTAGTTTTGTGAAGAATGTTATAGATACTTTGACATAGATTTCATAGGATATTATAATATTATTAATCCTTTCAAGCATATTAAACAAGAACATCCTTCCTTTCGTGTGTCTTTTTCAACTTCTTACATTAACATTTTATAAGTTTTCATTGTAAGAATGTTTGACTTGTTTTGACTAAATCAATTTAAAGTTGTTGGTGTGACTGTTGATGATGGTATTGTTTTACGAATTTCTATTTTAGAGTGTTCATTACTGGCCCATAGGCATGTGGCTGCTATGCATGTTGAGTTTTGAATCATTTGCTGAATTCATTGTTTAGAGATTAAATTATGGGTTAGAGCATGATGGGCTTTCTACCTTAAACTTCCTATCATTTCCAAACAAGGCCAGTTTGAGTCCACTTTTTTCCTTTTTAAATTCCAATACACTTCCTTTTTTTTCTTTTCTAAGATTACGTCTAAGAGCATAATGAACATAGTGAAAATGCTAGCCTAATATTAGGGAGGAGGCATTTAGCTTTACTCTGATCAATAAGTGTTAATTGTTGGCTCATGAGAGATTTTTTTTTTATTGTGCTGAGGTAATTTCCCAATTTGGTTTTTTTTTTTTTTTTTTCATCAGGCAAGGATGTTGGATTTCATTAAGTTCACCCCCTTCACTAACTGAAGGACTAATTCTCTCATGTGTCTTTCAGTTCACTGACATGGTTTGTCACTTGCTTGTGTTTATGAGGCTTTCTGTATCACTCTGATGAATACACTTGATGATGGTGAATAATCACTTTAATATATGATTGAATTAACTAGTTAGTATTTTACTTTTTCTTGTGTGTGTCCTCATCTAGTTGAGGTCATATATATATAGTCTGGGTAATACTTTATCTGTAACTTCCTTTTCAATGATAAATTTAGCAGGTACAGTTTTGCTTGTTTGCCTTTGTCCTCCAGTGTTGTGGAAATCTCATGTAACCCTCTGCTGGTCTATGAAGTTCCTGCTGAGAGGCTTGCAGATAGTCAACATTGTGCGACCCTGTATATTATTGGTTTATTTTCTCCTGACTCAGTTAAATTAACCTTGATGCCTTTAGACCTTACGTACCTGGGTTCTTGGAAAGTTTCTTTTATTTCTCTGGATAAACTTTCTGTCCTTTGACATGCCCAAGTATCTCTTGAACCCCATAACCTCAGTATTTGCTGCATCAATACTCTTCTGAAGTTCACATAAGCTACTTTATTCTTTGCGCTTTCATCTTTTTCCCTTCCACTTGTCTGTTTTACAGAAATTTAATTCTTTTCTAATTCTTTCTTGATTGATCAATATTGTCTTACATCATGTTTAAGTTCCCTGGTTTTATTTTTCAGTGCAAACATTTGTTTGTTTTTTAAAGATAGTTTGTGTATCCCTAAGTTAGAGAAGAGTACATATGTATGTTTCTCTGTTTTTCCTAAGCTAGCTATGATTCCTTAGATGCTGTTTCGTGACTGACTGAGAATGCTCCTTGCCTTGTATCTACCCAGTCACTGTCTTACACATTGGTTTGCATGATGGTTGAGGTCTCTATTTTCTGAACCCTTTTGAGACTTGGCAACTATCATGTGATCTCATGTGCATTGCACATAATTCGGTATTTTTGTTGTTCTTTCTATCCCAGTTTTATTTATATTTGTCTCTTTAGAAATTTTTACCAGCTGGCTTATTCTCTGAGTCTATATTTCCATTACAATATACTACAGGATGTAGAGCCCTAGTTTTTCGGCAGGAGTCTGTTGATGTATTCCACAGTTTCTTTAATAAGAGCCAAGCTAAGCCCTGAATTGTTTCAAATGCTGTTCATGTACTATTTACAGAAAGAAAGGAGGGAAGGAAGGAGGGAGGAAGAAAGGAAGAAAGGAAAGCTAAGAAGCATAGTCTGTTCTTAAGGTTTCTGGTCTGTGGTCAGATCCTTTGATTTTCTGCGCAGTTCAAGACAGAGTCACTGGGAATGTACCTGCACTGTCAGTGTCACATATCCGGCTCTGGGAACCAATCCATCTGATACTCTAAATGCCTAACTGATCCAGATAAGCATAGTTCTGGATTAGGAACAAGGGCTGTCATCTTATGATCTGCAGTGACTACCTTGAACACTTCTCACCATAAATATTAGAATTAGCTAAAATGCCCCTTTTTGCTGAGGCATGAATTCAAAGGTCCTCTCCGTGCTACAGAAGCACTCAACCACAGACCTACTTCCAGATAATTAACTATTTTTTCATAAATTGTTTTTGAAAATCTTAACTTCTTTTATATTATTTGTCTATTCATAAAAAGATATAAACACAATAAGTGCACTAATTAATGAAATAAAAAAAAACATAATAATTAGAACTTTTAACGATTCAGAGTTTCATCATAGACCTAACTGGCCTTAAAATGTATTCATGTTAGAGCTAAGTAACAGTGAAATAATTTTCTAGTTAGACTGTATTAACTTGTAACTTTCCCAGTCTGTTGAGGGCTCCGATTGCTATGCCAATGGGTAGTGTCTTAATTACTGTTCTGTTGCTGTGAAGAGACACAGTGACCAGGCAACTCTAGTAAACCAGCACCATTAATGGGGCCTGCTCGTAGTTTCAGACACTCAGTCTGTTATCATGATGGTTGGAAGCACGTGCTGGGGAAACATCTGAGAACTTCCCATGTTGATCCAAGCGCAGAAGGCACAGAGAGTGAGACACCAGTCCACTCCCTGGTGGCTAAGCATGCAAAGAGATGAGCCTAGGGGACAGTTCTTAATCAAACCACCACAGACAGCATTAGGAAATAATTTATTTTCTTATCCTTAACGTGAATAATTTATACAGTGATTAGTTAATCTTAAGGTTTGGTAAGGTTTAATGCTGTATACATCAAATTTGGAAAATTCCCTCTACCCTTATTGTTCAATTTTATACACCATAAGTATTATTAAATCTGTCGTATGAATATTCAGTTATGCCGACTTTTAATTTTAATATAATGACTAATTATAGCAGCTGTTTCTGTACAACTTTATATTTGTTATTTTTAAACACATTTTATGTAATAAACATTAATAACCCTTTAAACTAGACAAATTAAACATATGCTATGATTAGTATTAAAATTTACTGAAATTTTATTGGTTACCAGCACTCATAAAAATAAAGGAGTAATAAATATTCATTCTGCTGATTTGGACTCTCAAATGGATGATACTCAGTGTGTCAAGCCTACTTGGAACCTTTGACCTAAATGAATATTAGGATTGAGGCTAGAATTATTTTGTAATCAAAAGCAAATTCAGTTTCTTAAAGAAAAGAAAATGCCATTTTAGAGTATTGAGAAATGGAAGGAAAATTAATTTAAAAATAGACAATATTTACTATTAGCAAAAAACTAAGAGGAAGTTATTTACTAAAACTGATAGAAAAGAATTGCTTAGAAAATGAAGACTAGGATGTCATGTTTGAGCTGCGCTTCTTATGGTTTTTCAGATTCAGAAGCAGTTTTAGCAGCTATTAGGAAGTCTGGGCACTAAACATTAATGACCTTCATTGACATGAAACAATCACTGTTGTATTGCTGTGGAAGAGCTCATGGGGATTCCTACAGAGGATCTTTTAGAATCTGTACAGGATTGTTTAACTATTCTGAGAGTTTTGTTTTTCCATATGAAGTTCAGAATTGATCTTTCAAGGTATGTAAAGAATTGTGTAGGTATTTTGATAGGGGTTGCATTGAGTCTCTAGATTGTTTTGATAGGATGGCCATTTTTACTACGTAGATACTCCAGATCTGGGAGCATAGGAGATCTTCAGGGATTGTTAACCCACTCTGCTTTTTCTGCTTATTTTGATTTTTATTTTCTTGTTCAAGTTTCACTTTTATCTGTGTAACTCTGATCTAATTCACAATAATCTATTCTTGGAAATATTTCTCAAAGAGCATCAAAATGACAAGTATTATTTATTTTAAAACATCAAAGAATTCATAAAATAGTTCATGTGAACATTGAGCAAACTAAATGCCTGGATCTTGATACACATAAATATTGAAGAAATTCATTTTATTGAGGCCATTACAACCATTTGTTTATTCTACAATAATAGCATAGAGAAATTAATCACCAAGAGAAATAACAAAAAGCTATTAATTAAAATTAAATGAAAACTTACATTATCAAAACACAGTTGGTTTTGGTTTCTACAAACAATAATAGTACTTAACAAATTAAGAGGTTGACATTTTAAACATGATTCTAAAATTTGATTACAATATTAAAAATGAGAACAATTATCTCTTGTTGAACCTTTTGTTATAGTGAATAATCCCAGGGCTTGTGATCTTACTTTAAGTAATATAATTTTTGAAGGACTATTAGGAAAGTATGAAGTCCTGTGTAAATTTAATATCACTGCATTTGATTTTTAACACATGAAATGTGTATGTAATTATTTACTCAGACTTAGAGTCTCACAAACATAAACATCAGATTGCTCTGTTCTGTACTTATATGCTTATTTGAAATACATGAGTGAAAAGAATATTTTTATTAATTTTCTATGTGTTGTGTGACTTCTATACAATATAACTCAGTATAAGCATAGAGAGTACATGTGTGCACTAGTTCCCCCCCACACCACTTCTCTGTATACTCATGCACTTACCTACTTTGCTTTTCACACCATGTGTGTTTTATCTCTTTGCCTTTGATTGTGTGACTCAACTCTTGCCTTTATAACAACTATAATAGAAAAAATAAAATCTGTAACATTAATCTGTGCTCAGTTCTCAAGCAGGCTTGCTAGATTGTGAAAGATTTATTTTAGAAAATCACATAAACAAGTAAATTAGATTAAATAGAAGGAAATATTTTATGGGTGTTTTACTTATATCTTTATTGTATTTTAACCAACAATATGGTCTAATATTGTTTATGATTTGGATACTATATCCTGACTCTAATTCAACACCTGTCCACAATAGATCTCTCTGAGTGTGGTCCCCAAAGGCCATTCAGCTCAAGTCAGAGGGGAACAGCACATTCACAGTGTATGCATTAGATTTCATTCCAGAGTGAGTGTCACGGACATTCTGCTAGCGATATCAAATGTGATAAATACAAGTATTTTCTAGAACTGTACATTTTATCTGCAGACTGCTTTTGGTAAGGGGATTGGGTGTTATCAGAGCACCAATGTGTATACTTTGATGGTGATTATATAACATGCTTTTTGATCACTGTCTAAAAACTGTGTTCTTACTTTCTGACGACTCTGAAATATGTGTTGTATTTTTTTCTTTTTCTTTTAATTTGTTAGCTTATGCCTTCACTTTATATTTTGAATTTCCCCAGTCCCTCTTTTTCCCCAGTCCCACCATCCCTCCCTCTTTCCTCTTCCCCTTTTCCCTATTCCTCAGAAAAAGGGGGCCCCAAAACTCACCCCAGCTCAAATCACATCAGAACTGAGACTTCCCAGAGGCAGGTTGGCAACTGAGCCCATGTCAGACACAGCCCAGCTCACCTTACTAGGGGACCGGTAAGAAGCCAGTGATGCTCATCTGCTACATCTTTGTCGGGGGTCTTGGTCCAGTCTATGCATCGTCATAGATGAAATACATATTTTAAGCTGAGATTCAGAAATATATATCCCTTTGTTTAGTTCCCGAAGAATAACCTAAATACTGTTTTCTTCTAAAAAAAAATATTTTCCTGAGATTAAGTAAAACAGTATGTTTCTTTGAGATAACAGATGGAAACCTTTCAGAATTTAATGACCTAGCAGAGCAGTAGTTTCCAACCATCTAAAAGCTAAAAATATGATCAAATAGCATCTTTGACCTTTGGAATAGCTCTCCTCATCTTGTACATGCCTCTCTTATATTTACCAATTTATTTTTAAAAAACTTTTCATTGATTCTTTGTGACTTTCCCATCAACCCACTCATCATATTGTTCCTTCCTATCTGCCCTCTGCCTTTGCAACCTCCCAAGGGAAAAAAGAAAGAAAGAAAGAAAGAAAGAAAGAAAGAAAGAAAGAAAGAAAGAAAGAAA
>OU015750.1:54843689-54907842 GCA_907169655.1 Acomys percivali
TATATATATATATATATATGACAATTTATAACACAGAGATAGCTGAACATTTTTTCTTTAATATTGTGTTTTGAAACCTAAAGAGAATTATTCAGTTATTTCTGTGAATTTATACGTAAAATAAGTTTAATGATGATTTTTAATTCAGAACTATATTTCAAGAATAAAACTATCAATGGATATAATTTAAAAATATTAAGATTATACAAAAGGAATTTTAGGATTCCAAGATGGCAATGCCTATCACACACTGTATCTGATCTACTGAACAGAGACCAGGGACCTGACAGGGAGCCACAGACATCAAGACCTAGAGAACACTAGGTGTGTGGGATTCCATGCAGTGCAGACCACAGGCGGGCATGGCCCCGGGTCAAGCAATAGCCCACATAGGATGTGTGACCAGTCCCCAGACACTGGTACAGAACCTACCCACAAACTGCAGCCGGGCTCTATAACCTGAACTTGGTATCTGGGACAGTGAAGCACTAGAGCTCCTGACCTAGGGAAATCTCAGGGAAACAGGTGGATCTGTCCTCAGACCCACCCACCCACCCCATGCCAGTTCACAAAACACCCCAGAAGATGCAGGGAAGCCCAGCCAGCTGTGAACACATTACCCAGACCCAGCAGCGTGGTCTGAACACAACAAGACAGGAACTGGTGGTCTGTGCCTGCACAATTGAGCAGATAGAACCTGGCCTAGCTAGGATTCACATAGCCCAGCAGGGTCTGCCACGCTCTTGTGAGAGGCTGGGCAACCCTGAGTGGTCAGGACAGAAAACTAAACAGTGGCTATAACTTAGTGGGACTGAACCACCTCAGAACTGCGATCTGAAGGACCAGAAAGAAGCCTACCTCTGCTGACCCAGTGGGGAGGCTAAGGTGTAGAACAAAGATTCCTGGAGCAGAAACCAGGTCACTTGCCTGTTCCAGGGAAGAACTCCTTCTTCTCCACAGGTAAAGGTACCGGCACATGACCTACAATCACTCACCAACTACTCGCTCTCAAAGACCAGTGAGGGACACCAGAAGCTACCTCCAAACATCAGCGACAACAAGATCACTAAAGGCCAGCATAAGAACACAAACAACAAAAACCAAAATAATTCAGCATCTCCAGATCCCAGCTATCCCAAAGAAAGGAACCCTAAGAACTCAAACACAATAGAAATAAAAGAAAATGATCTCAAATCCTTAGTAATGAAGATGATAATGGGAGAAACAAATAAAATCTGTAAACAAATGTAGGAGGATGCAGCCAAACAGGTTGAAGACATAAAAGAGCCCTATAGAGAGCCACTGGAAGACATTCAGAAAAATAAAAACAATCAAACAAAGGAAATCAATAAAACAGCTCAAGATCTGAAGATGAAAATGGAAACAATGATAAAGGCACATACAGAAGAAAGATGGGAAGAGACCTTAGAGAAGAAAGTAAGCAACACAGAGGCGAGCTTCTTAAATAAAATCCAAGAAATGGGGGAACGAATCTCAGGGCTAGAAGATACAATTGTAGAACTCGAAGCAGCCATCAAAGAAAATGCTAAATCTGAAAAATTCCTGACACAAAACATCCAAGAAAGGAAGGACACCATGAAAAGATGAAACCTGAGGATAATAGGCATTGAGGAAAGAGAAGACACCTGACTCCCGGGCCGAGAAAATATCTTCAACAAAATCGTAGAAGAAAATTTCCCTAATTTAAAGAAGGGGATGAATATAAGCATACAAGAGGCCTACAGAACTCCAAATAGAATAGACCAGAAAAGAAAATCTTCCTATCACATAATAATCAAAACAAAAAATATACAGAGCAAAGAAAAAATATTAAAAATGGCACGAGAAAAGGACCAAGTAACATATAATGGCAAACCTATCAGAATTACACCCAACTTCTCAGCAGAGACAATAAAAGCCAGAAAGGCCTGGACAGAGTTCCTACAAAAGCTAAGAAATCACAGATGCTAGTCCACACTACCATACCCAGTGAAACTATCAATAACCGTTGATGGAGAAAACAGGATATTCCATGAGAAAAACAAATTCAAACAGTACATTTCTATAAATCCAGCTTTACAAAAGGTACTAGAAGGAAACTTCCAAGCAAAAGTGACATGCTACAACCAAAATTACAAGAGAAATAAATAACGACACCATCACAAAACATAAGCACACAAGCACTCTAGTTCAATCAACATCAAAATATAGGGACTTAACAGTCACTGTTCATAAATATCTCTCAACATCAATGGTCTCAATTCGCCAATAAAAAGACACAGACTAACTGAATGGATGCATAAACAACACCCAACATTCCTCTGCATTCAAAAACACATCTCAGCAAGAAGGATTGACATTACCTCAGGGAAAAAGGCTGGAAAAAGTTATTCCAAGCAAACAGACAAAAGAGCAATTGGCTGTAGCCATTTTTAATATCTAATATTAATCAACCAAAATTAATCAAAAGAGATGAAGATGTTACTGCATACTCATCAAAGGTAAAGTCAACCAAGATGACATCACAGTTCTAATCATCTATGCTGCCATTACAAGGGCACCAACATTTGTAATTAACAAAGCTTAAATGACACAGCGATCCCCATGCATTAAAAGTGAAAGACTTCAACACCCCACTTTCACAGAAGGATAAGTCATTGAACCAGAAACTAAACTGAGAAATAATGACACTTACTAATGTCATGAATCATATCTATCTAATAGATAGCTACAGAACTTTTCACCCAAACACAAAGGAATATACTTTCTTCTCAGCACCCAAAAGAACCTTTTCCAAAATTGATCATATAGTAGGTCACAAAGCAAGCTTCAACAGATTCGATAAGATTGAAATAATACTTTGTATCCTATCACATCGCCATGGTCTAAAGCTGAACGTCAACAACAACAGAAATAATGAAAAATCTACCACACATGGAAACTAAACAACTCTCTACTTAATGACACCTGGGTCAGGGAAGAAATAAGAAAGAAATTGAAGACTTCCTGAAATTCAATGAAAATGAAGGAAGAACATACCCAAATTTGTGATACACGTTGAAAGCAGTGCTAAGAGGAAAATTCATAGCACTAAGTGCCTTTAAAAAGAAATTGGAACCATCTCACATAAGCAACTTAATGACACATCTGGAAGTCCTAGAAAAAAAGAAGCAGAAACAACCAAGAGGAGTAGACATCTGGAAATAATCAAACTCAGGCCTGAAATCAATAAATTAGAAACAAAGAGAACAATTCAAAGAAATAACAAAATCAGGAACTGTTCCTTTGAGAAAATCAGCAATATAGACAAACTGTTAGCCAAACTAAATAAAAGGCAGAGAGACACTATCCAAATGAACAAAATCAGAAATGAAAAGGGAGACATAACAACAGACACTGAAGAAATACAAAGAATTATAAGATCCTAATTTAAAGGAATATATGCCACAAAATTTGAAAATCTAAGGGAAATGGACAATTTTCTTTATCGATGCCACTTGCAAAAATTGAATCAAGGTCATATAAACAAATTAAATAGTCCTATTTCTCCTGTATAAATAGAAGCAATCATTGATAGTCTGCCAAGCAAAAAAGCCCAGGGTCATATGGTTTCAGCACAGAATTCTACCAGACCTTCAAGGAAGAGCTAATACTGATACTCTTCAAGCTACTCTAAAAGAAGGAAATGGATGGAACATTACCAAATTCATCCTATGAAGCCATAGTCATGTTGATACCTAAAGCCCCCAAAGACCCAACCAAAAAAAAAAAAGAATTTCAGAGCAATTTCTCTTATGATTATTTATGCAGAAATACTCAATAAAATACTCACAAAATGAATACAAGAACATATTAAAGATATCATTCACCATGACCAGGTAGGATTCATTACAGACATGCAGGGATGGTTTACTGTATGGAAATCCAACGACCATATAAACAAACTGAAAGAAAAAAAAAATACATGATCATCTCCTTAGATGCAGAAAAAGCATTTGACAAAATCCAACACCCACTCTTGTTTAAAGTTTTGGAGCGATCAGGAATTCAAGGAACATAACTAAACATAATAAAGGCTATATACAGCAAGCCAATAGCCAACATCAAATTACTACAGAGCAACAGTGATTAAAAGAGCATGGTACTGGCACAGCAATAGGCTGGTTGATCAATGGAATCGATCGAAGACCTAGATATGAATCCACACACATATGGACACTTGATTTTTGACAAAGAAGCCAAATCCATTCAATGGAAAAAGGATAGCATCTTCAACAAATGGTGCTGGTCTAACTGGATGTCTACATGTTGAAAAATGTAATTAGACCCATATTCACCACCATGTACAAAACTCAAATCTAAGTAGATTAAAAACTTCAACATAACCAGAGACACTAAATCGGTTAGAAGAAAAAGTGGGGAAGAGCCTGGATTACATTGGCACAGGGGACAACTTCCTGAATAAACACCAATAGCCCAGGCCTTAAGGTCAACAATTAATAAATGGGTCCTCATGAGGCTGAGAAGCTTCTGTAAGGCAGACGACACTGTCAATAGAACAAAGTGACAGCCTACAGACTGAGAAATGATCTTCACCAACCCTACATCTGCCAAAGAGCTAACATCTGAAATATATAAAGAACTCATGAAATTGAACACCACCAAACCAAACAACCCAATTAAGAAATGGGGCTCAGAATTAAACAAAGAATTCTCAACAGAGGAATATTGTTTGGCTGAGAAACACTTAAAGAAATGCTCAACATCCTTAGTCATCACAGAAATGTAAATCAAAACGATTCTGAGATTCCATCTTACACCCATTAGAATAGCTAAGATCAAAAACTCAAGTGACAGCATATGCTGGAGAGGATGTGGAAAAACGGAAATACCCCTTCATTGCTGGGGAGAATGCAAACTTGTACAACCACTTTGGAAATCTATCTGGAACTTTCTCAGAAAACTGGGAATAGGACTACCCCAAGACCCAGCTATTCCACTCCTTGGAATATACCCAGAAGATGCTCCACCACACAACAATGATATATGCTCAGCCATGTTCATAGCAGCCTTATTCATAATAGCCAAAAGTTGGAAAAAACCAAAATGTTCCTCAGTTGAAGAATGGATGAAGAGTCTGTGGTACATTTACACCATGGAATACTACTCAGCTATGAAAAACAAGGAAATCTTGAAATTTGAGGACAAATGGGCACAGCTAGAAAGGATCATACTGAATGAGTTAACCCAGAAGGAGAAAGACTCACATGGTATATACTCATTTATAATTTGACACTAGCCCAAAAAGATGTCCCATGAAAGTCTTCTTTTACCAGAATATTGGGATAGATGTGAGGAATCCTAGTAGGACCCTAGGTGAGAAAAATATGGGAAAATAGAAGGGCCCAGAGGGTCCTAGACACCTACAAGAAGAACATTGTGACTAGCAGATCTGTACTCAATGGGGTCTGTTCAAACTACTGCACCAAACAAGGACAATACGTGCCCTAAACATTGAACCCCTACTTAGATCTAAACAATGAACAGAACATTCTCCACAGTTATGTGGAGAGTGGGGACTGACTCTGACATAAACTCTGGTGCCCCATATTTGATCAGTTCCCCATGGTGGGTAGGCCTGGTTGAACTCAGAGAATGGATAGGCAGGCCACCAAGATGAGACTTGATAGATAGCCTAATATCATATAGTGGGGGAGGAGGACCCCCTTGGTCATAGACCTAGGGAAGGGGAATAGGTTGAAAGTGGGATGGAAGGAGGAATGGGTGGATACAAGTGAGGGGAAAACAATTGAAATGTAATTTGAATAAGTTAATTAAATAATAAAAAAATGTAAAAAGGAATTTTGATATTTTTAAAGTGTGAGAATGTTTTTCAATACCACTCTCACTTCTGAAAAAAAAACCAACTTGGAATTCCCAATACTATAATTTGAGACTCAAAATGCAATATCCAACTTAAATCTACCTTCAGTTTCAATGATAGACAAGAAGAACATGGCAAACAAATCTAAGCCTGCTGTGTTCAGAGTCACAGTTCGCATGATGAAAGGATGAACGTTAAAATCAGCAAGAGAAGTATCATTGGGATGTACTCTGAGACACTGTTCATGAAGCCACAGCTCTAACATTGTAGGCAATGCACAGTTCTGGTGGGATATTAGTAAACAGGATCCCTCATCTGGGCTTTGGTGTGCCATCTGTTGAAACTCTATCTTATTATCATGGTTGAGAGAGAGAGAGGTAGATGGAGAAGGAGAGGGACAGAAACAAGGAGAGAAAAGGGAAGAGAGAGAGAGAGAGAAGGGGGAGAGAGAGAGAGAGAGAGAGAGAGAGAGAGAGAGAGAGAGAGAGAGAGAGAGAGATGAGGAAGGGGAACAGAAACACGGACAGGGAAAAACAGAGAGATCCGAATGAATAATGTTCTTCTTTGGGAGGTCTCTGAACTGGTTTTCTGAGAGAGCATGTCTATTGGGGAATTGGGCTAGCCAGTTAGGCTAGGATGGCTGCCTAGAAAGTTCTAAAATCCACCTATCCCAGTTGACCTAGCACTGTGATTACATGTGTGTACCATGAAACTCAGCTTTTTATGTGTATGGTGGAGCTCAAGCCCAGACCCTTTACACTTAAGCAGCAATCATTTTACCCACTGAGCCATAGGGTTGTTGATTACTCTAATGGCTACCCTTGTTTTACAGACCCCTAGGAGCAGAGCTGATCCTTTGTGGGTCAAAGTCTCCTGAATAACATTATTAGAGAATTCAGCACATTGTCTAGCTAAACAAAGATTCATTTTTATCAGGGTAGACATTAAAATGGTGACAGATTAAACTCTAAAAGTGATGGCAGAGGCAAAATTGCTTTTTAGCCAAAAAAATTACAGTATTTAAAATTAAAACATAAATATCAGTATATTATTGTGACGTCTCAAAAACATAAGCAAAATAGACATAGTATTCTGTTTTCTGTTTATTTTTATATAGCCAATAGTGTTTTGTTTATCATAACTGTCCATTGACATAGAATAGTCATTTTTAGAAGCAAATGTTAACTGTATATTTATTATAATTATTTGGATGTACTACTAGTTTGAAGTTTACTGACCCATAGAACATATACTGACATTTTTCAATTAAAAAAACAATATGGCCTTCATTTTGAACTTACTCATAACAAACATGTTAGTGTTGTGATTCACATATTCAGTCAAAACTTTAGCTTTTAATTTAAATTGAATGTTAGATATTGATTTATACCAAAGAGTTGTATGTATGTTATTTTTAAAATAGTCCTTTTTGCAGGAATGCTAAGTCCAAATTTAAATATCACTTTGAAAGAAACACCTTTTCTTTTTAATTGTTTAGTTTCAGATATGGCTCCTAAGTATATAGATGAGCAGTTTTGCACATTCATTTCAATCATCATGATAGTAAGCGGAAGGAGATAAAAGCTACCCTAGTTCTTAGTGTGTATTGTTCAACCTGTACAAGTGTTTCAATTACCATAATTCTGAAAAAAAGTTTTATGGCTTAAAATACTAAGGTAATATATTCCTTCTCTTGTATTCAATTCATTTTCTGTATTCAAAGGAAGGTATCTGACAGCTGCCTTTGAATGTGTTTTGTAGGTATTTGAAAAGAGTAAAGTATAGGGTAGAAAAAAAGAGAGAGAGAGAACAAATTTGCTTCTGACAGCCTATCATGTGATAAGAAAGAAGATATTTTTGTGTATAATATGGTACTTAGATAAAAATAACATGAAGCTGCAGAAACCTCTTTATTATTTAAGTTTACAATTTAAAACTCACATAGAATTCAATATCCTATATACATATTTGCTACCTCCTTGTCAATAAAACATATTGATTATATGCTAATACATGATCCTCTTGATTAAAATTATAAGTAGGCTTCACCTTCTAAGACATGGTGTGTAGTAGTATCATGTATCAAATATAAGTGGGGCCAAATTTATAAAGAATAACATCTCAGATTCAGAGTCATTAATGTCACTCTTTGGGATGGAAACCTGCTTTCTTTTGTGGATGTTACCAAGAACTTGTTTATTTGGAGCTTTATCTATAGTTGAGGGTTTTGTTTGTTTGTTTGTTTTTTTATCCTTTTAGTGCTTGTTTTTATTTGGGCTTCCATTTTGTTGGCTATCACATGGTTTTAGCAAAGTCTAGGAAGTATGTTGTATTTACTTCACCACCTTATTTCTTTACTTAATAACTTCACAGATCTATCCCAGCCTACCTCCCGTCTTCCCAGTCTCATCCTCAGGTAGTGTGCCCTGTCCCCACATCTCACACCTCACCTTCTTCTCAGAGAAAGGGATGCCCCTAAGGAGTACCAACCCATCCTGGTATCTGAAGTTGTAGCCGGACTAAACTTATCCTCTCCCATTGAGGCCTGACAAAGCAGCCCAGCTAGGGAAAGGGGATGTAAAGCAGGCCACAGAGTCAGAGATAGCCTCTACTCCCATTGTTAGGGGACCCACATGATGACCAGAGTGCACATCTACTACATATGTGTAGGAGGTTAAGGTCCAGACTGAGAATGTTCTTTTGTTGCTGGTTCAGTCCCCATGGGCCCAGGTTAGTTGCATCTGTATTTGTTCTTAGTGTCCTTGGCGCCTCTAACTTCCTCTATCCTTCTCCCCACTCTTCCACAAGACTCCCAGAGCTCAATCTTTTGTTTGTCTGTGGGTCTCTGCAACTGTTTCCAACAGCTGCTGGATGAAACCTCTCAGCGGACAGTTACGCTAGGCTCCTGTCTGCAATTAGAGTATCATTAATAATGACAGGGGTTGGTTCTCTCCCATGGGGTGGATCTCAAGTTGGGCCAGTCATTGGTTTGCCGTTCCCTCAACTCTGCTCCATCTTTATTCCTACAATTGTTGTAGACAAGAATATATTTGAGCGGAAAGTTTTGTGGGTGAGTTGGTGTCCCGCTCCCTCCACTGGAAGTCCCAGAAAGACACCTGTGGGATATATTTGGTTTTTGTTGTGCTCTCTGAAACACTACACTGTGTACTCTGCCTTTCCCCATAGTTCTCTAAATTTTTCCCATTATTTATCTAATTGTGAAAATCTCAAGTCTCTAAATTATTAATCTTTCTTCCAAAACAACTAGTGATTGAAACAGCCATTTACAACAACTACATAAATGGGACTTTAGAATTCTGTTTGATGTCTTGGTTTCTAACACGGGTGCTGCTCTTGCAGCATTGTTCCATGTTACTGAGAGTACCACCTCATTGGACTATGGCTGCTTAAGCATCATTGTTGGTGTTTGAATATAAATTGTAACTTAAATTCGTTTTATTCTAAACATTTTCCCAGGGGTAGTTATAATCATGCATATGTACTTCTTGTAATTTTTCATGAAGTGCAGCAGTACCTAAAACAGATCAGATTAGAAGAGTGTTCAGATATCACAGAAGTGAACTTTAAAATTTTAAATGAACAAAGGGTATCGAATCTCTTCTTGGTGACTTATTATCCTTCCTCTGAGTACCACCAGGCCTCCCCATCCAAGGGACATAGTCAAATATGGGGCACCAGAGTTTGTGTGAAAGTCAGATCTCCTTCTCCACTTAATGGTGGAGGATGTCCTGTCCATTGGCTAGTCTGGGTAGGGGTTCGAAGTTTACTGCCTATATTTTCCTTGGCTGGTGCCTCGATACCCTATGAGCATATACAGGGGGAGGAGGTCCCCCTTAGTCACAGACATAGGGGAGGGGAGTAGGGGAGGAAGCGGGAGGGAGGGAGGAATGGGAGGATACAAGGGATGGGCTAACAACTGAGATGTAATATGGATAAATTAATAAATTAAACAAAATAATAATAGATGAAATCACAGAAGAGAATGCCTTACTAAAAAAAAATTTTAAATGAAACTACACAATGAGACTCTAATCCTTTATACTATAGTTAATAGAGACTAGACATACAAACTTTTAAAAACATCTTGTCCCAATTACTTTTAACTTGTACATACATAACATTGAATATAAAGTTAAAGGAATTACAGGATTCCAAATCTCAAAATAATGATGATATATCATATTTATACCTTTATTTAATCTATTTTTACTAAGTGTTGAGTAATCTTGTCCAAGGAGGACGTGAACAAATATCTTAGCAGGCCAAATAGGGAAAGATAACATGACAAAATAGGAATGCCAACAAGTATAAGTTGGTAATCCAGGGAGTTTATTGAACGTATTTTGGGTATCAACATAAAATGCTACCACATCAAGTTCTGGGACCTCATAGAAGCTTGCTTATGAAATCTGACATTCTTTTTATACTCACACTAGGACTTACAGCTGAAAGAATGCTAATGTGAGTAATGCTGGGTATTCTAAGTGAGAATCCTATGGCCTTTTAATTATATATGTGACATTAACAGTTCCATTAATTATTGTAGACATACATATAAATGTATTGTCTTTGTTAGTTCATTGTTTGGCTATTTTACCAAGGGTACCTATACTCCAAGAAGGAGACAAAATAACAACAACAATCTTGTGTAAAATGTCAAATGCAATATTAAGATTTCTTATATTGGGTAGAATAAATCAGGATACATTAAAAATAGGATTAAAATGTGATGAGGAAAATAATGAGTAACTCACTCCAAGTAAACAGGCATTATTCAAGTTTAAGTTGAGGAGAATTATAAGCATTAGAAATTCATTGACTATATGCAGCACCCTCCAAGTAAACCAGGTTTGTTGTAATATTAAAGTCTATACACAAGTTATAGGAGTATATATTATATAATACCATAAATAAAATATAAAATGAATTTGTTTAATGTTACTGGAATAATCCTCATGTGTTAAGCTTACCCTTCTAACCTATGGCTATATGTCCATTGTAACTCATAAACGGTGACAAAGAGAGCAAATGATTACAATTATTTTGTATACATGTAATTTTAAATAAAACCTATGAACATAGAATGTCCCACATCTGCATGAATGCCATTTAATGTGTTTTTATAGTGCAATCCTAGCACAGGCTGTAAGAGATATAGAAGGCAGGGCCTTTGGAGGATGACTAGGTTAGAGTGAAGCATGCAGTTGGTGCCCTGATAAGGACACCACAATGATGCTCTTGAACGTTCCTTTATGTAAAATATAGTGAAAAGTCATCACTCGATACAAATTTGCTTGTATCTTTGTCCCTATGATTGTTAGAAATAATCTTATTTTGTGGATAAAATATATTTGTTCATGATATTTTAAAGTAACCCCAAAATACTAAAATAATCTATTTTATAAATAACAAGGTTTCTTCAAAAAGAATTAACCATGCAAGTATAAATTAACAATTGGGAATAAAATCGATCTAAGTACTTAAAAAATCAAGCTGATATATTATTGACAACATGTCTCTACTTTCAAAGCATACACATAAACATGCATACTTTAGAATGCATTGAAATTATCATTTTACATATATTTGCCTTCCAAAACATATGGCCAAATAATCATCTGGGATGATAAAAATAAAATCTTTAATATGTCAGGCAATATAATGAAAAAACTATGAGTTTTGGGGCCACAGGCAAACCTGTTTGGTTAAAAATTTAAAATATCTGGTTCTTTTGTTCTGAAAACATATAATTTCTCAAGATCATTTTACAGTCCTAAAATTATAAATGTATGAGGAGTGTGTGATGCACAGAACAATCAAGGCTGGATCTCTGGTTCTCTCACAGGCATTCTGTAACCATCAAGAAGCCTTGTCTACGCATAGACGTTCCTGTCTCAGCAGGTCTCAGAGCAGTCCCCATGTAGTGGGATTAGCAACATAACAACAGGCTGGTTCTGTAGTTTGAATTCTTTATATCCCAATTGTATCCCATCCCTCATCACCTCCCAATCTCCCTTTCTCCCTCACTCTCTCTCTCTCTCCCTCCCCTAGTCCTCAGAAAGGGCAGCTCTCCTCCACTAACATCTGACTTCAGCCTATTAAGTCTCATCTGTACTACCTTTATTCTCTTCCTCTGTATCCTGGCAAGGCAACCCTGCCAGGGGGGAAGTGATCAACATTGGGGGACCAGTGTCAATGTCAGAAGCAGTCCCTTATCCATGTATTGTGGGACCAACAAGGAGAATATGCTGCCTATCTACTACATCTGATGAGCAGAGAGTCTAGGTCCACATCATACATGGTCCTTGGTTGGTGCATCAGTCTCTGTGTTGTAGTGTAGTTATCCTGTACTCTGGCTAATATCTGCTTAGGAGTGAGTATATCCCATGTGTGTCTTTCTGGGTCTGGGATACCTCACTCAGGATGGTCTTTTCTTGGTCAATCCATTTGCCTACAAAATTCAAGATTTCTTTGGTTTTAATAGCTGAGCAGTATTCCATTGTGTAAATGTACCACAGTTTTTTTTTTTAAATCCATTCTTCCACTGAGGGACAACAAGGTTGTTTCCAGACTCTGGCTATTATGAATAGGGCTGCTATGAACATAGTTGAGCAAATTTTCTTATTGTATGGTAGAACATTTTTTGGCTATATGCACAGGACTTGTATGGCTGGGTCTTGTGGTAGAATTAGTCCCAATTACCTGAGAAAGTGACAGATTGATTTCCACAGTGGTTGTACAAGTTTGACCTCCCACCAGCAATGGAAGAGTGTTCCTCTTTTTGCACATCTTCGCCAGAATGTGGTGTCACTTAAGTTTTTCCTCTTAGCAATTCTGATAGGTGTAAGATGGAATCTCAGAGTTGTTTTGAGTTACATTTCCCTGATGGCTAGGGATGATGAGCATTTCTTCAAGTGTTTGTCAGCCATTTAATATTCCTCAAACTTATTACAGCACCTGTGAAGGAAAAATTATTATTGTATAGTTATTTTCACATCAGCATACTTCAAAATAGGAGTATGAATGATGCAAAATTCATTCAAAAATAGTATCTGTTCATAACACATTGCTTTTAGAAAAGCAAGAATCTAAGAGTTGGGATTAGAGTTTAAGAATTATAGCAGCCTTATTCATAATAGCCAGAACATGGAAACAGCCTAAATGTCCCTCAGTAGAAGAATGGATAAAGAAACTGTGGTACATTTACATTATGGAATACTACTCAGCTATTAAACACAAGGAATTCCTGAAATTTGTGAACAAATGTATTGAACTAGAAATGATCTTAATGAGTGAGTTAACCCAGAAGCAGATAGACTCAAATGGTATATAATCACTTATATCTGGACACTAGCCCAAGGGGCATGGCCCATGAAGTCTTCACTTACCAGGAAAGTGGGACAGAGGGGAAGACATCCTACTGGGCCTCTAGGTGAGAGAAACATGGGAGAATAGGGAAATAGAAGGATCCAGAGGGTCCTAGAAATCTACAAGAAGAACATTATGACGGGTGGATCTGGGCCCGGGGGTCCTGCTCAAACTATGGCACCAGCCAAGGACAATACGTGCAGTATACTTCAAACCCCTACCCAGATCTAACCAAAGGACAGGGTATTCCCCACAGTTGAGTGGAGAGTGGGATATGACTTTCTCACATACTCTGGTGCCCCATATTTGACCACGTCTCCTGGATTGGGAGGCCTGGTGGCACTCAGACGAAGGATAGCAGGCTACCAAGAAGAGACTTGATACCCGATGAGCATATACAGGGGGAGGTAATCCCCCTCAGTCACAGTCATAGGGGAGGAGAGTAAGGGGAAATGGGAGAGAGGAAGGAATGGGAGGATACAAGGGATGGGATAACCATTGAGATGTAATATGAATAAATTAATAAAATATATTAAGAGCCCTGAGCTGCATCACTTAACTTAGACTATAACCTGATGTAACTGAATGGTTCATAACTGAGATTTTGCTCTACTAGCTAATGAGTTCAGAATGAAAGAATTATTAGAAGATTTACAACATTTTTAGAAAACACCCTTCCCCTGTTTTAATATTCCTATTATGTTAATGTTTTGTGTGCATGCTTCTTTAAAAAATAATTATCACTGTGCCTCAGGACTCATAATTTGGCTATTTGTGTTAGATATCAAGAACAAAAGCCTAAAGTCCTATTCATGTGAAAAAGTCCTTCAGCCAAATGTACAAACAAAATAAAAACTCATGCATATTTAATCCCCTTTTCTTCTCTAGGCTGTAGCAAATATCCACACTTTTAAAATATTTAATTACATAGCACAGATTTGGTTCAGAGTGAGAAAAAATTCATTGATTGCTTGGATTACAACTTCTCATATTCAAGAATCATGTCCTAGGCATATTGTGCCTTTATGTCTTAGCATTATGGTTTGGATGAAGGAAATAATAAAATTCATGTATCCTAAGAATGTATTACCTTGAGGGTGACAGTTTATGAGATAATCCAGATATAAATATTGGGATCTTTGTGTTATAATCATAAGTGATATGGCAATTAGAAAACGAATTTTTGAGTTTTATACATATATATAGTCTTATATATGTTCTTTTATATATAAAATAATATGTGCATATACGTTCTTTTAAGAATTCTCTACAGTATTAATTCTACATAGAATGTTGGAAAGATCTTTAGTGTTATTTATTCCTCCCTGTATTCCTGCCTTTCTCTCTTCTCTGCCACCAAAATTTAATCTTTTCTGTTCACTTATTCCTCCCTTAACCACTTAGAAAACACTTTGTTTTCTCTCTTGTCTCCTGAGCACTCCGCTGCCATGGCTTCTTACTAATTTCCTAAGCTATATTGATATTTTAAGTGGAACACACATATTTAATGATTCAAAGTTATCATACACAAATCAGAGAAAACAAAAGTTATTTGTCTTTCTCATTCTGTGCTTCCTCACTCAAAATGATTGTTTCCAGCTCCAGATATTTATTAGAGAATTTCATAATTTTGCTTTTTTCTAACCACTGAGTAATATTCTATTTGTTAATATACCACACTAGTTTATCTTTGTTGGGTGGATGATTTCCCCCCTTGTTTTTTGTCTCCTCTTTGGACTTTTTGCCTGACTGACGTGCAGTTGTGGTGACTGATGAGTCCTCAGGATCAGTAATGTCTCTCTTCTGAGGTTTGGGGATTCAAAAAACTTCTGTGGCCTCTGGGATTCCTGTTTCTGTTGTGGCATCTATACAGCAGGGGTTTCTTGGGCCGCAGTTACTGATGTGGCTTCAGGGGTTCCAGATACCCATGTGACCTCTGATAACGTAGGGGTTTCTGCCAGAGTTGTGACTGTTATCACTCTCTACTTCACAGATCATGGCCTTAACTTTGTCTGTTTAAGATTTTATGAGAAAGGACCATGATTTTAAGTTTTACAAGACATTATTTTGAGTTTTTTCTGACATTATAACTAGAAATATAGTTTTTATACTATCATGTATCTTATGGAATTTTTTATAATTACTTGGAGATAAATTTCTGTTAACCTTAGAGTGGTGGCACAAGTCACATGCCTTAGAGGTTTGCACAAGAGGTTTACAAGTTTGGGAAAATAAACAAATACATAGTAAGTTCCAAGCTAGCTTAGGAAGCATCTCAAAAACATGACTTCAATTTCAAGTTTTCTCTCTTTTTAAAAATATTTTTATATATGCAAGAAGAACCATGAAACAATCAGGAATTATATTAATGTTAAATTCATAGTGTTTTGGCTATTTGTATTTGGCAACCTTGAAGAAAACATCTTTCCTATCTGGGTAGTCTAAAATTCTGAATATAAATCAATACGTATCATATCTCATCTCTATCAACTTAAAACATATGTCTATTTTTCTTAAATTTGTTACATAGGAAATAAGATGTGTTCTTTGATGTACTAATAAAATAGCATAAAATATTCTGATAAATTATATATAGAATTACATATAAAAGGCAAATTGTACATGGTTTCGTTGGAAATTCACAGTTGTGCATCTATGTTACTGGAGTTTCTAAAGGAATAATAAGTGTTAATTGTGCAGAATGTGGGGATTTTCAGGTAACAATTTTTGGACTGGCTACATCTCGGGTAGCAGTCCTGTGATGCTGTGTGTTAAGGAAGCATCCTAAGCGCCTTACCTGTTCTTCTGCTTCGCCAGCGTCCCCCCCAGGGTCGATCGCATGTGGCTGTGTGTGTGTAAGAGAAAGACAAGTGGGCAAATGTGTCATAAAACAAGGGGCTAAGGGCAGTATGCATCGCTTTTGTGTTCTGTTAGTTTATTTTTTTTTTTTTCAAAATTATGTTGTCTTGCTTTTCTTACTTTAAAGCCTCAACTTAGCAATCACGTACCACCTTTTCCCTTCTTCTAAATCCTCCATGCCTTTATCTGTTAGTGTTTTAACTTAGTACCCAGCACCAAGTATTAGATTAGGGCTTAACTACTATTGTAAATACATAGTGCATAGAGCTGATGTTTTCTTTGTTATATTACTCAATCCATATTTAGTATGTGTTAATATCAGCTGAGCTTGTAGGCGTTAGCAGGCTGAATAATGTCTTCTGTGAGGTTTACAGCATCAGCACACTTTTCTTGAGATGTGTTGGAAAGTCAAAGGAATAAGTTGGCTTTTGATTTCTATAGAAAAATTTGACAAACATAAACGTGGTCTGAAACCATTATGCACACAGGCAAGCACAGTTGAAAGACTTTCAGTGCCTCAAGTTTGCATCTTTTAAAAACTTAGCAATGACTTATGAAAAAAAATGCCTTTCCCCTGCTTTTTTATCTGTTCCTTTGAATTTCAGGATACATTTGTAAATCAAATTGTGTTCAGTGAGCTGCTGCTGAAGCCAGAAGTTTGAAGCTTTAAGGACTATTGTTCGTCATAGGCACTGGTTGGTTTGATGTAGAGAAAGTGATTCAAATGCCATTCCAAGCTTTCAGAGCAGTACTGGAAATATGATTTTATAGAAATTACATATAGTTGGTGTATATTTTTAAAAATTATAGTAAAATAAATCTCACAATTATTTATTGGATCTTTTATGTACTACTCATGGTAAGAGAACTTAGAGGACAAACAGGAGATATAAAACAAATCTCCAAATAACAAAATAAAGACAAGTTTTCAACTCTCTAGATACTACATATACAGACAAATAAATTTGGATAATAATTATTAGGTGCCACAATTAAAGAATCATATACACAAAGAAAAAGAGGGTTTCTGTTCAATAAATGAACAAATAAAAGACGAACTAAACAAATCCAGGACATACACTGAGAGTTCTCGGGTGTCATTTTATGAGAATAGCGACATCTTGTGAGGCTAGAAGGAGCCCCTCAGAGGACATTCTCTGAGAGGGAGAAGTGGGGGTGGGCAGCTGAAAACACTAAGATGAAAGAACAACACAGAGACTGATTAGTTAAGTCAAATATTTGAGAGGCTGCTAAGCAGAAATGGAAGTGCCTTTCTTACAATATAAAGAATTGAATAGGGATTTACAGAGTACAAATTCACTTCAAATTTCATGCAGAAATCAGGATTCTCATTTATAAGCAATGCGACTGATATTGTTTTAAAGGGGGAAGCGTAATGGAACATAGGTTGTCACTGAGAAAACTGTGTTGAAGACTTGACTCACAGTGCCAGCAGGAACAGCGTGGAGTTGCCTGGCTGTCCCTGCTGTCCGTCTCTCAGGCCAGACACAGCAAGGCAGCCACAGCTGGGATCCTTCCATCAAGGCTGCAGTTTCAAAAAATGTTTCTGAAAAATGTGAAAGGCCTTACTCAAAAGTCAGTGACCTGTAGGTGGTACTATCTAACTGACAAAGGTAACGCCAAGCATATGCTTGCCTTTCCACAATATGGAGTAATAAGAGTTGCTTTCAGTTTATCTTGAATTCTGTTTTTACAAATATTTCCTTAAGGTGGGCTTGGTGGCTCATGTCTGTAACCCAAATATCCTGGAAGCCTGAGATAGTGAGATCTTAAAAATGCCAGAGAATGTCTGTATTTATAGTAAGTTGTAGGCCACCCTGGACCCTGATTGAGACCCATTTTCCTTCTATAAAACCAAGTTAATCAAGCCAAGGAAAAAAGGTTATCTTATAAGAGAATGACTTGTACTGCTTGGATTTAGAATATGTCCTAACCCTTAACATTAGCCATGACCTCATAAGTATGTGGTTAATGAGGTCAACTAACAGCATACATTTATCTTAAATAATAGGTGGGCATGTCAAAAATGACTGAGTTTTCAAATCATATCACACACGCATCAACAATAACTATTCTATTAATCTTTCTCAATTTCAAAATTGAAATGACTTTTAATCAAGGATAAAACAAACTCAAGACATGTACTCACAAGAGACAATAATGTGTAATTCAGGAGCCTGTATTTTCTAAGAATCAAGTTCTATGCATCTCTTTTAAATTTCTACAGAGAGAGTCCAACTGTTGTGATTTTTTTAAAAACAGAAAACTTTATGCTTCAGCATTTAGCCCATAGGAAGTGTTACATCTGTGGCATATCATTTTACATATGTGACACATGTAACACCATAACATGTAAACATCACTTTAAAAGATGTGAGATTTTTAATCACAAATCATGTGTTCTACTTTAATATTTCTCCAACCTTACTATTTATCTCAAAATGGTTGCAATATACATTCTTATGAGTCCTGTTTTCACATGCAAATCTTAATTCCTAATCTGTGGAAATCCTAATTCCAAATAATCTAGAATGTAACTTTTCATAAATATAATTAGGGAAAGGTTATACTATAGTACTTACCAAAAAAGAAGTATGTTGTGATCTCAGACTAGAAAGGGAAGCTCATGTCTAAATTGGGTAAATTTAATGATCAAGTAAAGTCACTGTGGATAAGAGTTTACATTCCACTACTGTTTCCTAAGTTAATGCCACTTTAGGCCAAAAAAAATGTAAAATCTTAAACACTCACTATTACAAAATCAAGTAATTAAATCTATTTGTAGAGTTATAACCATTTACTTTTCAATCATATCTGAACTGGGTAAAACTGCGCATTAAATAAAATACTACAGACTGTTTTTCTTTTTTAACTGTAAGGGAAAGATCTGTAGGATACAAAGGTACAAGGCAACATTTAGCCAAATTTCATAGCCAGTTTCATATAGACACATACACACATACACACATACACACACACACATACACACACACACACACACACACACACACACACACACAAAACCAAACCAAACCAAACCAAACAAACAAACAAAAAACCTCAGGGTGGTTTTTTACAAATCCTGAATAATAGAACTACCTAGGAACTGTGATTCCAAAACTTACACTGTACTACACAGCTATAGGAAAACAAACAGCATATTATTCACACAAAAATGGACAAGTTGATTAGTGGAATCATATTGAAGACGCAGATATAAATTCACACATGTATGAATACCTGATTTCTGATAACCAAAAATACACACTGCAGAAAGGGCAGCATCTTCAACAAAAGGTGTGGTCAAACTGGATGGCTGTATATAGAATAATTCAAATACATCTATATTCATCACTCTTTATAAATATTTACTTCAAATTGATTAAAAACCTCAACAGAATACCACATACACTGACATGGTTGAAGAAAAAGTTGGGAATAGTGTTAATCTCATTGGCATGTGAAAAGCCTTTCTGAACAGAACACTGTTAGCACTGGCACTCAGATCAACAGTTAATAAATGGGATCTCATGACATTAAGATGGTTCTGCAAGCAACCATTCTTGCTTTCAAAATAAGTGTCAGATTACTCCAACAACACATCTTAATGAGGCCTAATATCCAAAATATATGAAGAACTCAAAATCTTGACATTAGAAAAACAAAAAATCCATTAAAAATGGGATTTTCCAAACTGAGGACTCTCCGAAGAGGAAACTTACGTGGCTGAAAAACACTTAAAGAAATGTTCAGCATCTTTAGTCATCAGGGATCTGCAAAACAAAAAAACCGACTTTGAGATTTTTGATACACCCATTAGAATGGTTAAAATCGTTAAAACATATGACAGCTTGTACTGGCAGGATGATGAGTAAGGGAGAACACAGTCATTGCTGGTGGGACTGCAAACATGGAAAGTAACTATAGAGACCAGTCTGGTAGTTCCTTTGGAAGTTGTGGGACAGTGGGTTGAGGAATAAGACAGTGAGTGACAAGGAAAGGAATACAGAAGCACAGCTGAAATCAAATGCCATTAGAGAGGCAGTATAGAAACCTAATACTTCCTAAAGCTTCCTAAATGTAAGCTTCCTGAAATATACATGTGAATGAAACTGCCGAATAATGAGGGGGAGAGAACTTTAATGGGTATCTCCTGTCACCAATGGAAGCTTTAAATTATATCTAATTGTAGCTTTGGCCAAATGGTCCCTAGTGGAGCCCTTAAATAGTCAAGACTCTAATGTTGAAGACAAAACCTACACAACTCAGTCAACACCAAAAAGTCAAGCAAGTGTCTATATAGAGCGTTTTCCTCTACTGACTAGGCTTCTTGCTACTGGAAAATACTCTGCATGCTATCAAAGAAGAAACATAAATACGGACCCAGATACCATCTCACCCACATACGATGGTGTTCTGCTCCAAGACAGCAACTACTTTTAAGAAGGCCACATGCCTGGCAGTAGATTGCTAACAGGAAATGAACGCAACAGCATTTTTATGACATTCCTTGTGTCAATGTGTTGTGTCAAGGCTTTTACATTTTTCTTGCTCTTTTTTAATTTTAATTTTTATTATTTATTTGTTTTCTCTCTGTCTCTGTCCGTCTTCCTTTCTCTCTCATTCTACATGTCTTTTAAATATATGTTAAGGCTTCCTGTTCAGTGATTTATGGAAATCCTGAGTGTGAGAATGAGTGGGTTTCTGAGTTTTCTGTGCCTTTTCTTGAGCTCTTTTCCTTCTGTTTGTTTTTTTTTCTATTTTAATCTTTTGTTTTTGTTTTGTCTTATATTTTATTTTATTATTACCTCTTACAAGCCTGTTTGTTTTCTAATGACAGAAATGAGATAGATGCAGATTGAGAGGGTAGTGGGGAGTAAGTAGCAATAGTACAGGGAAGCTAAACTTTAATTATGATATTTTATTTGAACAAAATCTATATTCAATAAAAGAAAAAAGAAAAAATCAAAGTGGTTATAATACAGTCTCACCTTAAAACTCTTTTACATGGAATATTTGACAGAAATTAAAATGTTGAAAACTCTAAAAAAAAGATTCTAAAAGAGAATTCAAGCTAACCAGAATTTATATTTATGAATGCAAAACACCCTAAGATGTAAAAAGAAATCTATTTATAATTATTCTTGCACAAATTCAAATCCTAAAGAAACCCTAAGGGAGAAATACAGATGATGATGAATATTAACTCAGTATTGTTGTAAGTCAATAAACTACTTGTTAGTGCTTGCACTATATTGACTTTGAAGACATCCCTTCAAGATCATTTAGTCATGTTCTGTCTTCTTTTGTATAGAGAAAATACCTTAAAAATTTTGTCTACTTATTGTACGGATATATCTTGCAAGCTAAATGTAGTATAGAACAAAATATTCAGCACTGTTATATGGTACATTAAAATCACAATTTAAAATTTTACTGTTAATTTGTTAGTACAAAATATCATGTGATTTTTTTTCTAAAGGAGATACAAACAAGTGTTTATTCCCCCTATATAGATATTGTATGACAAACCATACTAAAATTTGCCAGAATCTAATTTGCATACCACTATGGTTTGTTCATAGAGTCTGAAGGAAATATGATACCATCACAACAGCAACTGTTATAAGATTCCTTATGTATAATCTCTCACTATAGAACCATATTCATGAAGATCTCTTGTGCAGAAATTGGGACAGATATAAAGGAAATATGAAATTTACTTTCAAGTAATAATTGTTATAAATGCAAAATTATATTTGTGTGATCTAGAGAATCAGCTAATGTATAGATAATTGGACCATCAAGAGTCATTTCTGCTTAGGTAGGTCCATGATGAGAGCTGAAAAAACTCTATTTCTTTGAGACATCCAATAATGTGCATTCAGCTGATCTCAACACCATGGTCTCTTGGAAAATAGGAAGATGCATTTAGTGGTAAATCTTAGTCATGGATATTGCAATGCCCTATTAAAATAAAGTACTATAATTTTTAGACTTAGACATATATTATACATATCAAAAACTAAGCTATATATAAACATACATTTAGTAATTTTAGTGGCATCAAAAATAAAATACTGTGTCATTTGGTAAAATGCTTGCTTTGCAAACCTTAGATCCTGAATCTTACCATTAGAATGCATATAAAAAGTACCAGTTACGGGGTTTGATAATTCCAGGGCTGTGGAGTTGGCATGGAAACAACTCAGGACTCAGGTCAGGAAGTCTAGCCTAATATTTGAGCTTCACGCTAGTGAGAATAACTGTTCAAATTGGATATATAGCATTTCTGAAATTACACCCTAGGCTATTGTTTTCCTGCACAGGTGTATTCTCCCATACACAAACATGCACACAAATACACAAACAGTAGACACATGTGTAAATAAAAAAAAGATAATAAATTATATACATACAGTTTTAATTTTAAAATATTTTATTATTTTTCTTAGAATATATATTAATGATATTCATTCTTATCTCTCAAATTTCCAGATCTTAAAATAAGTGCCTGTCTGTATATTGCACTATAATCACCTTCACTTAAGTGTGTAGATACAAACACAAACATAAAATTGAAACTACAGTTAACAAAGTAAAGAATAACTGGTCACTTGCTGGATGTAGTAAGTTTCAATTCTGACTCAGATCATGCTTTTGTCCAAGAAATTTAGCTCCTTTGTGTTTGTTTTCAGCTTAGAGGTGTTATCTTCCATCCCATTTCCTGTTTCACAGCAAGTGCTCCTTCTGGTACCTAAGTTCCTACCATATATTGTGAAAACTATTCCTCTTTGCAAGGCTCTTGTCTGACTTCTTTGGAGAGAGAACATTTTGGTTTGAAATATGAGTCAGCATTGGAGGGTGTCAGTTCTGGCAGCAGCGTGTGAGAGCCCATGCACCCTGTTCTACAGGGTCTTAGATTTGCCTAACACCAGTCATGCCTAGGAAGACATTTACGCATGATTTCTCCAAAAGAAAAGACATTAGACCCAGGCTTTTAAAATGTGCTCTATTTCTGCAATCCAAATGAATTAACTAAAAATGTATCTGAAGTTAACAGATGCCCCAGTATGACAAAGGACTGGTTAGTAGAAATTTAAAGTCCAAACAAACAAAAAACAAAAAACTGAGACATTCAGTGAATCTTTTTTTCTTTCCTTTTCTTTATTTTCTTTTAAAATAATTATGTACTTGGTGATAATGAAGGCCTATGATATCTAAGACAATATATGATAAAGTAGAAAATATTCTTTCTTTGTGTTGAAGAGAGAAAAAGAAAGGGTAACATCCAAACCCAGTGTCATTTCTACCCCAAAGCAGGGAATCCTGGTGAGAGCAAAAGAATCTAGCAGAGCCAAAAGGACAGACACTGCCCAGAGGGGGAAACACCAGACTGGAAGGCCAGGGTTATCTATCAGGACCTGTCCTTGGATTGATACTAACATAGTTTTGCTAATCAAAGTTATAGGCAGGATATCATTCATAACCTTTAAGAATTCATTTCATGAAGCCAGGCTTAAAAGCCAAACAGGCCCAGTGAATGTGGTAACTTTCAGGAACTTCTTGAGGCTATTTTGAGACTTTCCCTGAAGGACGGTGTTCAACCCCATTTAGAACAGTCTGTTCTTTCACCATCCTGTAAATACTCTTGTCTTAAAATACCCTGCTGTTTCACCTGGGCTTTCACATGCTATTTCTTAAGAACTTTCCCTCAAAAATGGAAGAATTTAATCTGGAATGAAACTGTTACACAACAAAGGATAATAAAAATGTCTTTTTGGGCCAAGGAAAGCAGTCAAAAACTCTTCGGTTCTATATCCAAATTATATAGATAAAACAGTTTCCAATGATTTAGAAATGAAGGTATATCTGGGTAGGGGTTTAAAGTTTACCGCCTGTATTGTCCTTGGCTGGTGCCTTAGTTTGAGCGGGACCCCTTGGCCCAAATCTGCCTATCATAATGTTCTACTTGTAGGTTTCTAGGACCCACTGGATCCTTCTACATTGCTATTCTCACATGGTTCTCTCATCTAGAGTCCCAATAGGGTGTCCTCCCCTCTGTCCCAGTTTCCTGGTAAATGAAGGCTTTCGTGGGACATGCCCCTTGGGCTAGTATGCAGACATAAATGAGTCTCCACACTTGAGTGGAGAGAGGGATATGACTTTCTCACGTACTCTGGTGCCTCACATTTGACTATGTCCCCTGGAGGGGGAGACCTGGTGGCACTCAGAGGAAGGACAGCAGGTCACTGAGAAGAGACTTGATACCCTATGAGCATATACAGGGGGAGGTAATCCCTCTCAGGAACAGTCATAGGGGAGGGGAATAAGGGGAAAATGGGAGGGAGGGAAGAATGGGAGGATACAAGGGATAGGATAACCATTGAGATGTAACAAGAATAAATTAATAATAATAATAAATTTTTAAAAAAAGAAATGAAGGTATAATGTATCATTCACAGTGGGGCTAAAGTACCAGGTGGGGAAAACACTCAGTGATCTACTAATACATAGAAGTCACTACAAATGTGCATGTGCAATGTCACAGAGTTTTGGTGGTTCAGGAGTCCAGGCATATTCCTGGCTTCATTGATCAAGAGAGCAGCAGGCTGCCATCATTGTATCAGTGGTGCTGAGTTCTCAACTGAAACTGGGGCAGAGTACTTGCCAAGGTCCCTTAAGTCTGAGAAATTTTACACTCACTAAACTAGACCTGAGGCTCTGGGTACACAGAGCCAGACTGCAGTTCCTTATTGTGCCGATCTCTCCATGGAAGAGAATTAGGCAGCTTGATTCTTCTTTGCCAAGAATTAAGTCAAAAGTACTAAGAACCCAGTACCATACAACACAGCAAAAACACTGAAGGTGCATCTCGTGTTTGCCATATAGGGTACCCTAGGAAGACACACATCTCATCATCTTTATCATTAGCTATAAACAAATTAAATGTCTATCTTTCATGAAGGGAGGATTCTCAATGGTGCGAATGTGGTACCAAGGCAAGGGAGACTATCCTACTGGCTAAATATTTTGAATTTGATATTTTTCATTTATTCATGTAAATGTGAATATAAGGTATTTCTTTCTTAAAGGTAGATTATAATTATACCTTTCAGTGAGTATCTTATTTACAAGTCTCATAGCATCCAGAGATGTATATTCATCAGCTCAATTAATTCTAGAATGTTTCATTGTGCACTGCTTGCAAAAATCCCATAGCCACTTTCAATAATTTTCTTTTCTCTGCCACTCAGCCATTGACAAATACGGATGTATCTTATGTCTCTTTATATTGCCTGATCTGAAATGTTAGCATAGTTAAAATGGTGCAACAGGTTATTTTTGTGACTTGCTTCCCTAATTAGGTATTTGAAGCTTCTTCATGGTGTAGAATGCCTCAGCTCACCAATCTCCCATTGAGGAATGTACAGTATCTGGACTCTTAGTCCATGTTTATCTGTTTCTCAGGGTGTGGTGCTTCCAGTTTGTGTCTATTTGATGATGAGACAGGTTAAATCCTGGCAACACCCAGCCTAACTCAAAGAAGATGATGAGCATTAATGAACCTCCTTATGGAGATGGCTTCAAATGTGGCAAACAAGCCACTGGGCAAAATGTCCTTATTTCATCCACTAACAGAATTCTGCCTAAATGTGGGCAAGCTTGGATACTGGCAGAGTTGACAGCCAAGTCTGCCAGATAGGGTAAACAAGTCCTCAGTAGTTCCTGTCTCACAAACATGTCTGTCAGTTATATTGGGCCAGAGGGCTAAAGATGATGCTCCAACATTATAGAGAGTTTTGGGTGACTGTTCAGGCAGGAAACTGTCTCTGTCACTATTTTTTTTTTCACTCTGGAAGCTGCTAACCTGTACTTCCTGTTTACTCAGGTAATTAATTTTATTCCTTCTCAAGTCTCTGATGGGGTTGAAGACCACATAGTTTGGTTTTACAATTAAGCTTAGTTGTTTAGGGGTTAAGATGTTTTAGATCTAGATATATGTTTTATGTTGATAGAGATGAGATATGATAGATATTGATTTACATTCAGAGTTTTAGACTCACCTAGATAGGAAAGATGTTTTCTTCAAGATTGCCAAATACAAATAACCAAAACCAGATGAACATACATTTATATAATTCCTGATTGTTTTGTGGTTCTTCTTGGTGTGTGTGTGTGTGTGTGTATGTGTGTGATAATATATATGTATATGTAAAAAATAATTAATTAAAAACTTAAAAGAAAAAGAAGCAAAAAGAAAAATATTCATAAGTTCAAGTTTGTACATAAACTTTTGTCGAATGAGTTCTCAATTTCTGGTGTATGAAAAAGGGAAACTCTCAGCCATGTTGTAGCTATAGTCATAGTTTTGGGGAAATGTCAGCGTTTATCAGAGAGACCATCCTCTGTCATGTTTTCGTCAACAGTATGTGAGGCCTCTGACTTCTCCATAGATGCTCCAACATCTATTGTCTGCTTTTTTTCAGTTGTTTTTCAACTATAAGTTGGATATGAAGTGCTATATCACTAGTCTTCTCTTGAGTTACAGAGGTAGCTAATTATTTTTTAACAAAATTGTTATGTATGGTAAAATATGTTGAAACACTTTCACTATTTAACATTTATGTAAAGTTGTAATTTGTTAGTTTATCACATAAAATGTCATTGGTGCTGTATTGTGTGTGAAGACAGAGGTGGAAAAATACTGTTCTATAGAATACCAAATGAGCTTTAAGTGTTTGCTTGGATATTTTTAACTCATCAAGTCTCTGTGTAACTGAAAACCATCCTCTTCCTGCTGTGTGAATACATGGAAATCATGACTATTCACTGTCACTATTCCATTTGAGGTTTCACTAAATCCATGTTAAAAAGATGTGCACAGTGAGAGGGTAGGAGAGAAAGAATAACAAAGAGATAGTAATAAAAACAGAAACCTGCCTAACTGATGGTAGATCTAGCCTTTCAGCACAGAACACAGAAGGAGAATAAGAAGCAGGAAACCAACGTTTTAATGCAATGTGCCTCAAAAATTGTTTCTGTGTGCCTAGTTCTCAGGGTAGGGAATTTTAAAAATGATCTTTGAAGAAATAAACAGAGAAACCTCTTAACCATTTGTTTGTTTTAATGCTTTGGCATGAAGCCATGAGCAGGCACCCTTCACAGGATCTTTGACGTCAGTATTTTTCTTCATTTGTGGTGGAACTCATGCTTCCCTGTATGGAGCCCCTTTCAAGGTCAAGGTCCACATCTGCACTTTGTGAAGGTTAAGAATGTTACGTGATAGTGATTTTTCATCTCTGAAAAGCACTTGGAGGATTGTATACTTTGAGCGGTGATTGAAAGCACTGATTCTGTGTAAAGGTCTCTGATATAAAACACAGTTTGTCTTCTTTGAGTTAGATTTAGTGAAGTAAACAATGTGTCCATGAAAATATATGGAGACATCCTAAGCAGAAGATAGAGCCTGGAGCTGCCTTTGTTTGCAATGTCACTGATAATATGGTGTCCTGAAACACAAAATGTTACTGAAAATAAAATGATCAAACATTAGGAAGGAATACAATGATTGTTCCTTTTTTCCTCTATATATAAATTTAAATTATCAGGAGTCTCACATGGCCAACTTATAGTTTGTGTAGTTATAATTCAAAGATAGTTATTAGAATCTGTGCTCTATTTTGTTTTCCTGATCTATTATAAATAACCATGTCCATGTGAAATTATGGAAGTTCTGAAATGCATAATTTTCTTGATATTCTTTTAAATTAACTTTGCAGTTATTCCAAATTTAAATACATAATAGTTCTTGAAATATCTCTGTGTATGCACAGTTTATTGAAAAGTTAAAATCTATAGAAAGTTTACATTATTTTGATTATCAGAGGGAAGACAAGTTATTTTATGCAATTTGAAAAGCTATAATAAGAAACCTTAAAAAGAATTAAGAATTTAGCAATTCCTAACTTATAGAAATAGAGTTCTGTACAGAGAAAATAATTCTGGAGGAAAGCCATAGCTTTTTGAAAGAGCACATGACACACTGTACATAGATATTCAGTTGAGTATAATGGTGCAGAAAGGAACAGCCTATTTCTGGATCCTATACATCTAATTTAGAGAAAATGGTATTCAATTTGAATGCCCAATTATTATGAACTCCTGAGTAGTTTTTGGTGATGCTTAGATAAGCACTATTTATATATGAATTTATTTAGCAACATGACTACTCTGACAAGGAATTACATCCAAAGACCTAGATCTGTATGACCTAGTGACAATACAGATATGCCCTTAGTACACACTTTTAATCCCTCTGGGTAGAATATAGTCAGGATACAGATTTAATCCCAAACATTGATGTCTATTTGAGGGACAGACAAAGTGATGAATCATAAAAAAAAATTTACATAATGAGTCAGAGATAGGGTCTGCCCAACTCTCACAATAAAAGACAGGAAAGAAAAGATACCTAAAAGAGGCGCATTTGTGGGAGCCAGGGTATTGTGGAGACAGTAAAGTAGAGTTTGGGAATACAGTACAGTTTGGTGCAGTTAGGTTCGATTGAGTGCAGTTGAGTTTGTGCAGTATAGTTCATGGATTTTTTTTTTTTCAAGCAGAGAAATTCATCAAGAGCTTATAGAAGTTAGTTTGAATCAGTCAGCTTGGAGAGAAGTTTTGAATCATAACAGCTGAAATGACCAACCAGGCAGAGCCCATTCCATACAGAACTAGAAAGGGTGAGCTTACTCAGCAGTAAGTCTCAGAGACTGAAAACACTCTAGGCCTAGGTTAGCAGATGGAGGCTGGAAGCTGAAGCCTTCCAGGTCCAGGGTTACAAAAGAATGGATTGTCTGGAGGCTAGAAGCTTCCAGGCCTAGGCCTCGGGGTAGTTAGAGAGAAATGATCTCGAAATGCAAGTCTTGGCTCAGCCCAAGCCAAGTATATGTAAAGCTTGGGTATGAATCACATCTCATTCTCTCATTTAAGGAAGTAAAACAATGTTTATAACTATTCTTCCTGGAGATTATAGACATCTTCCTTTACAATATTCTCTATAATTTATTTTCAATAAAAGCTTAACTTCATGGTACCTACAAAGGCTGGGTATAAATCTGTATTATGAAATAAAATCACAATAATTATCTATACTAATATTAAGATGGAAAATTGGAGTGGAAGAGTATGTTGTCATACACGAGGGCAAACTCATTGCTTGGCTGGTCATTAGTGTTACGTGATTTAGTCCCAAGCAGCAAAAGCACTAAGATTCCACTTTCTAGAAAAATTCACTATGGAATATTATTACATTTCTTCACAGTTATTGATGGTGTTTACAAAAGTGACAGGACTAAGATCATTCATTTTGCAGCAAATAATGATTAATCACCTCTGCATTGTGCACCTTTCTAGATGTCACTGAAAATAAAGTGTAGTGATAAGAATAAATATTATTGATAATCTAGGAAGCTCACTTGTTCTCTGGAAAGAACACAGCTCACAAATAAGCAAATAAATATGCACATGAGTAAGTAAACTTACAGCAATATACACAATATCGTACATGAAACAGAGCTTTGTAAAGATTTACTATATTAATTTATTAAAATTCTTTGAAAATTTTGAGAAATAAAAATGAAATCTAACTGTACAATGAACACTGTAAATGCAAGAGCAGATGTAGAATGACATCTTAATTTTAGCTGATACTTGACTAATGAAAATAGATATAGGATACAGTTTGAAAATTTGTTCTTGATTTTTCTGTATTAAAAAACTCCTGTCACACAGACACACATACACACAACACAATATATATATATATATATATATATATATATATATATATACACTACTATATTTAAAAGGGATATAATATTTGAAGTAGAGGAATGAGGAATAAATTGCAGGTTTTAGAGGGAGGAAAAGGAAGGGAGCAATGTTGTATTTAAAGAATTATCTCAAAAAAACTTCTCATGTATTTTCTGAGTGACTACATGGAATTTGAACTCTGGAATACAAATTTGTATACTTCAAAAATATCAGTGGAAAAGCCATGACTTTATAGTTTTAGGAATGGATATTCATCCTCTTGTCAGAATAAGGCTAAGTTGGATAAAATACTTTCCCATGTCTAAAAGAACAGAACTTAATTGAAAATTAGCTAGGAAAATGTAATTATTTCAATTTTTGGTATGTTTATTAAAGGTCCAATTTATGTGAATTTACATGTTAACCTGAATGTCTCTCAGTTTGGACCTGATAATTCCAAGGCTTTGATATTTTGATATTCTTGGACATTAGTAAATTAAACTGAATGGCCAGCTGGGGAGTTTCAATTTGCTTGAGCATCAAACTATGCACATCAGTGGTCAACAGAAGAAACCAATCCTTGACACATGTCCATTTCATACTGACTTTGCATTGAAATATGTGAAGAAGTACCTCAATTGAGGTCAGCACTATCCAGAGATCCTCTATTGCTGACTTGGATGTAGGGGAAAACAGAGATTTTCCTTAATTGAATGGTGATTGCAGCTCATTGGCAGAAAGTATTGATTCTTTGTCTTTGTTTTCTTTGTAATTTCTGATTTATTCCATGAATAATCCTCATTGCAGAAAGATGCTTAATAGTTCTTCTGTGTCCCAGACTGTAAAAATTGCATCCTTCCTTCACCGTTTACATAATATCCATCAAGGGCCTATTGAAATGTAACATAAGGAGGCTTGATTATTTATGGCAACTTATCAGGAAATACTCTTGTCCCTCAGTGCTCAGTTTACATAATGAATGTGCCTGTTGGTGACATCCAGGTCTTAAATTGTTTACTGACGGGTTGGCTCTCCTTCAGCTCTTCCTGATCTTTCCTTCTATGTTGTCTGAAGTATCTGCACTGCGCACAGTGTACCATCCTGATGTCCTTGATTTCCTCTCTATCCTACACCAAGCCCTCTAAACTCCGTCTCTGAGTAATTAGTAAAATCATTTTCATTTCTTCTTTTCAAAGATCACTAATTCCTTAAAAAAAACCGATGAATAAAGACTTATACAATTATTAAAAATAAAAATAAGCCCAATATAAGAATTTGTTCCTTCTTAATATAGAGTCTTGCCTATATTTAAATATTCCATTAGTTAGTATTTGTTGATTACATAAAATTTGTTTTATATTTGTGTTGTTTATTCTATAGCTCTTTCTCTAGGCATTTTTTTTAACGGTGAGGAATTTATTTATTTATTTTTTTTTAATTAATTTATTCTAGTTACAACTCTATGGTTATCCCATCCCTTGTATCCTCCCATTCTCCCCTCCCTCCAATTTTCTCCTTATTCCCCTCCCCTATGACTGTTCCTGAGGGGGATTACCTCCCTCTGTATATGCTCATAGGGTATCAAGTCTCTTCTCGGTGGCCTGCTGTCCTTCTTCTGAGTGCCACCAGGTCTCCCCCTACAGGGTACATGGTCAAATGTGAGGCACCAGAGTACTTGAGAAAGTCATATCCCACTCTCCACTCAAATGTGGAGACTGTTCTGACCATTGGCTAGATCTGGGTAGGGGTTTAAAGTTTACCGCCTGTATTGTCCTTGGCTAGTGCTTTAGTTTGAGCGGGACCTCTTAGCCCAAATCTACCTACTTGTAGGTTTCTAGGATCCACTGGATCATTCTACTTTGCTATTCTCCCATGCTTCAGTCATCTAGAGTCCCAATAGGATGTCCTCCCCTCTGTCCCAGAGGAAAAAATTAGGAAAGCCACACCCTTCACATTAGCCACAAGCAATATAAAATATTTAGGAGTTACTCTAACTAAGCAAGTAAAGGACTTGTTTGAAAAAAATTTCAAAACTCTGAAGAAAGAGATTGAAGATGACATGAGAAGATGGAATGATCTTCCTTGCTCATGGATCGAGAGAATTAACATAGTAAAAATGGCCATCCTACCAAAAGCAATCTACAGATTCAATGCAATCCCTACCAAAATACCTATACAATTTTTAAAAGACATTGAAAGTTCAATTATGAACTTCATATGGAAAAACAAAAAACCCAGAATAGCTAAAACAATCTTGTACAATAAAAGGTGCTCCAGAGGAATCTCCATACCTGATCTCAAACTGTACTATAAAGCAATAGTAATTAAAACAACATGGTACTGGCACAGCAACAGGCTGGTTGATCAGAGGACAACTTAATTTAAAAAATGTTTTCATAAGACTGGCCTATAGGCCAGTCTCTGGAGATACTGTCTTTAATAATGATTGATGTGAGGGGGCCAAGTCCCATGTGTGTGGTGTTACCATTCGGCAAATAAGCTTAGGGTGGGAAAAAAAGCCAAATGAGCAGGATGGAAGAAGAACCAGTAATCCACATCCATCCATGGCTTCTGCTTTACTTCCTGCTTTCAGGGTCCTGCCTTGAATTTCTTCCCCAACTTCCCTCAGTGTTGGACCTGAGAATTTCACATTCCTCTTGGTCACGATTTTAGTCACAACAATAGAAAGCCTAAGTAAGACAGGAATTGGTACCGAGACTGGAGTATTGCTGTGACAGACATGACCTTGTGTTTTTGGGAGGATTGAAGTTTGTGGTAGACAAGATGTTGAATGCTTAGAGCTCAGTGCATTGTTCTGTGGGAACCAGGAAGATAAGAATGTATAAACCAATGCAGACAGTGGAGGCCCAGCTTCTGAAGTTTTAAAATGAAGGCTCTTCCATGGCTACTTGTGTTATATTTTCTACCAAATACAAAAATTTGTGTGGTTCTGACTAACAGGGCTTTTGAAGATACCACCACTATGAAGTGGAAAACCCTCTAGGAACCATTTCTTCAGGATCAGCACACTGATGCTGTGATGTGTCTAGATAATCCAAGTTTGTACCTTGTGCTGGGAGCCAAACTGATAAAATGCAAGAGCGCCATAGAAGGTATTGGTTCTGAAAGAACAAATCAGTCAGGGAGAGCAGCTAACCTCTGGACTAGGAGAGGCCATTGCTGAGCATGTAGGCTGAGCTGCAATAGGAGCTTCCTGGTTAAAGGGATCATGGAGTAAAATTTGGGCTTAGCAACACGAGGCAGGAACAGAGCACCTGAGAAGAGCTCAGGAGAAGCTACCGGCGAAGCTTCATTAAAATTGAAGTGAACACTTCAGAAATGTATGGAAACACCAGAGTCATGGGATGACAACTAAGGACGGCAGCAAGGACAGCAGCAAGGACAGCAGCAGCTATGGGGTGCTGCTTGCCAGAGCTATGAGACGTACTGTGTGTGCTCTGGATATTGAGACAGAGGTGGAGCTGCTCAGGCCCTTAGGAACCATCATGTGTGTGTGTGTGTGTGTGTGTGTGAGAGAGAGAGAGAGAGAGAGAGAGAGACAGACAGACAGACAGACAGACAGACAGACAGACAGAGACAGAGACAGAGACAGAGAAAGAGAAAGAGAAAGAGAGACAGAGACAGAGACAGAGAGACAGAGAGAGAGATCTTGGAATAAAGTGTGAATAAGGGAAGCATGCATTTGAACAGTAATGTGCTCCTGCCTCAAGTTGACCAGAGTCAATTGTCCTTATTGTTTTGTCACCTAAAGGAGAAGAAATTGTATGAATTTGTCTATTGGTTTAATTTGTACCTATAGATTCTCAGAACCAACAGTGTTTAATCACAGATTAAAGAAAATTGAGTAAAAATGTGAATAAGGATGGAAAATTCAGAGATTTACATTTATGATAATGAAGGTAACTCTGGGGCAAGGTGTGTGACACAGGAGGTGCTTGGGCTGAGTGAATTGGAAACCAAGAAGAAAAAAAAAAAACAAAAAACATTTGTTTGGTTGGTTTGGTTTTGCTGTTGTTGTTTTTGTTTTAGAGAAATTATTTCTTCCTTGGTTTATTCCACAGCCCAGATTCCTAGCTCTAAAATCCCCTGGGAATCTTACAAAAGTTCAACAGTGGATTTCGTGTCTCAGGGACTATAGAGCACAGGGAAGGGAGTGGCTGAGGCTCTGTCCTGGATTCTGCAGCCCTGTCTGCACTCATCAGGCATTGCCAGTGCAGGTTCTGTGCTGCGTTTATTCACGTTTCTCTCCAGGAGAGGGCTGGGGATTTGATTCTGAAACACAGCATCCATATCTGTTCAGATGTACAGAAACAGCTCCAGACTTGCTTGTTTATTTATTTTTAAAGGGACATCTGGGGACCAATCTATACTTCAGTAGCTGAAAGGTTGGGTGAGATGGGCTCGTAATGTACCCATGGTTGCAGGTGATCAGCTTGTCACTACCTTGAGTTTGCAATTAGGGGTAAAAAAGCATAGGCTAGAAGAAAGTGACCCCAATTTTCTCTTTCTTTAAGAACATATTGTGTTTTACAGTAAAATTTTCTCTCTTAAGGCAAATATTGTCACCAAATTTTCTGTGAAAAAAAATTAAGTGTGTTTTCAGTTTCTTAGCTAACCATATGTAACAAATATCTGTTTAAATATGATCCAGCTTATTTTACATCAGAAGAGAAATAATGTATAACATCTCAAAAAGGAAACTTGCAGATTTTCATTGATAGCAGAGATACTTGAATTCAGACATTAATGTAGGCCTTTTAGTTTTTTTTTTTTTTTAAACTCAAGCCACTGGAGGCAAAGGTTTTATGACATTGGTTATCCTGATCTCTCTGAGTGTCATAGCTGCTATATTTTTTATTTTTCACACACACGCACACACACAATATGTAAAATGTGTTTGCACATGATTACTTTTATCAGTACATGAGTCAACATAACATGGTGCCAATACAGTTACTGCGTAGCTAAATTATGTTTCTACCTCAATGACTAAAGACTCTGAAGTAAGGTTAAGTGACCATCTACTTTCCTTATTTTCTATTTAACTAGTTATTTATATAGATCAACAAATGTAATTATTGACCAATAACATAATATAAATATGGGAAACATGTATTTGAATAAATTAATTGTAATTAATGTAATTGAAAGAGAAGACTGAGTCTGAGTAATCTCTGATTATTTTAAGTTTTCTTAGAAGCAATAAATAAAATGAAATTCAATAACCTCTTTAAATAATCTGAAGTAACCTAGATAACAATCATTTTCTAATGGTTACAACATTTTCTTTTTTTTTAAATATTTATTTATTTATTACATATACAGTGTTCTGCCTACATGTACATCTGCAGGCCAGAGGAGGGCATCAGATCACATTATAGATGGCTGTGAGCCACCATGTGGTTGCTGGGAGTTGAACTCATGACCTCTGGAAGAGCAGACAGTGCTCTTAACCGCTGAGCCATCTCTCCAGCCCCAGGTTACAACATTTTCATTCACAATGTCTGTCCTCATGATATTAGCATGTAAATATAATTGATATTAATAATTATTGAAATGAAATGTAAATGCTGACATACAACAACTGCACATGAAAACAATCTTTCACTGACTCTGAGAATCAGAAAATCTACATTTTCCTTAAGTTATAAAATTAGTACTGCATATATACTGTTTTGAGACTTCAACACTTTAATCCCTTACAGTTCTTAGTAGAGAAGTCCACAATCAAGGTGTTATCAGACCCACGCTCCTGCAGCCTCTAGAAGGGTGCGTTCCCTACCTCCTCTATCTTCTGGTAGTGCCAAGTGATACCTGCTTAGGAATGTGACATTGTTTTCTCTTCTGTAGTTGTGTCTTTTACTCTGTTTCTCTTATAAGCACACCTGCTACTCCATTGTTTAGGAGCCAACCAGCCTAAAAATCACGATCTTTAAAATATTTTCAATTTATGACTACATGTACTTCCTTAGACTAAACAACGCTACCTTCGAGGGACTCAGATAGACAAATCTCTCTGGAGGAACATTAGCAAACACACACACAGACACAGACACACACACACACAGACACACACACACACAGACACACACACACTATATATATATATATATATGTATGTATGTATATATAGTTGTTGCACATAGTGTTGAACAACTTGTTTATATACATACATTAAATGATCACTTTTATGTTCAAACTCACTCTGTACAACAGCCTAAAGCTAGTCTCAGATTGATTTAGGAATGACATCTGTCCACCTAAAGAAGAGCATACTCCTCAAAGCTAATAAGACATAGTTTACTCTAGACTTAAATATGAGTGATCATAGACTAGTGTGAGACTGTGGAATTCAAATTTTCTGAAATGTGAAAATGTAAAAATTCAATGTGAAAATGGCTTCCTGAAGGTTTTATGGTAATACAACTAAAGGAATATTAAATAAGACATTTTTCAAATACACTGGTGAGAGTGTAAGGTAGGTGGGTCTTAGCAAAACAAGGGTTTCTCTTTCTCACTGCTATCTCTTGACATTATTATTATTATGTAGATTGGTAGAAGTTAATGTTCTCCTAAGTTGCTTTATTTAAAATGTTTACCTGTTATATGAACACCAGTTCAGACACGTGAATGAACAATGAGTACTTACGATGGAACCTCAAGGTTGTCCAAGAAAGTTTGTCCCTGGACAAGAAACTGAAATCTGTATGAAGAAGTTATGCATGAGAAGGTCTTGTCTGATAGACCCACTAAAGAATCATCAAAATCAGGAATGATGAATGAGATGAGATCATTTTGTAGAGGAATTTTAATTCAGAAATTGGCTGTTCTGCCAAGAGATTATATAGCAAAGGCTTTCTAGGTCTGTGAGATCTGGCTGGAATATAGACATGCCTTTAATCCCAGGAGACAGAGGCCAACAGATCTTTGAGTTCAAGGCCAGCCTGAGATAGAGCAAATTTCAGGTAAAGAAAAGCTTAGGTCCAGGCATGGTGATACACACATTTAATCTCAGTGATCAAGAGACAGAGGCATGCATATGTCTGAGTTCTAGGCACTGCTCTTCAGGCAGTTTGGCTGAGAGTGAGTTGGGAGAAGGTGCAATGGAGTTGAGTTTGTGGCAGTCCAGCTCCTGGATTTCTGAAGCAGTTTTTATGGGAAAAGTTTTACAGAGAATTAGTTAAGAGAGAGAAAGCTAGAGACAGGTGGAGACAGATCAAGCCAGAGAATGAGACGGAGCCAGAAGATTAGAACATATTGCAAAGTTAGTTTAAGGTCAAACAGATCAATTCAGTCAGAGGCCAAGAGAGAAACCCTATTGAATGAGTCTGTTAGAAGAGACAGTTGAGCCAGAACAGTTGAGTTGAACCAACTAGCAAGAGTTCAGAAAGAATTAGAAAGTGTGAGCTATTCCCCTCCCCAAGGGGTTGAAAGCATTCCAGGCCTAGATTAGATTGTACAGGCTAGAAGCTTCCAGAACTAAGCCTAGTCTAGCAGACAAAGGCAGTAAGCCTCAGAGACTGCAATTACATCAGGCAAATAAAAGTTACTTTTATATATTTTTCAAAGTAAAAGAAAGTTATTAGATGTAATAGTTAATTTAACACTGTCAGGGATACTACAAAATGCCATATAATATATGCACAGTTATACACTGAAGCCATTGTTTTTAAAAATCTATTAAGACTAGACTGTCTCATAACCCATTATAGAATACCTGAGTTCTATTAATATTGAGAACAATAATTTTCTGAAGACTTTTATTTTGATTTACGATTATTTCTATCGAAAACTGAAGTTAATAATAAATGTACTATATTTTATCCCAATATAACATCAATTTCATTATTTATTTTCATGAAATGTTGCTGAATTAGTAAAGTTCATGAAGCAAATAGTAAGTTGATTTATTTTATTTTTAATAATGAGGATGCTGAGATATGAAAACCTTACCACATGTACTAAGTTCTTTCCAAACAATTCCATTCACCTTAGCACAAATTTTACCTTGAGCAAATTTACATAGGTATATTAAATTCGCATATCAGATCTAACTCAGAAATATAGAAAACATGTAACATTCACTCTGATCACATTGCTTTTCTTGTAGTGTAACAATAGAATGCTAGAAAATAAAATTGCAGGACACAAAACTCAGGTGTCAACTTGTCACCATGTTACCTTTAAAGTAGTTATTAAAATCATTATGCTATCAACTTGTGAATTTTAGATACACCAAATATAGCAACCTGGCTTAATTCCTTACCGTTTTATTTGGAGTGAAAGGAAGGAGGGGAGAAGGGGTCGATGAAGCTGTATGTTTGAAAGGTTTGCACAAAGGACTTTTTAAAAAGCAAAATGCAATGAACAACACAATTCTCAGCATGAAGAATTGATAAATGGAGTTTTTTTTTATTGAACGTAGATTTCTTATTTTCCAAAAAGTTAGGAGGAAAAACACCTGTCTAATCAAAGCTTGACAAAAAGCCAAGTGGGGAATAAAGAACATTATCAGAAAGTTACAAGAATCCCAATTTGACATTTTATTATAATGCTACTTTTTGAAATTAAAAAAAAAAAAAAACCAAGAATCTCAGTTTCTACTTGCTTCAGTCTATTTGAATGATGACATGATGAGCAGGATTGCCTTGGTGGAGAATAACCTGTGTTGTTTATAATTAAGTTTCCAACATAACAGTACAGCCTTGGAAAAGCACTTATTAAACAACTCAATCTTCTAGCTGTTCCTTTGGCCTTGAATATCTATATAAAAATCAATAGCACCTAATGAGAAAGAGCAGAAAATGACATGAGCGCAGTATTAGATTTAGAATCCAAGTATGGATGTGGATTCTCAAATTTGCATAGACAGTAAAAAGAAAGATACCAACTTTAGCTCGTGTAGATACTTACATAATGTTTACTGACAATATGAAATTATCACACAATCGAGAATTTGATTATAGAATTACATAATACATATGTGTATATATATATAATTTCACTCATTCATATAAAGAGGTTCGAGCAAATCCTTCTCATTCCATAGCCTCCATTCATACACACACATTTTTTTCTATCCGACGTCACATGGCCAGGCTGCTTTCTAAAGCCACTGAGTCTACTTATTGCTGCCTGTGTGTGCGTGAGTGTAGGACCTTCTACAGGAACAAGGATAGCCTCTCAGGGGCTGTATCCATGAAGAAAACTGACTTTCCCTCCTCCAACAACCATCAGCTGCCAGTAGCTCTTCAGCGGCAACTTCACGCACCACTTGCCAGTCCACGATTGGCACTTGGCTGCCTTAATATTGTACATGTCTTGTGTATCCACTTGTAGCTGTTATGAGCTCATGTATGCAGCAGCTCTGTTATTTCTGGAAAGTGCTGTTTCAATGATGCCTTCACTAATTCTGACTCTTATTCCCTGCATGCTATCCATTTGTGGGTTTCTGTATTAATTACTATACTAAGAAGAAAAAAATAAAGAAGTTATTCCATGAAGATAGAAGAATGCATTAATTGATGGGTACAAAGATAATAACACAGGTGCAGTTCACTATGTATCTGTTTAACAGACAGATAGTGGTGATTTATGCCTTAGGAACTACGACCTACTCAGGCATGGGTTTGGGATCCACTTCAGGGTTCCTGACAAGAGTTTGATCTTGTAGAAACAGCTTTAAAACCTAGTTAGAAAATTGCTGGTCACTCCCATAACTATTAAGCCACTATAGCACCCATGGGCATAAATTTCCTGGCTAATACATATTATAGTCCACAGGATTCACAATCAGATGAGATGCTTGCCTACTCACCATTTCCCCAGAAGCACCAAAGCCCCTTCCAGAGCTATGAATGCTAACAAGTAAGGATGAGATTTCCATGTTAGTACCAGCGAGGTTCTCCATGTCTTGTTACTAAAGTATATGCTATATCCAAGACAAAGCTAATAGCCTGTTGTGCTTGGAGAAGATTGAAATTATTTTAAAAACTCAATGTAGAAAATATATTAAACCTATAAAAAGGCAAGCAATTTTTTCATTTTATATCTACTATATATCACTATAAAATTCCAATTAAAATTATATTTTATATTTTAGACTGATATTAATAATTTGTCACCCAATTGTTGACAACTGTAATTATTCTTTAGATAATATTATTTGAGCTTTATATTTTTATTACTTTGAAGATTGGAATATTTTGTACACAGTAACAAAAGTGTTGCTAAACAATTAGTTTTTAGTAACTACAATTTATTCATTCAGATTTAGAGTAAAAGTAACTTATTAATTTTTAAAAATAAAATTCTAATAATTTATTCTCTTGTATGCTATTTGCACTAAATAATGGGGTTCATTGTAATATTTTATACATGACTATGATATAGTTCTATCATATTTACTCTGATATTGTTTCACTTAAAAGACTTATACTGTCAGGAAGAACTGTGGATTCCATATATTAGCAATATTGTAGAAACTTGATTTTAACATTCAGGTTTAGAACATGTATATATGAAGTTTTATATCTTAGTTCTAAATATGTTTCATTTACTTTTAGATCATTGTAATAGGTTACATTTTAACTACATTTTTAAATAATCTTAATTTTTGCACAACTACAGTGTAATGGCCAAAGAGTTACTTAGTAGTTTATATTTAAAGAGTTATATAATAGGCAACTAAAAAATGTAAAAGCAACACAATATTGACTAGTTTACAGTAATTTTAAAATGTGACATTAGATTGTAATAAAATGTTTTAACAAGTACAATGCCATAATGTCTTGTAATGTTAAAGAGATTATGTAACAAATTTTATTTTGTACCTCAACCTTTTATTTACATAAGTAATTGTCTTAGAACATGACATTATCATTGACAGTTTTCTTTCTTTAAGAAAGACAAAACTAACAGTATATCATAAAAAGTATTGAGGTGAAGTCTCACTATCTATCTACCAACTGAGAAAACACAGTTGAAGTATTCTGTTGATAATCAAGGCCAGTTATTTAGTATTTTTGGACATGACAGTATCTCACTTGTAGATAATGCAATAGTATCTTTAAAAAACATGCTTGAAATTATATATATATATATATATATATATATATATATATATATACACATCTTTAAAGGAGTCTCTACTATATTGTATTTTGTAAGAGGAAACATGATATAAGTACTAAAAACCCTAATACCACATGAAATATAAACACTGTACCCTGTATAGCTCTCAACTTCCATACCCAATGAATTAAAAGATCAAAATGAACTTAAGCCATTAATTCTCAATAAGTGTTGAATTTAGACAATATTTTTTAAGCTTAACATATATTTGTTTCTTTTCTGTGTAGATCAAGAATAAAGAAAAAATTATGGCCACAAGGCCAAATCTAACCTGTCAACTACTTTGAAAATTGAGAATTATTGGAATGAAACATCTCCATTTGTCTATGTATTGATTTGCTTACATTTTAAAACTTACTATAAGTTCTCACTTGAGAAGTTAACTACTATATGATTTGAGAATTCCAATTTTCAAAAATTTTTGGAGCGATTTTTTTTACAGTCCATGATATAGTTGATTTTCATATCTGGTCATAAAAATTGTTTAGATATTATTTGTCAGGTATTCACAGATGAATAATATGTTTTTATAGCTATTTTCTCTAATAAGGCACATGATCTCATGCATGATCATATCCTCATAAAAACACATACCCTGTATATAATCAATCTGAAAATAATAGTTGATTATTATTTCCCTCTAAAATTGAAAATGTTCTTATTGTCATAAAATAAGTCAATTATAATAAGGTGTATCGATGTGTATCTATGCTAAATATGTCTGAATTTTTATTATATATCAAATATAGCTCATACTTGTTTGAGGTTTATTTTTCCACACAATGCTTGTTTAGACTTCTAATACAGACTAAGAGTAAGATCCTGGGGGTGAATTTCTCAGTGATGGGCCCTGAGCTGTCACAGATTTGCAGCACAAAGTATATATATATATATATACATACACTTGTCAGTTGTTCAGCTTTTGGGAGGTCACGAAAAGTAAGTGATAAATTATGTTAACAATTAAACAATAGGGTGCAGCCAAGCCCATCCATCATGTGTGAAACATCACAAACACTGATGCACACACACACACTCACATGTACACACACACACACACACACACACACACACACACACAAAGACAATTGTTCAATTCTCCTGCATACAAGTGGAGTGTTCTCCATTCCTTTGTGTCTCTGTAGTTTCAGAGGAACCAACCTTCTAATTCATTCACCGGTAAGATAGCTGTTAATTAAATGAATTGGTTAATGAAATTGAAGTCATAATGATTTATGATCCATTCTGTTTGAGCTGATCATTCTATGCTATTAGGAGGTTGGATATTATGTTCTCATAAGTAAGAATACATAACAACTTCTTTTGCCTTCTTTCTGTTTTCTCATTTATAGACATTAATTGGGACATCATCACTAATGAACGCGGAATATCAATTCTGTGTAGAATTTGATCCTCCACTTAACAATTAAAAGATTTTTAAAAAATAGCATCAGGACAGGACAATAGCTTGGTGTTCTGAGTCTCCTAACATTGGCAACATGTGCATCTCTGACTTTTGCCTGCACTTGGGATTATTTTCCTCCTATAAATTGCCTTGTGCAGCCTCGATATGAGGGCTTTTGCCTTATCTTGTATCTTTTTTTTATCCTGTTTTCCTGCCATCTCTTGGAGGCCTGCTCTTTTCTAAAGAGGAAACAGGGGAATGGATGTTGGGGAGAGGGAAGGCATTGTGGGGGAGGCTAGGAAGAATGGAGAAAGAGGAGACTGTGGTTGTGGTGTATTGTGTGAGAGAATAATCTATTTTCAGTTTTTTAATTCCTGCAAAGTTTGGCAGATTAAGTATAGAGCTAACACTGCAAATGGCTGTTATTCCTTTAAAAGAGCTAATACAAGTCTCTTCTCGGTGACCTGCTGTCCTTCCTCTAAGTGCCACTAGGTCTCCCCCTCCAGGGGACATGGTCAAATGTGAGGCACCAGAGTACATGAGAAAGTCATATCCCACTCCCCACTCAAGTGTGGAGACTGTTCTGACCATTGGCTAGATCTGGGTAGGGGTTTAAAGTTTACCGCCTGTATTGTCCTTGGCTGGTGCCTTAGTTTGAGGGGGACTGAGGTAATCCCCCTCAGGAACAGTCATAGGGGAGGGGAATAAGGGGAAATGGGAGGGAGGGAAGAATGGGAGGATACAAGGGATGGGATAACCATTGAGATGTAACAAGAATAAATTAATTAAAAAAAAAACATTTTAACAAACTCAAAAAAAAAAAAAAGAGCTAATACAATTCTGACTCTTCAGGAATAGCAGTAGATTTTGGAGCGTCTCATTATTCACTCTACGGTTGAGTCTTCCAGAGCCTGCAAAATGCTTTAATGAAGTAAACATACTTTGGAGGTAGCCAACCACTCTCTAATTGCACTTTAGACCCACTGACTCAGAGAGAAACCATGTCTGGTACCGGAAACCTAGCTAACTACTTAGTGCTTGTGAAATGTGCTTACTATAGGCGACTCTACAACCGTGAAATTACTAAACCAGCATAATCCATAACAACAATCTACAAATGTTTGTCATTATAAAAACAGATAAGTGTGGTATTCACCGCTCATTAAGGGAACTTTCCTTTGCAATTGATGGCGACCACTACAGAGAACTATAGCCAACGACTATGTGGAGGAGCGGAGCCCAGTGTCAATGGATGCATCTACCACACACTCCCTCACCCAAGGCTTAAGGAACCTCACAGAAAGGAGGACGGGAAGATAGCAAGGGGCAGAAGGTCAAGATGGGAAGTGGTATCTGGAAGCTACCCACAAAATCTCACTAACATGACTCTCCAAATGAGTGTGAAACAAGGATGACACCAATGTACAAGCCAACACTGGTGGGGAGAAACCCACGTGCTTCAGCGTTAACACAAAGAAGTATAGGTTACCGAGGAATTCTGGGAATGGGATTACTAATCTACCACGGGGACAAGCACACCAACTGATTGCCAAGTGTCTAGTGGTCAGTTCCACAGACATATATACAAGTAACATTATATGGAGTGAGCAGACTATATTTGGAAATACACAGGTGTGCATACACATACAAATACCTGGATGCACTAATAATTACTGAAAGAAAAGATTGTTAATTTGAAGGAGAGCAGGGTTGTGGGGGGGTGCTTTAGAGAGAGGAAAGAGAATAGAGAAATATAAATAAATTTCTCAGAGATAAGAAAAAAAAATATGGAATCAAAACCGGTAAATGCAGTAGGGCTAGTGGTATACTCTGAAGGCATTTGCTGTGTCCAGTGGAAACTTAGGGCATCTGGTCTGTATTTACTTTCATGAAGCACTGACTACTAATGATTTGACTTCACAAGCTTTGTGATATTGCTAGGAGGAGTTCTGATCCATTAGCAGGCAATGATGGTGCCAGTCAATCATAGAACCACAGTAATTCTGTTTGCTCTAGTTCTGCACTAGTTCTCCTCCCAGATGGAATCTCTGTGACATTTGCCTAATGACCTGTCAAGTGAAGACAGTGGCATGGAAACTCAGTCATGAGGAGGACTTCAGGAATGGAACACTCATGTTACATCTTCTTTCTTTTCTCGGTCACCTTTCCAACTACTGTAAAGATTCAATAAATATATGTTACTATAAATTTCTTAATTCCATTATTATTATTATTATTATTATTATTATTATTATTATTATTATTATTATTATTATTATCCCTCCTCCTCCTTTTCCTCCTCCTCTTTCTTCTTCTCTCCCTCCACACCTCTCTCTCTGTCATATTTGATGCTTGAGATCATACATTTAAGGTTGGCTAATTTGGTGAATAGTATGTGTTTTTACATAAAGACAATTACAGTGAGAAATATACAATTAAAAATACTAATATCTGAATGATGATATAAAAATGTTTGTCAGAGCTGAGTGCTGAAAATTTGGGAGAACCTGATAGAAAACAAATGCTCCAAGCAGGACTACATAAGAATCCAAGTAACTTATGCATGGCTTTTGCTAACTCTGAGTTTTATCTAATAGTTTATCCATTTATTTAGTCTAAAAAAAAAAACAAAAAGACAAAGGCAGAACAAATTAGAAGACTAGTCAAAGATTTATTTTTAAGATTTCTTGGAAAAAAACTGAAAAAAAAAATCTAGATGTGGTGGCACACGCCTTTAATCCCAGTACTTGGGAGGCAGAGTCAGGCAGATCACTGTGAGTTCAAGGCTAGCTTGGACTACAAAGTGAATCCATGGCAGCCAAGACGACACAGAGGAACCATGTCTAGAAAACAAAACATAGCAAAACAACAACAACAAAAAGATTTCTTTCATTTTAAAAGAGAAATGAAATTTAGTAAGAAACTGAAAATAAGTAGTTTCACCTTACCATTCAGTCTTCATTTTATTCAAAATTCTGCCAATTTTTTGTTTTTGTTTTATCAAATAACATTTGGTGGGGACACCTCTATCACTTCCCAAGGCTACCTCAATAATTCACAATTATGGGATGACTTTCTTTTTCCAGACTTTCTTCACCAAAGACTTTCTTCTTCCCCTAACTGATCATTTCTTTGCCTTTGTTCCTATTCGGGTCTGTCTTTGTTAGGGTTTCTATTGCTATGAAAAGACACCATGACCACAGCAACTCTTAAAATGGAAATCCCTTCACCTGTGCTAGTTTCAGAGGCTTAGTCTACGATCCTCATGGCAGGAAACATGGCAGTTTGCAGGCAGACATTTTGCTAGAGAAGGAGCTGAAAGTTCCACATCTTCATCTTCAGGCAGTAGAAAGACACTGCCGCTTGAGCATAGGATATCTCAAAGCCTGCCTCCACCCTGACGTACTTCCTGTGCGCCGAACATTAACACACATGCGTCTCTGGGGGCCATTGCTATTCAGACCACCACAGTCTCTATCACTAAGTTATTTTCTGGCTTTTTAGCTCACAAACCTTTAGCATGTGCATTAAATTCTTGAATCCTACATCTGTGAAAATGTAATTAACTTAAGCATGGTTAGCAGCCTAGTAATTATTAAAGTAAATAAGAAAGATAATTCTTTTTGTTGTTGTTTACTACTCATTTCTTAGAAAAACAAACAAACAAAAAACTAAAACAAAAACAGGGTGCAAAGCAATTTCCCAAAAGTGTATGCATTGAGTGAACACTGCCCATCCTGAGAACAGAAAATTCCCTGTCTTAATCAGTGTTCTATTGCTGTGAAGAGACACCATGACCACTGCAACTCTTAGGAAAGAAAACATTTAATTGTGCCTGTCTTACAGTTTCAGAGGCATGATTCCCCTATAATCACACAGCAGGGAGCATGGAACACGCAGGCAGACATGGTACAGAAGACACGGCTGAGAATTCTCTGTCTGCATCCTCAGGTAGCCCGGAAGACAAAGATACTGGGTTTGGCCTGTACTTTTGAAATCTCCAAACCCACCCCAAGTGAGAAACTTCCTCCAACAGGGCTATATCTCCTTATTCTTTTCAAATAATTGCACACCCTGTTGATTAGTCATTTCCTCTTGGGCCTTTTTTTTTTTTTTAACCCCCAAGAAGTTTTTATAACAGAGTAAAACATGTAGTAATATTGGAAAACTTCTGCCTGTAGCAAAGACTGCAGACTGCATAGGTAAATAATTAACAGTTGTAAGGTTGAGAAAAAGTCGCCAGGCAAATATAAGTCTATCTTTCTGTCATGATTTTATCCTTTCTACATGGACACTTCCTCATTGCCTGGTTAGTAGAAGTTTACCAGTAGAACTGCCCTGACAGTAACTGCACAGAATCCTTTTCTCTAGCCTGCTTTACTGATTCTATAAGTTACCTCTTCTCTCTCTCTCTCTCTCTCTCTCTCTCTCTCTCTCTCTCTCTCTCTCTCTCTCTCTCTCTCACTCTCTCTCTCTCTCTCTCTCTCTCATTTAATTTGTTCACTTTACATCTTAATTGTACTGCTTCCTCAGTGCTTCCCAGTCCCCTCCATCCCTCATCCCTGCTCCCCTAGTCCTCAGCAAAGGGGGAGCCCTCCTCCTCAATCATCTGACCTCAGTCTATCAAGTCTTATCTGGACTGCCTGCATCCTCCTCCTCTGTGGCCTGGCAAGGCTGCCCTTGCAGGGCCATTCTTACTCAAACCAACACGCTTACTTTACTAATCTTTTGAAAGCTGTAGGTAGACATAAAGTTTATCTAATTTCAACGTTTGAGATAATCTCATTCATAGCAAGAAAAAAACTGTTAACTGAATGAATGATGAACAGTACAGTGGCTAAAATGCATTATTTAGAAATATAAGCTGTGGTGTTGTAGAAAAGATTACTAACCTAAGAGTTTAGGTTAGTCAGAGGTGAGTTAGGTGAGTCAGAGATATTCTGACTCAACATTGCTGTGTTACTCTCCTTTGGTTGGTGAAGTGATTTAGATGTCCGTTTCCTTCTGTTAAGGACCTTCTACAATCCCATTACTTGTCAGGAACTGTTCTTACACAGTCTGCAACACTTTCCAGTGAATCCTCTGCTTCAAAGTTTGCTGCTTTGCTCCACAAACACGTAATTTAACACTAATTGTCTCCACATTATAGGAAATGAGAAAGTTGTCTTGGAAAGGTCACCAAGGAGAATTTATTCAACACAGAGCGGCCATTTCTGGCCTTTCCTTAAGCACTGCCTGTGACATAATCACTCGTCTGTAGCTAAGAAGCCCATAGAAAGCTAAGTAGATTTTTCTGACCTATTTAAAACCCACTTAAATTTCTGGCACCTTTTAGCAACATGAAGACTTAATTTGACATATGTAAATTAGGTCCCTTTCACCTGCATAGCTGTTCTTGCATATCCATTGGGCTCATAAATATGCTTTTGAGCATGGCCTTTGTTTAGGTAGAATTTTACCTACAAGATAAAAAAAAAAAACCTGGTCGATCAAGGCCCTTACATTTTCAAAGTCCTGCAACTCCTGTCTACAGCACATTGATATTGTCAATAAAGAGACAGTGAGTTGTCCCAACCCTGAGATATCCTTTGAAACTCAGAAACATCTGTCTTTTAGAACATTAAGATAATGCCAGAGAAAGGAGATTTTCCAACCTAAACACTGGACAGCTTATAACTATTGTAGCGTGGATATTTGTGTTCTCCCGAGTGTATATAATTTTTAGAACTTAATTACTTCCTAAGTTCTAGATACCATGTAGTGTAGTCAATCACTCCCAATGAAGGTATCACAGAGACATGGGCACACAGGTGAGGGAGTGAAATCTGAGTGAGTGAGAATAGGTCAAAGACATTCATTTTGTGTTCGGGTCACTGCAGCATGCTAGTTTATGGCCTCTTGTCAGTTTTCCACGTTCTGACTCATATAAACGGCAAGTTCCTTCAGTCTCTAAAATGTCACTTTAAATGTATACATGTACAGTGCATAAGCTGTGTCAGACAGAAGAATGGGTTATGAGCAAAGCCAGGATCTCCGCATTGCTAACCATCCCATTTTTCCTCACTGTTGATTCTAGTGCCTGGAGCAGCGAAGGACTCTGGAGAGACATAAGTGAAACATAACTTTAGGCCAAAACTTTAGTAGCTCCAACAAAGGTCATGGCAATTGTTCCTGGATGGATACAGCGAGCTGCAAAGCAGTGACGATGGCTAAATCCCTCAGTGACTGTTTGGTGTCTCTTTTAATACTGATCTGCCCTTTAAAAAGGGAACCAGGATCTCACTCTATTCTGACACTTGTACCTGGAGTATAGTTTTACCCTAGTGTGACAGCCATGTCATTTGATACTTTATTAGAAAACTTCTTTTATTTAACTATTTTACCTGATCTTTCTATAAAATCATATCTATCTATTATACCTAGGAAGTATATTCTTGTGACAAAAATAGATTAGTAATTGATACGACCATGATTTGATCAACTAAAAATTAACTTGTAAAGCTAACTCATCCTAAACAACCTACAATAGCACTTTCAGAGTATTGGAAGTAAACCATGTATTATAATTGAGTTGTATGGGTGCAACACTGCATATCAGAGTAGAAATGTATATATATATATATATATATATATATATATATATATGTGTGTGTGTGTGTGTGTGTGTGTGTGTGTGTGTGAAGAATAATCTTAAATTTGAATTCTATACTAATGAATCTAAAATTAAACTTATTTTGCATCTATATACAAAACTCTATACCAGTGAATTAAAAATAACCTTATGAGTAACAATTAAGACAGTAAGTTGAGGAGTAGACTCATTAATCTACTTTTTGTCTATAATCCCACTTCTTTTTTTTTTAACCCTATTACCAAACTAAGAATGAAAGATAAAGGAAAAGAGAGACATCCCTGAGTTCAACCTTGTTTTCTCTCTAAATAAAACCAATAATAACTTATAATCAAGACCAATAATAATTTATAACCAACTCCCAATGAAAATAAATATATATATCACACAAGAAAATAACCAAAAACCTACCTAACCCCTTTTAGGGAAATAGGGTGTTGTTCTCTTAGGGTTTTTTCCTGGCTGATTTGCGCCAAATAATACCTTTGTAGGGGCCCAAATAAAAAATTGGGAAAATGGTTAAACAAGCCAGGAATAACACTCATGATGCGGTTTCTAAATGTTGAGAAATCTAAGGCTTAATTAGAGTCCAGTGTAGGATAGTCTGAAATGCTGAATCAATTGGGATTGGAAGCTTATTTCAAAGCATTCTGGGAGCTGTCCTGTTCTGATGAGGACCAGCAACTGAAGCCCTTGGTGCTGTAACAGGAAGGAAGCAGGATGTCTGTGTCCAGCTTGCTGAGAGAAATGAATCCTGTCAAATCTGATCCAGTGTCCGTGTTTGGTTCTTTTGTTCTGAAAACACAAAATTTCTCACAGTTAGATAAGGTCTTCAAAAACCTCAGAGACCTACAAAATATGGCATTTAAAATGTTTTTAATATTTTAAAGATTCATTGATAGTGAGACTCCTGGCAACATCCAGGCTACCTCACAGAAGATGATGAACATCAAAGAAACCTCCTTATGAGATATCTTCAAATATGGCAAACCAACCACTGGACAAAATGTCCTCATTTCTGCCACAGACAGAATTCTGCCTACAAATGGGGAAGCTTGGATGCTGGCAGAGTTGATGGCCAAACTCTGTCAAGACAGGCTAAGCAAGTCCTCTGTAGTGTCTGCCTCACAAATATGTCTGTCAGATATACTGGGCCAGGAGGCTGAAGGCGATACATCAACATTATAAAGAGTTTTGGGTGATTCTTCAGGTAGCAAACTGTCTCTATCATTTTTTTCATTGGGGAAGCTGCTAACTTGCACTTCCTGTCTAATCAGGTAATTAATTTTATTCCTTCTCAAGTCTCTGATGGGTAGGAAAACCAGATAGTTTAGCTTTACAAGTAAGCTTAGTTGTTTAGAGGTTAAGGTGTTTTTTTAGGTCTAGATAGATGTTTTAAGTTGATAGAGATGAGATATGATAGATATTGATCTACATTCTGAATTTTAGAATCACCAAGATAGGAAAGATGTTTTCTTCAAGGTTGCCAAATATAAATAACCAAAACACTATGAAAGTAACATTTATATAATTCTTGATTATTTCATGTTTCTTCTTGCTGTAGGTAGTTTATTTTATATATGTGTAATGATATAATGTAATCGTTTATGAAAAAGGGAAAAAATTCTCTTGTAGGATTGTGGAAGATCTTCCATTTCAAATTATGCTTGGAAATATCTTCTTACAGAACATTTTTGTTCTGTTACTCGATGTCTTGTGTCCTTTTTAAAGTGGTTTTTAAAAAATGATTTATTGACATTTGATCTTTAAAATTAATTAATGGTCTCTACTTAGTGTTCAAATATGTCAATGAACCCTTAATCAAATTCCCAAAATTGCATTATTTATTTCTTTTTATTTTTAAAATATTTGACTATCCATGCTATTCTCTTACCACTATTTTCGTTGTTTTTTTTTTCATATTTTTTCCTTCACCATTTAGTTGTTAACCTTGTTCCCTCCTTTACTCACTCCAGTGACACTGTGTATGCTCAGAATGACTTAGGATGCTGACTCTTTTTGGAATTTCATTTGGAACTCTGGAAAAGATAATGTTTGGTCTTACGGGTGTATCAGAGAAGGAATTTTACATCATGTTTATGCTTAATTAAGGATCTTGGCATTTATCTTAAATATTTGAGTGATTATAAAAGTTTAACCAAACACTGAGTAATTAAAGTTTCAGTTGAGAAAGGTCAATGTCAACACTGAGTACATTATGTCTTTAAAAGGAAAATAAAGAAGTTTAGAAGATCAATTAAAGCAAAAGAGACTGGAGAAATCTCCATGGCCAAGAATTGTTAAAGCAGGAATTTAGATGGAGATATGTTCAATACACTGAATTTATGAGACTGGAATCAGTCTGGGAATTGTTTTTTGTTTTCAGTGTAAAATCTTCATATAGTTTGTTTTCATTCTGCAACTAATTTTGATAATCCAATGCAACAGTAGCCTAATTTTATTATTTATGTAATGGATAATTATAGTATTAAATATCTACTTATTTTTAAATCCACTTACTAATAATTGTGATAGGAAGTTTGCAATTTTTGCCCATGTGGTAGATTATTTTAAATCTATCTTTTAGAGCTATTCACTGTGAAAGGCTATGCAAAATCAAGTTTTAATGTATTATGAATTAATTACATAACTGGAGATAAATATGTGATCCACATTGTGAATTCACAATCATAGGCTTCAAAGCAGAGAGATTTCCTAACTTATAAAGTCTGGAGATTTCTTTAACATAGTACTTTCTCAGCATCATAGCCAGAATTAAGTGTGGAAGTCACAGCATGAGTGCTAACCTAGATGCTTAATCATTTGAGGCAAATTTATTTCATTGTGAGGTGATAAGAGAGGACTCTGCATTTGTAAGCAGTCCAGGGATGAGTCCTGGAAATTCAAGAGCGCTGGACAGAATTTAAAAAGAAAACTGTTAGTATACAATTGAGAGCACTTCAGACCCACACTTTAATATCAATATTTCATGGTGAGTCACCTTCCACCTATTCCTAAACAGCTAAATTGGTTCTCTGAAACTCCGAGAAGGTTTCGCTGAGAAAAAAAACATTTTCCTAGATGATGGAATCCAGCTTGGTCACACTGGCTGTAATTTTTTTTCTTTACCAGGTACACCTGCAAAACGATCACAACACAATAAAATGCAAGCTTTGTGTAACTGCAGCCTCCATTTGTAGACGTAAGCTAGGGGGAAAGGAAATTAAAATATAACCAGTGTGCTTCACTGAGACTCAGTACCCATGTGCCTCCTAATCTCCAAAATTCAGCACCAGCAAGCTGTGGTACAGTTCATAAGTTTCTGAAATCTACTTTCATAATAAAAATTATTGGTATATTTGGTTTTCAAGACAGAAAAAGGAAAGCCAGAACATTTCTCTAAACTGATGATATACACTGTTTTCATACCAATTGAATGCACATGCAAGTAATGGATAAAAAAGTGTTTATTCAATTTAATAGTGATAGTGCTAAATGCCTACCCGAATTAATGTAGTTTTTAATTTTCCTTTATCTGAGATGTATTTACTTATATTACGTATATGTGCATTTATTTATTTTTAGAATATATACCATCTGGTCATACAATTACTGTTTCTGAATGGAGCTAATTGTTAGTTCTGTTACCTAGTAGTTTCCATCAAAGTCTCTTATATACAAACAACATACTTTATACAAAATAACTATATACATATTATATCACAAGCACACACAAACACAAACACACAAACAAACAAATCCTAGTTATATTTGGCTAATCATATGGCTTTTCAAGACGTCTATGTTGCTCAAGGCTGTCTGAATCACGCAGAGTTCAGGCATGCCTAAAACTTCAAACTCTTGCCAGTGACAGGTGATTCTTGGTTTGAAAATACTGTTTGAAAGCCTTCGATTGTTTTCATAATTCCATCTGGAGAAAAAGGCACTTTTGATATGTGAAGCTAACTTCACTAAAAACTAAACAACGTAAGGAAGGAGATGTGGGAAAAGTACAACTTGGGGCAAGAGTTTTATTTTAAAGTGTCCAGACAAAGCCCTAGACATAGACGGGACTGCGTGTGGAAGTCCAGAGGCTCTGTTGCTCTTAGGGAACCAACTATACACGGCTGGACGTAGACTCCGCTTTATTCTTTCAGTCTTATTACAGAGAGAAAAAAGATAAGCAGGTTCAAGGGCAATCCAAGCACTAAATGTTCGCTTTTCTTCACATAATTCTGATGCTCTATAAAATCATCAAAGTTTTGCTGGGACTTTCCAATTATTGGTGCAAAGGTTCTTTTTCTTTTATCTTACATCATAGTAAAGTGTCCATTCCTTCTGTCCAGGAGAAACTAGTGAAGGTCTATCTCTCTTCCCTTGGTTCTCTGGCAAGTGGGTGTCCTTGGCTATCCAAAGGATTTCATTCCAGCAATTACAGACACAGCAGGACTTTGCTTTTCTTAAAGGACATGAACTTAACTGGGCTCTTTAAGATTCCATTCTTATTTTAAGTTTTTCACAGAACAAAAGGCCAATAGGAAGACTAAAATTAGAAAATAGTTCACTGAAATGCTAACGTTTTCCACTTTCGAATGCTTGGTTTAAATGAAAACTTGTATCAGTAAAAGAAAAATGTAGATTAATTAATTAAAAATCCTCCTCTTCCATAGGTGTTAATTCCAGGTACTATAATTGTTGAGAGGTATATATGTATATATAAATTGATCATAATATTACAAATTGTGGTGCATTATTATTAATTTATATAAAATATCACACTTGCATTTTTATATTATTCGTGATTAGTTGTAGCCAGTTATAATTTTAAATATTTAATATGTTTAATAAAAATTTAAAATATCTAATGTGTGATATTTGTATATATCTTTGAATATTCGAATTTGGGCTAGTTATATAGTGGCAGGTTTTCCACCATCCTGTGATATTCTGTGTGTCTGCCTGATGCCTCCTCCAGCTGCACATTGCTGGGAGAATCCATTCTATCTGTTATTCATTTCCCCAAGACACATACACTAGATGCCTCTTATTTCATGCTGTCACAAACAACCCCAAATATCGTAAGACCTTACGGAAGAATTTATCCGAAATATTATCCCAGCAGTGCAACCCCTGAGTTCTGAGGCCATGAATAGTTAATTCGGCCTAACACTGTAAGAATGGCTTTCCTGTGTTGCTAAGCCAGGATATAAACTCCTGACAGTCCTCCATATTTTATAGTTTTTCAGCTTTTTTCTTTCTGTAGGCGTTATTCTTCTGTTACAGTGTATTGTGTTCCATGAGCACTTTGCTGTGATTTGTGTATCATTTTGTGTGTGTGTGTATCATTTTTTGTTGCCATTTCTTCATTGTTCCTAACACTAGTGATTTCCTCTTGATGCGGTTCCTTATGTAATGGGGAGCTATAGATTAGTCCTATTAAAGAAAAGTTTTAAAATAACATTGCACTTACTGCTGAACTAGCTACATGGGATGGTGGGGTTTGGTAAGGCAGCTACGGCAACCTCTCAACTGATTATATATAACTATTATAATTGTAATAATGAGCTAAAATTCATGTAGCTGCAATTGAGAGAGCTTACCTACAGCTCTGAATAATGATACATTTTTGTTTTTACATTGTTCTAGTTCATAACATGTTAGTTTATGATCATTTCCTTTCAATAGAAATGTGTTTTTCTGAGCTCATTTTGAAACTTTCATAATAATGCTGTGCAAGCCTGCAGTGGCTTTTTCTATGAATGTTATCTGAATGCACAAGCACTGTTTTCCCATCAGCTACATATTAACTTTGATCACCTCATTAAATGTTGCCTGCCAGGCACTTATGTATACTATAAAATGATGTTATTACCTTTGTAAATAGGGACTAAATTATGGACAGATATTATGAAATCATGTTTTCTATTAAACTTTCATCATAATTTTAAGTAGTAGTGATTTTTGTTTGAACCAATTGTGAGTGTGATGTTTGAAAAATGGCATGTTTTCCTAATTCTGTAATTCTCTCTTTATTTAAGTTTTCATTATACTATGTTACTAAGTATTGTTTTTATATCCTATATTTATATACTTATATATTTACATTAAAAGATATCCATAGATACCTATTTTATCTAACACTCTACTTCAAATTTTATTGTTTATTGTGTCTATAGTTTGGCCAGTGTGAAACCCATCAAAGAGACTTCTATTTATTTCTGATATGATCTATCATTTAAAAAATATTTTCTTGCTTGTTATCATGCCATGGAATTTTAGACATATCTTTGCTTTTATACCCTTTGTCCCAGAATCAACCATTTATACAAGATGCCCTGGAGGTTGACATAGGAACACAAACCTCTTTTATCTTTTTGTTTCTTTTTGCCAGAATGTTATTTTTCTACATCCTTTTAAGAGAACAGAAAATTCTAAATATTTACATCCATCTTTTGCCCTGTTCTTTCTGTTTTTCCTTATGTTCTCATTTTTCCCTCAAAGAATTCATACAGATATATTTAGTTCTTATACAGTTCCTAAGAGCTTAAAGTTCAATGAAGTATTTGTCTTATATTATTATGGATTTAAGTTGCCTCATTTTTTGGAATATCATCGATAAAATTTACATGAACATTGATGTAATGTTCCCATTTTCACTGCTACTTTGCAGTAATTTTTTCTTTTACCCTTGAGTTGGTGTCGGAACTTGCATCTCTTAGCAGGTAGTAAAACTTTCCTGGCTTTTGTTTGCTTGCTGCTTTTAAGCGAATTTCGAGGAAAGAGATTCCCCTTCGAGACTCTGTGCGCACATCTTGCTGCTGAGGCATGAAGTCTGCAGTTCTGAGATCCAAGAGCATACTCTGGGAAAAGAAGCTTTTGTGCATTTGTTTTGTCCTTGCTTTCACTTTCATTTTGTCTGTAGTTCGTCCTCTCATATTGTGTTCGCAGTGCTTTAGAGAAAAGGATTTGAAATTACACCCAGCATTTCTGTTAATCTGGAAGACTGTATCTAGTAATAAGACAAATGTATTCACTAAAGCAGAAGCTTCTTTCTGAGCTCTTCAACATTTTTTTTCTCATAGAAAATTTTATCTGCAAATAGGCCAGGTTTATAAATCTCAGCTTGATGAAACAACAACGCACAACGCAAGACGATAGCCAACTACTGTTGTAATATACACACGTCTAACTAAAATCCACATTGTCAAGCCTAAACAGGATGTGTTAGTGTCAGCAAGTCAGCTGTCAGGAGAGAAGTAAGCTGTGAGGGAAAGATGTAGGAAAATTAATGAAATTCCTTTCCCCACTGCCAAGTCATTTTACCACTTGCTGACACAGAGATACATCTATGCGCAGAGACAGGTGGGCCCTCCTCAACCTACTGGCACATTCATCGAGGACTTTATAGTTTCTACACTATAAATTTTGTTTGTTTAATGTTATCCAACTGAAAGCATTTCATTATAACAGCCCAGATTAATCTAAACAGATATATATATATATATATGTGTGTGTGTGTGTGTGTGTGTGTGTGTGTGTGTGTGTGTCTGTGTGTGTGTGTTTTGCCTGCATATATGTATGTATACCATGGGTGTGTGATGTCTGGAGATGTCGCTGGGACCCATGCCCAGGATCCTTGGTGAGCTGGTGTGGAGTCAGTGACACAGACTCCTGGAATAAGGCATGAGGCAGAAGCAGACTCATTTACTCGAGAAAGAGGGCAGACCTTTATACCCCCTCCCTGTGTCCCATAGTCTCCTAAACACAAGCTGCTGCGGTGGCTCCTCCTCCTCCTTGGTTCTCATCTTGATATTCCAAGTCTCTTGGCAGTCAACCTCCGGGCATGCGCAGTCATGCTCAGGCAGGTCCACAAGAAGGCTACTTTTCAAATTGTACTATAAAGCAATTGTAATTAAAACAGCATGGTACTGGCACAGCAACAGGCTGGTTGATCAGTGGAATCGAATTGAAGACCCAGATATGAATCCACACACATATGGTCACATGATTTTTGACAAAGAAGCCAAATCCATTCAATGGAAAAAGGATAGCATCTTCAACAAATGGTGCTGGTCTAACTGGATGTCTATGTGTAAAAAAATGCAACTGGACCCATATTTGTCATCTTGCACAAAACTCAAATCCAAGTGGATTAAAGACCTCAACATAAAACCAGAGACACTAAGTCACTTAGAAGAAAAAGTGGGGAAGCGCCTGGAACATATTGGCACAGGAGACAACTTCCTGAACAGAACACCAACAGCCCAGGCCTTAATGTCAACAATTAATAAATGGGACCTCATGAGGCTGAGAAGCTTCTGTAAGGCTAGAGACATGGTCAAGAGAACAAAGCGACAGCCTACAGACTGGGAAAAGATCTTCACCAACCCTACATCTGACAAAGGTCTAATATCCAAAATATATAAAGAACTCAAGAAATTAAACACCACCAAACCAAATAACCCAATTGAGAAATGGGGCTTGGAACTAAACAGAGAATTCTCAACAGAAGAATATCAAATGGCTGAGAAACACTTAAAGAAATGCTCAACCTCCTTAGCCATCAGGGAAATGCAAATCAAAACAACTCTGAGATTCCATCTTACACCCATCAGAATGGCTAAGATCAAAAACTCAAGCGACACCACATGCTGGAGAGGATGTGGGGAGAGAGGAACACTCTTTCATTGCTGGTGGGAATGCAAACTAGTACAACCACTTTGGAAATCTATCTGGTGCTATCTCAGAAAACTGGGAATAGGGCTTCCTCAAGACCCAGCTTTCCACTCCTTGGAATATACCCAGAAGATGCACCAGCACACAGCAAGAAAATTTGCTCAACCATGTTCATAGCAGCCTTATTCATAATAGCCAGATCATGGAAACAGCCTAAATGTCCCTCAGTAGAAGAATGGATAAAGAAACTGTGGTACATATACACTATGGAATACTACTCAGCTATTAAAAACAAGGAATTCCCGAAATTTGTGGACAAATGGATTGAGCTAGAGATGATCATAATGAGTGAGTTAACCCAGAAGCAGAAAGACTCAAATGGTATATACTCACTTATATCTGCATACTAGCCCAATGGGCATGTCTCATGAAAGCCTTCCCTTACCAGGAAACTGGGACCAAGGGGAGGACATCCTATTGGTACTCTAGATGAGAGAACAATGGGAGAATAGCAATGTAGAAGGATCCAGTGGGTCCTAGAAACCTACAAGTAGAACATTATGATAGGCAGATTTGGGTCATGGGGTCCCGCTCAAACTAAGGCCCTAGCCAAGGACAATACAGGCGGTAAAATTTAAACCCCCTACCCTGATCTAGCCCATGGACAGAACAGTCTCCACACTTGAGTGGAGAGAGGGATTTGACTTTCTCAAGTACTCTGGTGCCTCACATTTGACTATGTCCCCTGGAGGGGGAGACCTAGTGGCACTCAGAGGAAGGACAGCAGGTCACTGAGAAGAGACTTGATACCCTATGAGCATATACAAAGGGAGGTAATCCCTCTGAGGAACAGTCATAGGGGAGGGGAATAAGGGGAAAATGAGAGGGAGGGGAGAATGGGAGGATACAAGGGATGGGATAACCATAGAGATGTAACAAGAATAAATTAATTAAAAATAAAAAAATAAAAAAAAAAGAAGCCCCCGATCTGCACATGCCTGTTGCCAGGTGCGCCTTGTTCCTGCACAAGGCAGGTCTCCTTCCTCCTACAGGCTGAGACCTGAAAGCCAGATAAGATGGACTGGACTTGGAGTTAGAGATGGTCGTGAACTGCCATGTGGGTGCTGAGAATCTGACCCAGGTCCTCTGAAGAGTAAGGTCCCTTTAACAGCCGAGTCATCTTTCCAGTGCCCTCAATTTTCACTGGCACAACAGCTTGTGTCTCCAGCGGCATTGAATCATGTTACGTGTTACCCCCCCCCACTGACATGCAAATCACACATTTGTGATTTGCAGTGCAACAGTTTGAGGTACAGTCACACAGCTCTGTACCCATTTTAATGATATTTTTCATTTATCTAAAAAACAACACAAAATAAAATAAAAATAAATCCACCACCAGTTATTCCTGCCATTGCCTGTCTAGCCCAAGGAAATATCATCTCAGTTTCTTTCTCTATAGTTTTGTCTGTTGCCATTTTCAAATCAATAGAATTTCATAATAGATTTTTGGAGTATTTGATCTCATTTATCATATTTTTAAGGTACTTTTTTGACTTTGAGGTTATGTGAGGACTCTCTTTTTGACTGAAAATGTTCCATTTATTCTACCATGTGGCTTGTGGCTAAATATATTGTTTATACATTCAGGAATATTTGTGTTGTTTTCCTTTCCTTATTTGTGAAATCACTGGTCTCTCTCTTTTCCCTACTCTTGAAAGTACATTTTAAAAAAACATAATATCACCTGATTATGGACCCCCACCCCCACCCGCTAGTCCATCCGGTTCCTCCATAGCTTGCCTGCCATCTGCATCTTCTCCCTTTCTGTCTTCCACTAGAAAATAAATGGGTTTCTACGGGACTAACACGTGCTATGCTGTGCTATGCTAAAACGAAAGCTAACACCTCCTCAGAATTGGACAAAGCAAACCAACAGAAGGAAAGGGGCCAGGAGAAGGCGCAAGAATCAGAGAACTGTTCGTTTGTACACCTAGGAATCCAATAAAAAACACTAAACGAGTCAAAGTAGGCACATAAAGCGCCTGGTGGAGATGTAGGCAGCCCCTGGGCCTGCCTTCCCTGTCTCTGAGTTTACATGGGCCTGGATCACCTGCGAATATAGAAGAGTATCATTGGGATCTATTTTATTGTTTCTTTTACTTTTTGTTTTTGTATTGATAGTATTTGGATTTTATACTAGGTACCTGGCGTATCTGTTGTGTTGGAGTACTTTTAAAATCTATTTTCATTTTGGTTTATTGTACCTCTTACTCCCTTCTTCACCCCAATCCCTTCCAACACCCCAACACCAGGTAAGATAGAAATATGGTTAGGGGGGAAGGGGGCTTGTTATCCCTGGCTGCGTCCTCATATTTAGGGTTGTTGGATTCCTTGGGGCCGGTCCAGTCTTCCTTTCAGGTTATCTCTGGCTTCTCATCACACTGCATCTACAACAACCAGGAGCAGCAGCACTCTTCTTCCTTCTCTGAGTTCCGGTCTCTCTTTGGGTCTGGCATTTATTCCCACTCCCTCGCAAGCTAGGAGCAGCCTCGATATCCCACACATGGGATTAAAGCGAAAATATGTTCACACACCATAAACAAAAACCTCCACAACATCTATCTATTCTCAAGTTCTTGGTCACCCATGCAGTGTCAGATACAGATTGAGTCTCAAAGAGTTGGCCTTTTGTCAAATTGTATATTGATTGGTTTCTCTCTCTCTTCATGCACCACTGTCCTGGCACATCCCGCAGGTAGGATTCCATGTATATGAAATGATTTGTGGCTGTCTTGTGTTTACATTTTCCTTTTGGTTGCATGTAGAAAACCTTCTTGTACCAAAGATGTTAGCGCACAGGCGTGCAGGCTCTCTATAGGCACCAGGGCAACTTCTCTACATTCTTTGCATTGTGTATGTGTTGTCTTCAGCAAGGATGCCTTGCTGTCAGCTTGTGGAAAGCAATTTATAACCTTGGTGACAGCGTGCACTGTTTGGGGATCCTCTTATTCCAACCATTCATTCAGATATAACTCAGTCCTGTAATTGGATCTACATTTGGTGGCAAGCGATGACCAATTGGGACTTTGTCTCCCCGTTATTCTGCATTCTCTTTCTTTCTAGCTAGGCTGTATAGCTAGGCTCTTCTCTGACTAACTCATAACTTAAATCAACCCATTAAACTAATCTGCATTTTCCCACCTGGCTGTTTACGTAAACTCAGGCACCATGCATCCAGGCTGAATCTCCCTGCACCTGGCTCTAACCCGGAATCCTTTCTAGCTACAGCATGCACCATCCCTATCTCCTGCCTAAGCTCCAGGCCAAGGGTTTTTTTTTTTTTTCAATTGACAGGTTTTTCATTCATACAATACACAAGAGATTCCTACTACAGCATAGTATTTGCATATAACTTATGCACAAATCTGTGTATACGTTAAATCATGTGAAGACTTTTTATTATATCCACCACAACAAAAGTGCTATGGAATAATTACATATTCAGTTTAGGTGCCACTGTTTTACAAATGTTCTTTTTGTTTAATTTTAATTTAGTTTAATTCTCATTTGGATCACTATCATATAAATATTATAGAAAAATACTATTATTATGTACCAGTACTAACCTGTCGATGGCCCTTAATTTTATCTATCTCTTCCCATATTCTCTCCTTCATCCATTTTTTCTCATCTCACTTTATTCTTCCATTCCATCCACCACCATCCATCCAGCCAGCCAGCCAGCCAGACAGACAGACAGACAGCCATCCAGCCAGCCAGCCAGCCAGCCAGCCAGCCATACCTACCTATTTTACTTTGCTTTCCTTGGGAGATCTTAATTTTTCCTTAGTATACATTACGCTATATATAACCTCTGTGATATTACAGATTGTAACTTGATGTCAGTGATTTAAGAGCTAATGTATACATATGAACAAATACATACCATATATGTCTTTCTAGGTCTGGATTACCTCATTTAGGTTAAGTTTTTCTAGTTCAATTGATTTACCTATGAATTGCATGCTTTTATTTTCTTTAAGAGTTGTGTAAAGCTCTATCTTGCAAAAAGTGCCATTTTTAAAATCCACTTTTCTAAAATTACATCTATATTGTCTTATATTTTTGTTTGCTATGAATAGAGCAGCAATGACCGTGGTTGAGCAAGTGTCCTGGTGGCGGGGTGAAGCATTCCTTGGGCATATGCTCAACAATGGTATAGACGGATCTTGAGGTAGATTGATTCTCATCTTCCCTATAATCATATACAAGTTTGGGGTAAAAATATGAGGGTGAGGTTGCTAGAACACACAGGCACTTTGTGTTAAATACTTAAGGAAAAAGTTCCTAAGTTGTTTCCCACTGTGGCCATGCAGTTTTTGACAATTTAAGTTATTTTCAAAATATATACACTTGAATTTTCTAATCCTTTCCCCCAAATGTTGTCATCTGCTTTGTGTGATTGTTGGGAGTTTTATCTATCTATCTATATCTATATCTATATCTATATATCTATATCTATATCTATATATATATAATTTTGATTGTTTTCAACACTGGGTTATATTATATAGACACAGGATGGCTTCAGATTGGATTTTTTTTTGCCTCCACCTGTCAAATTCTATAATTACACACAGATACCACCATGTTCACCTTACTTGTTTCATTTTAAATATGGACATCAGGGTGGAGATATAGTCTCATTTGGTGTTTACTTTGTTGAAAGATACAAGTTGAGTCTTTTCTTTGGTTAAATGAACTAATTATTCTGTGATATTGCTTAACCTAGGAGATACTCAGAAATTTATATATTGGCTCTAAATGATGTTCCTTACTCAGAATGTGAATTTCAATTCAGCTTTAAATGCATTGTTGGAAGTATATTGGAGCACTGGAAACAAAATTTGATTTTCAACTAATTTTTGTAGTGAAGTACAGGAAAATAATATATAGTGGAGTCTTATTGTTTCTTACTAATCATAAAAAATGGCTTTATTTTGGTCAGTCATAATATTAAGAATCTTCTCGGGGATGATTATAAGCTTGGCAAACAGGTATGAATTATTTAAACCCCTTAACTTTATCTGAAGCAATGTCTTCTGGTTACTCAGTTGAAGGTTAAGTTCATTTAAATTTAATTGAGAAATGACAAATGCAAAATATTTGAAAATGAAAAAATACCTCAGAATTCTCCAGCTTTCATGGTGTCAAAATTTTAAATAAAGTTACTTAACTATATTAAAACTGTTATATTAGTAAGATTATGATTCAGTATTATAAATTCTTGACATAGAATTATCAGCTGCAACTATCTATTTTTTAGGTACGTATTTAATTCTAGACACTCTTTCTCCTTTAGTCTGGCTAAAGTTATTCTGAGCTTTGATCTTTGTTGAAAGGCAGGTCAATCTATTCTTGGGTCTTCCGTTCTGTGAAGCAGCTGTGAGTCAGCACTGAGTTATGCTATTGAAAAAGAAATAGACTGTTCAGCTGTGTGCTAATATGTGACATGTGGAATATAGTTTAATTTGAAATAGAATTTGTGAATCTAAGAATGTGCAACTTTACATAGAAATCCAAAGTTTTATTGAAATTTTCTGTAATATAAATACAACCATTTTCATCTATTAATAATGCCATTTTACCTTAATGCAATAAAATAACCTTCAGCTATAGTAAGGATATGATTTCACTTATTGGCATGCATATATGTGGCAAACTTTATTCACTTAAAGTACATAGATGTGTATATAGATATTCATAACACATTATTTCTAGAACAATATTTATTAATTAAAGTTATGGTGTTTGAATTAAGCTTAAAGATTTGTTTACCTTTTATAGTATGGCTGATTCAATACATGTTTGATTGTTTGTTAACACAAAAATTATAAGACTTATGGTCAATATTACCAAAATTAAGAAAAGCAATTTTCATGTGTTCAACATATATCCTTTAAATAATGTCAGTTGATGCTGCCTTATTTTCTTTTTTTTCATTTAATTTTTCTTTGTTGCTTTATCCTTATTTAAATTAAAAATAATTACATAATTGCTACTGGCCAATACGTCCCTCCAACCCCTTCCATGACACATATATGGCTCACTATAAAATTCATGGCCTGTTTTTCTTTAATTGTTAAAACACTATATATATATATATATAACTGTGTATGTTCAATATTGCTTTATGTATATAATTTCAGGGTTGATCAGTTGACATGGATAATCAATTAAAGCTTTCATCCATAGGGATGACTAATTTCCTCTCTCTCTCTCTCTCTCTCTCTCTCTCTCTCTCTCTCTCTCTCTC
>OU015750.1:54916759-54932889 GCA_907169655.1 Acomys percivali
GGAGGGAGACGTATTATTAAAACTTACATGCTTCATGTTATGGGTCATGTTAGTATATCTAAAATTCCTTTGCTTTGGGTTCAGTGAGCTCCAATCAGTGAGCTCCAAGATAATTTTGTCTTTGGGAAGTGTGTTGCATTCTTGCTTTTCAGATTTCTTTTTGTCTTGCAATATTGTCTATATAATTAAATAAATGGAGATTCAGCTCTGTTGTTCAGATTGACGCCTCTGAAAAAACTTTCACCAGCCATCTATTTTTAGATTCGAATTCCTGTCATTTCACATTATCAACCTTTTTCTGGAGTTCCCCGGCAGGCAAGTTTCACAAATGTGAAACAGATATACAAAGCTAAAATTTGAATCTCTGTCAATCAACATGAAACTTGGGTTTGAGGAGACAAAGCTAGCTAACATCATGGTTGAGAAGCTGATGGCTCAAGGTCAGACACACCTCTAGGGTAGGCCTAATACCTGAGGCCATCAGGATGAGTCTAAAGCCTAAGCCACAGGTACTGGATCGATTATGTATGGACTTGAAAACCATGGAAACAGGTTTGGGTTTTAGGTTTCTGGACAGTACCTACATTCTGGATTTTTTCCCATAGCATCTAGTTTAGCATATCGGTAGACGCATGTATAAGTGGACCATTAACATAACAGGAGCCTTTGTTGTCTGGAGCATGGGATTTGCTTGAAAGATAGCTGTGTATGTGGTGATGTAGACCATATGTCTCTAGGGGCTAGATGAATCCCAGCTCTTTAGGGAACTATGTGAGATCTTTTTGCATGGTGCTGTTCTGAAGCCTAGACTCAGAGAGCTCTTTGCAAATACAGATTACTGGGTTAGACCTATATTCTGTCTGTGATGAATGGAGTTACAGAAATTGAACTATAGAAGATAGATGGCAGCTGGCAGGACCATTGAAGGAGAGATAAACCTGTTTTTTAGGATCCCAAGTGCGGGATTGGAACAGTCTCATGAGAGAACAGGTGAGGTTAATTCACCAGAAGAGCAACCACCTTGTGCAGGAGCTTAATTGTTGCCAGCTGAAAAGATCCCGTGAACAGGCTCTGGGAGGAAAAATATAAATGATCCAGAACTGGAGGCAGGGCTTTTTGGAGACTTCGGATAGATTTGGCTGTTCATCGCTGCACTTTAAGGCACTCGTAGAAAGAACCACTGGAGGGAAGCCTTTGAGGCTCCGGCTCCTGCTGAGGTTCTGGGTTCTGGTTACCCCCGGTTCCAGCAGAAGAAATCCTGCAGCTCACACCCAGAAAATCATTCCTCGGAACTGATATCCTTAAGGTTTTGTTATTGTGTCCATTAATCCTCATTTCCTACTGTTTTGGTTAGTCGGGTTATAAGTGACATATGCTCGGTCACTAAGTTGTTAAGAAAATATATTGGTTAAGAAAATTGAGCCTACAGACCATAACCTCTATCAGAAAGATGTTGGAAGAAAGGAGGAGACCTGTCATACAGGGCTGCATTGACGTGACAAGACATCAAGTAGGAATCAAACTCATATTTCGAAGACATAACCATAAGTTTCAGTCTTTCGGTTCCAGTATGGTGAATACAACTGCAGAAACTGTCCTGTCCCTGAAGTTGTCTCTTTGGTACTGTCTGCAACTCACAGTGTATAGATTCTGTGCCCTGGTATGAAGCATTGCTTGTACTTTTAAGTCTACGGGATTATCCGGGCACATGTTTGGGGAAAGAATTTTCCAAGTATGCCAAGAGTCTGAGTCTGTGATAACGAAAGTGGAAATATGGGGGGCTGAATAACGGACAGTGTTTTAGTTGGCTGATGCAGATCTTGATAAATCTGGATTTTAATTACATAGTTTCTGTATGGTGTTGAAAGAAGTCGTGTCAACGTTTTTAATCTGTCACATATAGTGTGATTAGCTTCAGGTTAGATATTTTCAAGTATGGGCATTTGTCCATATTGGCATTTCTGTGGGGGATTCTGAAACAGAACTGCTCTCTTTTTCACAAATTCTTTCAATTCAAAAATTTGCTAATGCTATATCTTTTTTCTTTTTCTTTTAAAACAATTTATTCAGATTACATCTCAGTTGTTTTCCCCTCACTTTTATCTTCCCCTTCCCCATTCCTTACTTCTACTGCCTACAGATCTCCCCTAGACCTGTGACCCAAGGGGACCTCCTCCCCCACCATAAGCCTCTCCCACAGCCTCTCATCTGTATAGCCTGCTTCCTCTTCCTCTGTGTGCCACCAGGCCTCCCCACCAAGAGGAAGTGGTCAAATGGGGGACACCAGAGTTCATGTCAGAGGCAGTCAGTCCCCAGTGTCCACATAACCATGGAGAATGATCTGTCCATGGGCTAGACCTGATTAGGGAGTCTAGGTTTACTGCATGCATTGTCCTTGGTTGGTGCAGCAGTTTGTGCAGGCCCACCTCGGGTCCAGATCCACCAGCCTTGATGGTTTTCTTGTGGGGTTCCTGGACCCTCTGGGCGCTTCTATCTCCCCATTCTTCCATATCTCTCTCACCTGGAGTCCAATAGTGAGTCTGAGCATCTGTCCCTATCCCCTCCTGCGTGAAGACTCTCAGAGGACATCCATGTTGGGCGAACATCCAACTATAAGTGAGTATATACCATGTGTGTCTTATGTAAGTTTGTGCTAGGCTTTAGACAGCTAGAATAGGCCCTGTAAAACATGTGTTGGATGCAGCAGTAACAGAAAACAAAACAGAACAGAACAAAACCCTCTGATCTCAGGGTGCTCACATTTACACAGAAATGTTAGTTGAACTGAGCTACATGTTTTTTACTCTGTTGTAGGAAAGCAAAAGTAAGAAAAGAGCCAGGTGGAGGATAATAAGAAAATACAGATAGGTCAAATTATCGGACACGATCTTATTCATGACACCTAGTAAGAACAAGGAAAAGATATTGTCATGTTTTAACTTTACTAGAGTACTTATTTTGTAATTTAAAAAAAATTTTAAATTTGTTCACTCTACATGCCAATTATAGCCCCCTCCCTCATCTCCTCCCAGCCCCACCCTTATTCATTCTTCCCTCCTCCCTGCTCCCCTAGTCCTCAGAAAGGGGGAACCCCTCCTCCTCTGTCATCTGACCTCAGCCTATTAAGTCTCATCTGGACTGCCTGCATCCTCTTCCGCCTGGCAAGGCCTTCCAGGGGCAAGTGATCAACCAACGAGCGGGTACCAGAGTTCATGTCAGAATCAGTCCTTACTCTCTATATTATGGGGCCCACAAGGAGACTATGCTGCCCATCTACTACTTCTGAGCAGGGAGCTAGGTCCTCACCCTGCATGGTCCTTGGTTAGTGCGTCCATCTCTGCTGCACCCCTCTACTCCTGGCCTGGATTTGTTGCCCTTTTGTCTCCTTGTGGAGCTCCTGTACCCTCCAGGTCCTTCTGACCCCCAACTCTTCCATAAGACTCCTGCACTCCATCCCAAAGTTTGGCTGTGTATCTTAGCACCTGCTTAGACACCCCGCCCCCCCTGCCGCTGGGTGGAGTCCTTCAGAAGATCTTTATGGTAGGCTTTCATCCTGTTCCTTCTCTTCAAGTGCTTCCGGTGTCTATTCTCTTTGCCCTTTGAATGAGAATTAAGCATCCTCCTTAGAGTTCTCCTTGGTGTCTAGCCTCTTTAAGTCTGTATTGTAGTGAGGCTATCCTTGGCTAATATCCGCTTATACGTAAGTATATACCACGTGTGTCTTTCTGAGTCTGCGTTACCTCAATCGGGATGATCATTTCTAGCTCCATGCATTGTATAAATGTTGCAAATGTACCACAGTTTCTTTATCCATTCTTCAGTTGAGGAACATCTGGTTTGTTTCCAGACTCTGGCTGTTAGGAATAAAGGGGCTATTAACATAGTTGATGGGAATAGTATGAGCTGGTAGAGAGGAGGGACTGCACTGACTTTGAGAAAGTCTGTGCATCTGAGTGCTGAACACTTAAAGGTCACTTTATTTTTCTCCCTCTTTTATTTTTTTAAAATTGAAAATAATTTCATATCATAGACCATATTGCTTAAGGTTGAATATGAATTAAACTACAATATACTCTTTGTCTTGGAGCTGGTTAGTTACCGTTCCTGAGCTTTTGAATTCTCAGTTGAATATCAGGGAAATCATTATAATTAAAATTCTAATATTTTAAATAGAGATTTAATGAATTATCACATTCAGAATCTAAATAAGTCCCTGAGCCTATAAAAATAATGAATAAATGTTACCTATTTATTATGATTTAAAATTACAATATTTTTCCTCAAGTACAAATTAATATTGACATTTTTGAAGGATACAATTTTCCTAAAATTATTATTTTTTCTACTATATTTTCTAACATTTAGAGATGTAATAAATTTATTATTTTTTATTTTATTTTATTCATTTATTCATATACCATCTCAATTGTTAGCCCATCCCTTGTATCCTCCCATTTCTCCCTCCCTCCCATTTTCCCCTTACTCCCCTCCCCTATGTCTGTGACTGAGGGGGACTTCCTCCCACTGTATATGCTCATAGGGTATTAAGTCTCTTCTTGGTAACCTGCTATCTTTCCTCTGAGTGCCACCAGGCCTCCCCATCCAGGGGACGTGGTCAAATATGGGGCACCAGAGTTCATGTGAAAGTCAGTCCCCACTCTCCACTCAACTGTGGAGAACGTCCTGTCCATTGGCTAGATCTGGGTAGGGGTTTGAAGCTTGCTACATGTATTGTCCTTGGCTGATGGATAAAATTATTATTCTCTACAGTCTTTCAAATCTTTTAAACTTCAGAAGTAACAAAATAGCACAATCGGGAAGTAGCTGACAAAGCTGCTGGAACGTGATAGCCAGTCATTTAAACTCATGAAACCATATGTAAAAGTGTTGTTTTACCTTTCCTGAGAGGTTAACAAAAATAAATATATCTAACAGTGAATAACCTCCCATAAATTCATTGAGTGAATGACGTATTTATTCATAGATATTGAGTGATAGATCCTGACATACCACACAAACCATGCAAAGTTTATTATATATTGTGTGCCTAAATATATTCATTACAATGAACAATAATATAAAGTGTTAGTTAATCATTAAATTATTATTAAATATGACATATACATATATATGTGCATATATACATATGTATATGTTGTGTGTGGCATTGTGTATGTGTTTTGTATGTACATGTGTGGAGGCTCAAAGTGGATATCAGATTTCCTTCCTTGATCAATCTTTACCTTCACATATCCACCTGAACGTTTTTGGACTCCTATTTTTACATTTATGGGTGTTTTGCATGCGTTTATGTTCATGTCTGATGCCCACAGAAGCCAAAGAGGAAGTAGGTCATCTGCAATGTAATTATAGAAAATTTTGAGCCACTGTGTAGGTGTGGAGCACTGAACTCAGATCATCTGAAAGAGTAGAGTGATGTTAAAAGCTGAGTAATGGCTACAGCTATAACCTTTTTTTTCTTAAGATCTCTCACAGACCTGAAGCTAATGATATGTTAGTTCAGTTTGGCTGGTGACAGGAACTTCCTCTGTCTAAACTACTAATGCTATAGTTACAAGTATGCCTATAAAGTCCTTTTATCTTCAGATCTCACTGTTTAGCAGCATTCTGTACCAACACATGAGAAATAACTCTGTGGTTATTTTCAATATTAAAGACCATGTCCCCTGGAGGGGGAGACGTGGTGGCACTTAGAAGAAGGACAGCAGGTCACCGAGAAGAGACTTGATACCCTATGAGCATATACAGGGGGAAGTAATCCCTCTCAGGAACAGTCATAGGGGAGGGGAATAAGGGGAAAATGGGAGGGAGGGGAGAATGGGAGGATACAAGGGATGGGATAACCATTGAGATATAACAAGAATAAATTAATTTAAAAAATACAGAAAAAAAGAGAAATTTATAATATAATGCAGTCAGTAATGAGAACTGAAAATGTGGGCGTGTGTGTGTGTGTGTGTGTGTGTGTGTGTGTGTGTGTAAGTGAGTGTGAACAACAGTTAAATAAGAGATCATGACTTTAAGAGTGATGTGTGGCATGGGGATATTGGAAAGGGAGAACTGGTGGAAATGACACAAATGTAGCACCCGTGTTGTGACACCTCATATGACACAGTTTAGTTTTAGTTATAATAAAATCAGCTAGTGTTTTAAGATATAAAGTGTGCTGTGTCTGGCAACAACAATATATAAGGTCTCGAAGATATAGCCAAAAGCCTTACCAGTTCATGGTTCTCGTTCAAAACCTCACATCTCTGACTACGTTCTTCATCCTCTGGGAGACAGAATTGCCAATCAATCTTAATTCACAAAAAAAGATCATAGATACTATGTGCTGCTCAGTTTCATTATGTTTCTTTTCTGTTCTTTTCTTTCTTTCTTCCTTTCTTCATTTTAGGTGAAGAACTTAAACAAGTTACAGAAAAGTATCTCATTATCTAAAGATTGATGTTTATTTAATTTCAATAAAATTGCTCACAGAGTCAATTACAATGATAAAACAAGTGCACTTTAGATGAACAATAAACTTTATATATATATATATATATATATACATATTTAAAGAAAGAAATTACCTCAGTTGTGTTACATTTATATATATTATATATTTTTAAAGACCACATCAGGTGTTTGTATTAGCTAAGACTCAGAAGTCTACAGCATAATGAAGTCGCTATTGGAATCTTATTTTTTAATGTGACATAGAGTTGGTCTATGTTCAGTTAATGCTTCTTTCTTTAAGTTACTCTCTTGCTTGTATTTCTACTGGTATTTTAAAATTTTATGTTGGCTTCATTTGTGAATATTTTGCTTTTTGAAATCATACCTTTTTTCAAATTTGGTTTGCTGATATTTTCTTAACTGTCCTTTGTCCTATTTCTAGCTCTAATTACTGTATTAGGGTTGACAAGCGTCAAGGCACAGCAGACTCAAGGGAGATTTAATTGTATGCTTCCTTGGAATTTTATGTTTCAGGACCATGCTGAGAAGGAGAACACCATTGCCAAAGCTCTGGAGGACCTGAAGGCGAACTTTTACTGTGAACTCTGTGACAAGCAGTATTATAAGCATCAGGAATTTGACAACCACATTAACTCATATGACCATGCCCACAAGCAGGTAAGAAAGAGAAGCCAAAAAACAAGCATTTTAAACTTTTGTCGTAGGATACATTGCTAAGACTATTCTAAAATTTCTATTTGGTTTTCTTCCAGTATCCAATTTTAAAGATGTAATTCTGTAATGACAAATCTAGTTTAAGGGCAAAATCGATGTTTGAAACAATGGCCTACTACTGAAAAAAAGTCAAAAATTGTTGTCTTTTATTTTCCATGTTTGTTTTGAAAGCTATAATCTCCAGAAAATGTTCTGCTAAATACTCTCAAATATCTCACATTTTGAAAATTATTGTTCAATGTGACAGTCGTTGAATATAAATAAACTTTTACATATGGGGGCTTGCTTTGCTTAACTTGTGCTGATAATGCATTAGTCAATTTAAAAAATTATATAAAATTCCTTAGATTGTACTTATATAAACAGAGACATCTAAAACATCAGTAGGAGAATATTAAGTGTCCTGTCATTGTTGCATATGTCCTGTGCAACTAAAAATATTATAAGGCTCATGACTGTGTTTATTTACTTATTTATTTTTAATTATTCACTTTACATCGCAGTTGTAGCCCCTCTCTTGTCTCTTCCCAGTCACACCGCACCTTCCTCTTCCCCCATGCTCCTCCCCTGGCCCTCAGAGAAGGGGAGAGCTTCTCCATCATCTGACCCCAGCCTACCAAGCCTCTTCAGTACTGCCTACATCTTCTTCCTCTGGTGGCCTGGTAAGGCACCCCGCCACGGGGAAGTGATGAAAGAGAAGGCATGGCAGCATGGCAGAGACAGCCTCTGCTCCCCTTACTAGGGCACTGCTATGGAGACTGAGCTGCCTATTGGCTACATCTAAGCAGGAGGCTTAGGTCCTCTCGATGCATGGTGCTTATTTGGAGGATCAGTCTCTACAGGCCTCCTGGGCCCAAAATTTTTGGCTCTGTTGGTCTTCTTATGGACCTCCTGCCCAAAGTTTGTCCTGTTCCCATAAATTCATTGGTACTAGAGACAACTTCCTGAAAAGATAACCAACAGCTCAATCTTTAAGATCAACAATTAGTAGATGAGACCTCATGAAACTGAAAAGCTTCTGTAAACCAAAGGACACTGTCATTAAAACAAAAGCACAGCCTACAGACTGCGAAAAGATCTTCACCAACCCTTATCTGACAGAGGACTAATATCATATTATCTATCTATCTATCTATCTATCTATCTATCTATCTATCTATATCAAGAAATTAAACATCACAAACCATATAATCCAATTAAAAATGGGGTACAGACTCATGAGGTCCCATTTATTAATTGTTGACATTAAGGCCTGGGCTGTTGGTGTTCTGTTCAGGAAGTTATTGCCTGTGCCAATATGTTCCAGGCTCTTCCCCACTTTTTCTTCTAACTGACTTAGTGTCTCTGGTTTTATGTTGAGGTCTTTAATCCACTTGGATTTGAGTTTTGTGCAAGATGACAAATATGGGTCCAGTTGCATTTTTTTACTTGTAGACATCCAGTTAGACCAGCACCATTTGTTGAAGATGCTATCCTTTTTCCATTGAATGGATTTGGCTTCTTTGTCAAAAATCAAGTGACCATATGTGTGTGGATTCATATCTGGGTCTTCAATTCGATTCCACTGATCAACCAGCCTGTTGCTGTGCCAGTACCATGCTGTTTTAATTACTATTGCTTTATAGTACAATTTGAGATCAGGTATGGAGATTCCTCCGCAGCACCTTTTATTGTACAAGATCGTTTTTGCTATTCTGGGTGTTATGTTTTTCCATATGAAGTTCAGAATTGAACTTTCCATGTCTTTAAAAAATTGTGTAGGTATTTTGATAGGGATTGCATTGAATCTGTAGATTGCTTTTGGTAGGATGGCCATTTTTACTATGTTAATTCTCCCTATCCATGAGCAAGGAAGATCCTTCCATCTTCTCATGTCATCTTCAATCTCCTTCTTCAGAGTTTTGAAATTTTTTTCAAACAAGTCCTTCACTTGCTTAGTTAGAGTAACTTCTAGATTTTTATATTGCTTGTGGCTAATGTGAAGGGTAAAAAAATGGGGTACAGAGCTAAATAGAATTTTCAACAAAATAATATTGAATGAAAAAAAAAGAATACTGAATGGCCAAGAAGCACTTAAAGAAATGTTCAACATCCTTAGCATCAGCAAAAGCAAATCAAAAGGACTCTGAGATTCCATCTTATACTTAACAGAATGACTCAAGTGACAGCATTGCTGATGGGAGTGCAAATTTGTACAATCATTTTGGAAATCAATCTGGTGCTTTCTCAGAAAATTGGGAGCAACTCTACCTCAAGACCCAGCTATACCATTCCTGCACCATACCACAAGGATATTTGTTCAACTGTGTTCATAACAGTGCTATTTGGAATATCTAAAAAATTGAAACAACCCAGATGTCTTTCAACTGAAGAATGCATAAAGAAACTGTGGCACATCTATACAATGGATTAGTATTCAGTTATCCAAACCAAGGATATCATGAAATTTATAGTCAAATGGATAGATCCAGAGAATATCATCCTGAGTGAAGTAACCCAGATCCCAAAGGACACATATGGTATATACTCACTTACAAGTGGATATTATCCATATAATACGGGATAAACATATTATAGTCCACTCACCTAAAGAAGCATATAACAAGGAGGACCCCAGGAAGGATGCTTAATTCCCATTCAGATGGGAAAATAGAATAGAATCTGAAAGCTGTTGATGGCTGTGTTCTTTACATAATCATTGTAGATTTAACTGTCCTGAAAAAAATCATGAAAGTGCCTCAGAGTTATTGATTAACTATGTGCGTGATCTATATATGACCTAGTTTATTTACTGGTATTTTCATACTAATATCACTGTCAAATATAAATCCACTTTTCAGTCTATGCTAATGTCTGTAATGACAAATTTAAAGTAGTGACTAGGAAGTAAAGTTGGTGGCACTCGGAGGAAGAGGAAGAGGAAGCAGGCTGTCTGGATGATGCCTGATAGGCTGTGATCGTATGGTGTGAGAAGCAGGCTGTCTGGATGATGCCTGATAGGCTATGATTGTATGGTGTGAGAAGACGTCCCCTTCTGTCACAGGTCTACGGAAGGGGAATAGGGTGAAAAATGGAAGGTGGGAACAGAAGATACAAATGAGGGCATAACAACCATGATGTAATCTGAATAAATTATTTAAAAATTAAAAAGAAACATTGATTTTATTTTCTAATATATCTGATATTTGCCATGACAACTTTGTTGTTTATTTAATGATGGAATGTCAGGTGTAGCATCAATTTATAATATTTGTCAAACATCTCCCACAATATCAGTCAAATTTAATTACTGTAAAAACAAAAGAATATGTTTGAACATGTGAACTTGCCCCCACTTTCCTTTAACATTGAGTTAAAATAGTACAAATAGGAAAGACTAGGGGGGAAATGATCTCACTGAGTGCTTATGAGACAGTTATGTCCATTGTATCTTACTGTCAATGTTCTAGTCTTCCATATTGACTAAATTATATTTAGGAACTCTATGGTGGGAGGAAAGTCATCCTTCAATTACGCACATGACTGATTAAAGCTTAGCTTAAGGATCTATCCTTGATTTACTTCTTCCCTCTGGTGTGTAGTAGATCTCAGATCACACAAGCAAAGGCAACAGTTTTGATTAAACAATTCATCTTCCTAGGGATAAGTGATTCTACTCAATAAATAAACTGCTTACCTTGAACATTGCACAAGTTAGCAGTAGTATGAGTTCTTGTTATATTTCTTGGCATTTGTCCATAAAACAAAATACTCTGTCATGCTTTTCTGATGTGATTCTCCTTTGGTTATATTCCTAGATAGTCTTACTATCATCCCAAACCTTTGTAATTTTGACTCATTCCTTGTCATTTTCTCTCCTTGGGGGCTTTCAAATAGCCTGGCTATGAACACATTCTGATCAATATATCATGTTTTATACTGTTTAGTACATTTTTAAGTTCTAAAATTGGTATAATTTTAAAAATTGTATCTGTCACTTCAGATTTCTCTGTTAAAATTGATTTTTTTCATTTCTTTGAATTTCTTCAGAATCACTATTGTAATTATTTTTGAAAATTATTTCATATATGTTTCTGTCTCTTTGGCTGCTGATACCATTTCTCTTTTGATGTGGTCATTGTTTCCTGAATGTTCTTTCTTCTGGGTAAGAATTTGAAGTAGTATCTACAGTGAAATATTCGGTGTTTGTTCTACTCTTTACAATCTGGTTTTCTTTTTGCCTGCTCCTCCGAAAAATTCCAAGAATCCTGATTGCTTTCTTTTAGCTGGAATCACATCCTTATTTTGGTATCGAATGGCTTCTTATGTCCAAGTTTTCCACAACTGGGCTATTGGTCAGGTTTTGCTAGTTCATTCTGGAACACGATGCAAATTCAAATATGACTCAAATACATACTTGGGTACTATTCCCAATGAACCTGGGAAGTCCCTAGGAAGGGTAGTCTATTCCCGTAGCCTCCTTCATGTGGTTCAGTTATAGTATGTTCTTTACTCAATTATTGGTCTAAGGTGAGAAGTATAGAATCTATTTCCTAATAGCACTTGGAAGAAAGACCATGGAAGACCTGCCCCAGAGTCTGATGTCTTACCTGCAGCCACTATGACCAAAAGGCCCATCAGTTCATCACTCTAGAGATTCTGGATCCAGCCAATTGCCACACTGGGTCGATGTGGGTCCATAATAATTTAGGAGGCATAATGGTGGGAAAAGTCAAAGCACGAGACCACTGCAAGAATTCTAATGGAATGGGGATGTTTTCCCACCTTCCCTCTCCCCCTGCAAACTGTTCTGGAGCTTCATCCTTGGGCTGTGATCCTTTAGTGGGGTAACAGTCACTGAGATCTTCTAATGTTAAGTTTCACTAAATAGCACTGAGTGCCAAGACTGAGCGCCCTGTGACTACTACCATGTTCTCTTACAATATTGCTCTACATTGCACGGCTGAAATGCAAGATACTATTTGTGAAGAGTTTTCTTTGATCATTAAGACTGTGCTAGACTATTCTTTCCATGGCGCTCACAGACGTAAGGATCCACACAGCCTCAGAGCTCACACACTGCAGCTGGTGGGACACAGTCCGAGTCCACCTCACCAGGGTTAGTTCTTTGCCTGATGGAAGAACTAGTCACTGGACTCCAACTGTGCCCAAACATCTGTGAGTAGTGTGCTACCTGAGGCCAAGGGATGGTTGGTGTGGTTAGTACTCTAGTCAACCAGGCTGATGAGACCCTCGTTCACAAAGAGACCTGAAGTGCATCATGGGAATGGGGATGCTCCAGACCTATGCAAAGCTGGCTGTGATCCAGCTTAAATCAGTTCACAGCATCCAGGTCTCTCTCTATCTGATGCATTTAGAGTCCTAAAGGACTTGTGTCTGCTTTCTGGCTTCCTGCCTATTTCTGGGTCAGATATCCAATGTGAAGCCCTTTGCTGTTCCTGGATCCTGTGCCTCAGTACGGATCCTGACTTTACTCTATGCGTCTCTAGGCTGTAAGACAACTCAGGGGGCGATTCCTTAATGGTAGCTGCAGAACATCACCGGGCAGACAGGAGCTGAGGGACAACACATCATTCTGTCTACAAAGAGAAAATTTAACATCGTGCCAGAAAATCATAGGTTGATTATGAAAGACCATTATTTTAAGTTGCATCTCTACAATAGCCATTATGGTGTTGGTTTTGTTTGTTTCTTTGTTTTCTTGCTTGCATTTATTATGAGCAAAAGTCTCTCTACATAGTCCTGACTGTCCCAGAAGTCATTATGTATTCCAGGCTGGCCATGAGCTCAGAGAGGTCCGCCATCTCTACTTCCAGAGTGCTGGGACTGAAGGCATGTGCCACTACACTAGAATAATAGCTATTATTTTTAGAACATCAGAAATTGTTTGATATAAGAAATCACAGAGTTCTTTTAAGGATTGGTATATTTTCCAATATCCTGTCACTCACTATGTGAACCAATTACCCTGCTTTAATTATTCTGTGTCCTTATAACAAATAACATAATTATAATATGTGTTGATTTTTTTAAAAAACAGTTTAAGATATATTTAAAGAAGATGAAAGTCTAAAGGCAATATCCTGGTAACCTTTATGATTCTTTCTAGTTATATATTGATCCAAATATATATCGAGATTTATAAAAGTTTGAAAACACAGATAGTCTTGGTTTATTTATATGAGGAAAATAGAGCATGCATATGTGTAGGAAACAAATGCGTTTGAAGCGTTTAGCCAAGTGTGCACCTCACACTGATTCTGTTCGCTATTACTGGTGTGGATGTTTTTCCTCATTTTAGTCTACAAGGTTCTGTCTATCAACACATTATGGTTTAGAAGAGTGAACTTCATTGATCGCTCCAGAATTTCAGGAAAACAAAGTTATCAAGTATTGTGCATGATCAGCAATTATCATTGTATACTGTACTTAATACTTTATTTCACATTTTAAGTGATACCTTCTCATAAAGTGTGAATAAAAATGATTTTCAGTAGAATATTTTCCTTCTAAATTTTTGTCTCGGGGCTTAAAAAAAAAAAAAAAAAAAAAAGGAAAAAAAAAAAAAGACCAAAGATTCAGCATCAGGCTAACAGAAAAGATTTTCCTCTAAGCAATTTGACCTATTCATCTGCTCCTGGAGTCAAGTCACACTGAGCTTGTCCACTCACCTGGCTGCCTATTGGCAATTCAGGGTTATTTTCACTGTAAGAAATTTGTCACATCGATGCAATGGAGAGATAGAACAGGAATGATTGCTTTAGTGCTGGAGCCCCTCAAACATCTTGATTTTTGCTTTTGTGGCTGCAGTGTGGCTGAAATACCTCCCAAAAGGCAGTGAAGTGACCTTCACCTCAGCAAGTCAGGACGCAGAGTCTTGCAGTGTGCTGTTTTGTTCTTCCCCAGGGGAAGTCAAGGTCAGGCCAGGTTATTGGAATGTATTATTCCTACAGAAAATTCTGTGGCTATGAAAATATAAGAGCTTTATTCACAAAGCTGAGTGTTTCTTAAATAATTTAAAATGCTGTTCAGTGACACTTCAGAAAGAAATTGCTTCTTGATAACTGTGTTGTAAGCATACAAAATTAATGATGAATTGGACATAACATGTATTTTCCTTGTCTATACTATGTGATTCAACCTCATACTGCTCTTTTATTGGTTTAAATCTTATATTAGTGTATTTAACATATTTATTTCATTTTATTTTTTATATTATAAGTTAATTACATTTTTCCCTCTTCTTCTCTCCACATTTTGCCAAATACCTCTCTCTATACATGTATGTGTGTATATATATATATATTCCTATTAAAACCTATCTGATCCATACAATGTCACTTATATGGACATTTTCAGGAATGACTGTTTGGCACTAGACAACCAATAGGCATGCTCTGCTCTGGGGCAGATCACCTCTCTTGCTCACAGTTTTTCTTGGTTGTCTGTAGGTTTTGATGTAGGATTCAGGCTCTGTGGGTTTTTCTCCCTTTGTTTTGGCATGGCAATCAATGTCATAGTTTTTCAGCTCATGTTTGGGCAGGCATGTTCCTGAGGTTTACCGGTATAGTTTCTGGTGATACTAGGAGTCACAATATCACAGAAACCTCCCTGATCCTCTGGCTCTTACAGCCTTCCCATACATTCTTCTACAGTGCTCCCTGAGCCTTAGGTGGGGGGATTTTGTATAGATTTATGCTTTGGAACTGGGCACTCATAACTCTGCATCTTGATTGGTTGTGATTTTCTGTAGTGACGTCTGTCTGTTTAAAAGAGAAGTTTCTTTGACTTATTATATTTTTACAAACTAATTAAAGATTTTTCATTTAGAATAAAGAAAAAACTTATAGTTTCCTGTTTCAGAGCATTTGAGCCCCTCAAAAGTGGTAAGCTCACAAAATTTTATATTATATAACGATTAAAATGTACATTTTTGACATTCTTCTTTGTAGGAATTATCCTTTCTTTCTTTTATTAATGTTTGGCTTGAATATATGTCAGGTACCTATAGAGGCCAGATGTCAGATCCCCTAGATATAAATGCTCATATAGTTATAGATAGTTGTAACAATGAGGCAAGTGCTAAGAAGTGAACCAAGGTCTTCTACAAGAAGCTGAGCATATCTCTACCTCCATGCTTTGATATTTCTTCTTTAAAACTACTTGTGAATCACAGACAACTACATTTTAAGTTTTATCTTAAGCGAAAATCTGACTTTAGACAAATGTATACACTTTAGCATTTCAATGGAGGTACTTTTAATGAATTTTCCCACACTTACTTTTAAGCTGGGCAGTAACTTAAATGAGAATTGCCTCTGCAGGATCATTTATTCGAATGATTGGTCCTGTCCTGGTGGAACTGTTTGGGAAAGATTAGAAGGTGGGTCATTGCGGGTAATCTTTGCTGTTTGAGAATCCCAAGCCATCCAAGTTGGTTCTTTCTCTTTCCTTCTTGTTTGTGGGTCAGATGTAAGTTCTTAGCTACTGCTTCACCACCATATGGTGCCTTCCTGCTTCCTGGTCCCCACTATGATGTTTATGGACTAATCCTCTAGAGCCAGGAGCCTGAAGTTAAGTGGCTCCCTTTGTAATTTCATTTGGTCATGGTATTTTATCACAGCAATAGAAAAGTAACTAAGAAAGTCTGTTATCTTTTTTCACATTATAAGTAACTTATCACTCTCTTACAATGGAGGATTGACACATTAAGTCAGTGGAAAATGGATGGGAAGAAAGGCTTGTATTTTCCAAGTATATATTAGCACACATTTTAAGAAAAGATGACAAGAGAATACTATACCTATTTATACTGGTTTTGTTTTGTGAGTGTCAATCACTGAACTCCAATGATCCATTATTTTTATTTTATTAATCTATAGTAGCACATTCTTCATATAGTTTAAAATATTTTAAATTATATTCTCTCTCTC
>OU015750.1:54934560-54954528 GCA_907169655.1 Acomys percivali
CACACACACACACACACACACACACACACACACACACACACACACACACACACACCATATATATCCATGCCTTGTGTAGTCCGACCTCTTATTTCCCTGGTTTGGAGCTTTCCAGAGGATAGTAATATGAGCATGGGTTATAAAGAAAGCAGGTAGAGGTTGGCAGAGGGGTTACTGCTTTCACTACTCTTAATGATACCTGTGTGATCTACAAGATGCAGGAAAACAAATAAAAAGCATTCTTTTGGCTCCAAAAGAAGTTTTTAAATGCCATCCAATGGAAACGAAGCAACGAACATTGAAAATGGACAGATCACCCTGTTTGATATTTCCTCTCCAGGCGAAAAGCTGAAGCAGAAGAGAGGTATTGGAAGACCAAAGAACAGTTAGGGACCCTGAAAAACCGTTCTCTGCCGCTACTTCCCCCTACGCTGACTTGATACTCAATGCCAAATCAAATTCCTAGAAGACCATATTTAAAAACGTCTATTACTAGACCAACATTCTATTTAAATACTCCATATTTAAATAGGTTTTATTTAAATATTCTATCAATCCTGCCAAGAACCTTTTTCTTTATCCTCCTGTGTGATTCAAAATAAAAATAAGGAAAATTTGAAAACTGGTGATCATCACAAGTTAAGAAGAGACGTACATAGATTTCCAAAGTCTTTGTTCAGGCTGGAGAACAAGACTAGATGCAGAGTGTCAATTAGACCAGAGATAACTAATACAAAACAGACTTTGAACCATCAGAATTAACTGCTAGTTCTAAATCAATGGGAAAAATGTATAATAGAACTTGTCTAGTGTTGCTTCATAACTCAGTTGTATCTGTTATTAGAAATTTTAGTATAGTTGAAGGATAGTGTGGGGATCTTGGCATGCAAAGGGTAAGTGTCTTTACTAGTAACCAAAAATAATTTGAACTGGAGTAAGGAAAATAAGTAGGGCACATTGAAAAACTTAGCTTTTAAAAAAAATTAAGTAAAAATACTTTCAAAGGTACCATCCATATATGAGCTTGAATACTATTTATCTGATTTTTTCTACTGAGCCAAATGAAGGTCAACAGGGTGACAATTAATGCAGAAAATAGGAAAGTAAATTGTATTTTTAAATCTAAGACATCAAACACTATTCTTTTCATTCTCCACAAATTTTATTCATGTTTTAGGGCTAATTAAATTGTTATTTTTGGTTTTTTTTTTTTTTTCGTTTTTACTTGTTACACTATGACTGACTAGATATTTAGATGTTTCTAAATGCATCGGTTTTTGATGAGTACGGTAAGAGTTTATGTTATGTTTATGTCTACTGAACTTAGTTAGTAATTAGTGTTATGCTTACGTACATTTAACTGTACATATGTTTACCCCCAGATGGTTTTTGACACTTAGTAAGCCCAGAGAACTCCCTGAACATACCTCAATTAATGATCTATATTTACATATGGGAAACAATTAATGCCACAGACAGAAAGACGGATTTGTAAATATATATTAATATTACATATATTATATGTGTACATAAATGCAAACATCTTTAAAATTATCTTTCATTGCTCTAGGAATAAGATATGCTGGGATACAAATTCATATAGTTTTCACGCTTTGCGTTTGGAGGTTTTATCAGTAGTGGATATCTCCTGGGCTGGCAGGGTGTCTTGGTGGGAAGAGACATTCACCACTACAAAGACGGCTAGAAACAAGAGCTTTAGCTGTACATCAGGTTAGTTCCTCTAGAGAGGGAAAAGCATTTGTTAATCCTCAGTTTAAAATCATCTATCAGACTCAAGGTTATAAATCAGTTTAATAACCATTCGTTAATATTTTGAGAACAATAAAAGGGATTTATTTATGAAGCTTAACATAGATTCTTAGGAGAAATTATGAAGACTTCCGGTTGGGTTACTATATTTTGCCAATGAATCTTGGGTCCTTTCCCAGGGAGTTTAGTCTTTTTAATGAAAGAATTAAAGAATGGGTGAAGAAGGAAACATGCTGACTGTGATTTAGTTTAAAAGGAAACACTTCAGGGCAGACAAGGTATAAATCTAAGCAGCTTCCTGTAAGAGAAAGGTGGAGATATGAAGGAAAATGCTGTGTTTTGTAAATAGTCATATGGTAGAAAGAATGTGGAAAAACTTTATAGATAAATAGTGGGAATGCCCAGATTGTCCCAGCAAGCCTGGCCAGGCTTTGACAGATTTCTTAAAGATGAAAAATGGAGATTTAGTGAAAATGAGGGAAAGAATGGATTATGCTTTTCTGAAGAACTCAGAGGAGCAGGTGCTTTTTTCACAGCTGTGCGGCTTCCACTAGGAGTTAGTACATGGAGAATGGGCCTTCTTGGGAGGAAAAACAGTGTTTCCTTTGGGAGACAATTATTGCTCCCAGCTCCTCAGCATCTTGTGAGGTGGATGGGCCTTCCTAAGTAGTGTTCTCTGGCCCAGGTGACCCGCCAGCCAAAATGGAATGTTAGGTCTGAGAGGGAAAGTCCTGCTATGTCTGTTTAGTGTTGCTGGTATATAATTGAATTCAGAGTAGACCACATGGTATTGTATAACTAAATTTTTAAAATAATAGCTATAGAAATCTCCAGTTGATTTAATCAATGTTATTGGACATACTGATATCGGTTGAATAGCCAAAAGTCTTATGAACATCTCGGACAATGTACTTACTATGATTACGTAGAATGAACATAAAATAGAGAATGACTTTTTTTTTGATTTTTTTTATTAATTTATTCTTGTTACATCTCAATGGTTATCCCATCCCTTGTATCCTCCCATTCTTCCCTCCCTCCCATTTTCCCCTTTGTTTCAGTTTTAAAATACATCTCAGTATTTGAGTTTAATTTGCAGGTACTATTCTTAATTAACTAAAAATGCTAGTAAAAAATAAATCAAATACTGTTTTATTGACTATTAAAGCAAACTTGTTTACCTTCTGAAGATAAATAAGTCACGTACATTTTCACACTATTACTGTGTGTGTGTGTGTGTGTGTGTGTGTGTGTGTGTGTGTGTGTGTGAGTGTGTGTTGTTATGTTGTTCAAAATCACAGTCCAGGAATGTGAGAAATATTTTAATATGTAACAGTTTTTGCATTAGATGCGTAATATATATTGATAAAGTTGAACCACAAATCAATCATCCTTCAATTTCTGCTCATTCAAGTGGCTTGTGTCTTTTGAAAATAATCATGTCCATGACCCTTACAATCAAGTTTCTGTTGCTCTCACTCTACTACTAAAGATCTTATCCCGAGTTTTGTTAGCAAATTTTCAAAGCCTCCTATTGTAAGAGGAAGTTAATCACAGCCATCCGGTGCCAATTCAGTCTGATAAGCATTCATAAGCACTTACAGTGCAGCAGACACTTCTGATCCAGCACTTAAGAAAATGAACTCAGTAGTTGGAAAATCAGTTTTAGACAGAACACACACTGATTGCCAAGACTTTTATATTAGAATTAGAATGAGGTTTTTATCCACAAAGAGAACCTTGAGTTAATGGAATCTGGAGAATGAGAGGCCTTGGGGAGAGATATTGTTCAGATCTGATATGCCATTAAGAGATTAGATGCTTTTAAAGCTGCCAGGAGAAAAGTCCAAGTGATACACACTCATGATAGTAATGGGAAACGAAATTTGAAAAGAAAATGCTTAAAAAGACTTCCACGGTATCACTCAGCATAATGCCATTGATTAAATAATGACTAGAAGGAAATTACACCTTGAAGTCTGATAACATCCACTAGAATACCATCTCTAAAAAAATGTATTTGCTAACATTCTAATAGATCGCTTTGCACAGTGCACTTCAAGAATGTTAAATTGATTTAGGAAACGGAGATGCTGACTCTTTGAGGCTGTTACCTCTCTATAAGGAAAAAGCATACTTAAAATTTAAAAAGCCACTGAAACAGTTTTTGATAAAAGCAGTTCTCCCGAATTCAAAGCATGGTTCAAACTTTTGAAAGGAGTCCCTGTGGATTACACAATAACAGTGAAATATGAAACTATTAGCAGATGTATTGACAGAAACAGGTAATGATTTACTTATAAAGAAAGATGTCACGTGAAGTTGTTTTCACTAATGTTCTAAATGGATTCTTTATATCATACAGACTAGTTCTCTCCTAAAAAAATGTCACTGGAAGTATGTCATAGAAGAAAAATGCTAGAGAAAACTTTAAATAAGATTAGAAAAGAAATAGAGCTGAAAACAACCACTGAGGGACACACTAAGAAAGTCGAAATATGTTTTATTCAACTACAATAGGGGAAAGATGTTTTCTTCAAGGCTGCCAAATATAAACAAGCAAAACACTAAATATGTAACATTTATATAATTCCTGATTGTGTTATGGTTCTTCTTGCTATAGGTAATCTATTGTATACATGTGTAACAATATAAACATATATGTACAAAAATAAAATAATCTATTAAAACATCTTAACCCCTAAACAATTAAGGTTCATTGTAAAGCTAAGCGACCTGGTCTTCAACTCCAACAGAGACTTGAGGAGTAAACTTGATTATCTGAGTATGCCGGGAGAGTAAAGATTTCATTTTAAAATTAAAATCTTTGTCTTACTTCTTTGATGTTTGTAACCTCATAAATGTATTTGATTTCTATGAACTAGAAATGGCCAAAAGTACTGATTTCTAAAAATGAGCAATATATTGTTATTGGCCTACTATGTTTTGATTTTATGCCAAAAAGAAGTTAATGAATTTTGTAATTTATAGTTACATTTGTCATTCATATGTAAAGAATGATATAACCTTCTGTCAAAAAGTTTTACAGTCCAACATTTATGACATGGTTCAATTAAAGTATAAATATAATACTTCAAGAACTCCTCAAGAAATAGATTATTATTAATGAGAAAACTCAAAGTGTTCGTTATTTAAATAATTCTAAAAAATATAACACAGAAATAAAAGATACAGTTATATAAATGTGTAAACTTACCCATGAAGCTTATCAACCAAAATATCAGAAGTCGCTTGAACCTGATTCCGTGGGTATCACTCAAGTGGCTGTTCTTACATGATGGTGTATTGAGTACATTAAAAGTTAAATCTGTGATAAATAAGAGTTTAATATTAATGTGACAAAGTGAATATTTTTTGAAATATGAATAGAATATTTTGAATTAGGATGCTATAAGTAATTCACCTACAAATTTAATAACTATTTATTGAGTATGCCTTTCGATATAAGGTTTATCCTATAAAATAGTTACTGAAATTTTATTCAACAACATCATCCAAATGTGACCATTTCTTGCCTTGATATGGAATCCTGCTCTCAAAATATATTTAGTCACCATTTCAGGACATCATAAGCCATTGGGAAAATATTTTTTCATATATCCATTTTTTATTTAGTTAATTTATTCAGATTATATCTCAATTGTTATCCGATCCATTGTATCCTCCCAATCCTCCCTCCATCCCGCTTTCACCCTAGTCCCCTCTCCTATGTCTGTGTCCGCGGGGGACTTCCTCCCCCACTATAGGATCATGGGCTATCAAGTCTCATCTTGGAAACCTGCCTATTCTTTCTCTGAGTGTCACCAGGCCTCCCCACCCAGGGGAAGTAGTCAAATATGGGGCACCAGAGTTCGTGGTAGACTCAGTCCCGGCTCTCCACTCAACCGTGGAGAATGTCCTGTCCATTGGCTACATGGACAATATTATTTCAGTCATTTTAAAAACTATTCATTATCCTCATAAAAAAAAGTTAAAATAACTGAACATGAACCCTTTTGTTAGTTCTGCAATCACATCATCCTTGTGGCTATTTATTTTTAATCTTCATTTGTGTTTGCACTTTTTCTGGCCTTCAACATAGAAAATAATCTTCTTTACTACAGTTTATAAAACAAATTTCCTGAACAAAATTACTATTTTCTTGAAGATCTTGATTTGGGAAAAGTGTCTGAGATTTGAGAGAAGAGATTTTTTTAAAAACTCACTTCAGTAGGTATTATTTGCCTTAGGTTTTATTGCATTACATTCTAGTACAGAACACATTCAAATAAAAAGGTTTTATTTTATAACCCAAATCCATAAATGTATTGAATTTGTATGAGGCTTGGGGCCTAGAAAAGGTCTCTAATGTATCATCTAAATTAAGCAAAGATTCTTAGGAGGCTATAATCAATAAGGAGAGAAGAAAGGTTGCAATTTCAATATACCTAAGGTCCAGATACAACTTTCACAGGATCATAATTACTTGGTTGTGAGTTTTTACAAACTGAAGCAGAAGAAACTATTTCAATTAGAAACAAGTTTTGATTGATGTTATGTGGTCCTTTGGTAAAGTCAAACTATTAAAAAATCCCTGCAACGACATAACTTCAAAGTTGCTCTAGACTTAGATACTATTAATTATTTTTATATTTTTTAATAGAGGCTCAAAGAACTGAAACAGAGAGAATTTGCTCGAAATGTAGCATCTAAATCCAGGAAGGATGTGAGAAAACAGGAAAAGGCACTCCAGCGTCTTCACAAGCTGGCTGAGCTGAGAAAGGAAACTGTGTGGTGAGTGCATAACGAAATGTTAACTTTCCTTAAAATACACCTAAAAAGTAGCAGCAGGAGTTGGAAATAAAGGGCACAAATCTATTTATTTTAGTACATAGAAAAAAGGCATATATGTTTCCATGGCCTTCTGTAGAAGTAAAGAGTAATTTGAATTTCATGTGAATACTTGTTTAATGCACAGTTCACTAAAACTCTCAAATTACTGTAATCTTGGCTTATAAAGGTAAATTTTGCATCAGTACAGGCTTGTATCTCAGCCATCATAATTGAGAGCTGTCCCATTTCTTCATGAAGTTCAAACCATGAGAGCAAAGCTCTGTCTCCTAACTCTTGGCAAAAAGTGTGCTTTGAAAAGATCTTATTTTATTTCTCAAATGATAATTCAGAGAAATTTTCTTGGAAATTACTCTTATTTTTATTTTTCGAAATTACTTTTAAATTTGAAAAATTAGGTCAGGAAGATCCTGGCACTTCAAAAGCAGTTGGAAATTAGTTTCGCTGTGAATAAACTACTGCAGGACTGTTAGAAGTTCAAGCTCTTAAACTTTGACCCGCTTCTCACAGTGAGCAGCTGCTAGGTGTGAACAGGGTTATAATTCAGACCTCACAAGCCCAGCCAGGGTGAGGCTATTAAAAGAAAATCACTGTGAAAAGTTCCCTCGTACCCTCAACAAATGAAGTCTCTCTTGTTACTTTATGTTTACCAAGATTTCATGCTAAATTAATATATATGGAATATTTCTATGGGATATTTTTACTTAAAACATTTTTAAGAATTCAAAATTTAAATTTTAAAACAATGTAAGGTATTTTTTAATTCCATGTGGAACTGTTTGAAGAAAGAGCTGCTCAATTATATGTAATGAAGTCTGTTTGTTATGGCATGGAATGCAGGGTTGATACACAGCAAGGCCATACAGAATCCTGGGACCTAAACACTACACAATATAATATTTAAGGAGTATAATTTAGCATGTGGGTTCTGATATAGTAAGAAAATTGTATTCATAAGATATAAAAGAGTCTCTAATACATACCTTCATTAAAACTTTTTTGACTTAATTGATTTATTCAGATTACATCTCAGTTGTTATCCCTCACTTGCCTCCTTCATTAGAACTTTTAACAGACAGCATTTCTCAGGGTACACACACACACGAATATGCAGACAATTTCCCCATTAATTTTTGTGCATAACAAAATGGTAATGATATTTAGAAACAAGGCAAACAAGACAGATGTATATTATGTTAGTGATTTTTAAAATCAGCTGTAATATTTGGCCATTTGAAATCTCTTAAAACACATTTAGAATAGAATGAAACTTCTCTTAAGATAACCATTGTATAAAGGTAAAGTTTGAAGATTTCCTATGTTACATACAGCCCAACCTGTTCTTTTAAGTCAAATCTCAGCATTTATGATATACTGCCAAATATAGATGGAATATAATTCATATTTTAGGTAAATAGTATCTATTCTATGGAACAAACCTAACTTATAACTTCAGAGTAATTTTAAATTTGAGCCTAGTAATTCCAAAAGGCTCTCACCCTTCCCTAGTTACCTTAGCTGGCAGCAAGCTCATGGCACAAAAGCAGACTTCATGAAAATTGGCTGAAGTGAATCATGGAACCAAATTTCCAGCCTTTCTAAAACCTAGAATAAGGTGCTGTCTTTGCTTTCTCTTTTGTTTCTTTGGTATCTGTTTTGTAAGGTCAATGGTGAAAATGTTCGTAACTTAAAAATAATTTTACTGTAGAGAATTTTATAGTCCTCCACGAAGAGGCCATTGTGATAGAAAAGTTAATTGGGAAGCAGTCATCTGAAGCACGAGAAGGACCTGTATATTGCTGTTAACAGCTGTAGATAGCGTTCCCAGACAACAGCTCTGGGTTACCCCACCCACAACCAGCAACAAATGATACTGAAACACTGGGAAAGATAACTGCACCCTAGGAAATTACTTTATAACACACACTTAAGTTGCAGCCATAGATCCATACAGATATCGGGTTTGGAAACAAACGGGTCCATCAATAGTCAGGCACGAATGAAAGAGAAGCTCCAAGGACTGCCATATCCACTGTTGAAATGTCTGCTACTGACAGACTCGGGAAAACCACTGCCTTCCGCTCTGTTCCACTGCTGTTCCCACCAGGATCCAATGAACACACCCACCCCAATGGATGCGTAAATTATCCTGGTTAAATTAAATGGAGCACAAAAGGAACAAAACAAAAAACAAAAAACAAACAAAAAAAAAAAAAAAACAAAAAAACAAAAAAACCAGGAACTCAGAGGAAGACTTTTACAGACTGTGAGGTGCTGGGGTTTTATGTGGACAGGAAGGACACTGAAGAAGGCGGGATGAATAAAGTGATCAGAATACACACTATCTACACACGTAAACGCAACAAACAACAAAACTAATTAGTGAAAATTAAAAAAGAATTTTCCAAAAAAAAAATACGTTAACTATCTAAGAAATAAGTCATTGAGTATTTTTCTACTAAACTCTCCTACTAACTTACATCTCCCACCCATTTTCCAGTGCTCCGGGAAGCGGCCCCATGTTCAAGTCAACGACTGTTACTGTGAGAGAAAATCTCCGTGATGTTTCCCAAAGAGAGAGTGTAGACCCAGTTCGTAACCAGCAAGAACTGAGTCACGGTGAAGAGAAAGGGAAAGACGTTACTGCAGCTTCAGCAGACGCGGAAAGTGCAAGTAACTGCACACCAAATAGTTGCCAGTTTGGGGACGGAAGCCAGGCGAGCCACAGACACAAAGTTGGCTTCTCCTTTGCATTTCCCAAGAAAGCCTCTGTGAAGCTGGAGTCCTCGGCTGCAGCCTTCTCTGAAAACAGTGATGAGTCCTCTGTGGAGAAAGAATTCAGCAGGAAAACCAGATTCGTCCCTAGCACTTGTCACCTTCAACTGTCATCATGTGAGCCTCTGAGTTCTGAGGAGAAAGCTAACTCTTATCATCCACCAGAGGCCACGTGTTCCGACAAAGTGACTGCTCAAACCGATGAGATGAAAAAAATCCTAAGTGAAAAAAATACTTCCTTTTGCCAAGTTCAACCCCCTGTGTGTCCTGATGCAGATAATTGCCAGAATTTGGCACCATTTGAAGATCAAACATCAATCGAAGATATTATTGTTAATGAAGATGTGCTTGTGAGTAAGAACAGCCCCAGCTTCGTAGAAGCAAATCTCGATGTGCCTAATGAGTGCACACCAGCACAAACCACCACAGAGGAAAATGTTAAGATTAATGAGGTGGCCAAAATGGAAACTAGAAATAAAACTGGTCATGAGCCGCTGGTACCTTCAAGCACCGCAGAGGAAAACATAAGGTTCCAAAACAGACCAGATCCAGGCAAAAGGAAATGTGATCCATTTGTACCTGTCCTTAACAAACTTGGCTCCACAGTGCTTCAGTGGCCATCAGAAATGCTGGTTTATACAACTACAGAGCCATCGATATCGTACAGCTGTAATCCACTGTGTTTTGACTTCAAGTCCACTAAATTAAACAACAATCAGGACAAAAATAAACCAACCTTAAAGGACCTTTCTCCTCAACAGAAGGAGGACTTCTGCCAGGGACCAGATGCCGATTGCAATGATGTACCAATCAAAGGAGTCACAAATGATGAAAGTGGCAGTAGTCAAAATGATCACCCTCAAGTCCCCGCTGTTTTGCCTACCCACACTTTGTCTAATAGTTGTGCTTTAGGACAAGATCAGAATGTGGGTCAGAGGTATAAAGATATTTCCTGTAGGAACAGAAAACCAAACAAACACAGTTTTACTAGAAATCAAGCTAAACGAGACACTTTAAATGAGAAATACAACAAAATCAGGTTGAAGGAAACTCATGAACGCTGGTTCCATAAAAGTAGAAGGAAGAAAAGAAGAAGAAAGTTATGTCGGCGTCATCAAGGGGTCACAAAGAAAGAACCTGGTAGTTACGGCAAAACGGACGTGGACAGTGGTCACACTGATGAAGCAGAGAAGAATCCACTGGAATCAGTTCCTGAGAGGCAGGTGAGGAGTCCAGAGCAATTGCCAGACTTACATCCACTACCTGATGAAATACCCAAAGAAGCATCTGTACAGCTGAGAGAAAATGAAGAAATGGATACAGCAAGGAACACTGAATCCAACAAGGATTCCGTTGGTCCTCAGAACGATGGAGGAAAAAATATACTAGATGTAAATGGACAAACAAATCCACCAATGACGCATTCTGAGAAACAAAATTTAACGTTTGCCAGGACTTATTGTTGTTTGAAAGCCAGAACATTGAGCCTTCAAGGGGATGACGGGTGCTTCGTTTCTCAAAGTGATGTGAAAGGCCCTAGTCAGAACCAGCCTGGTAAAAGAGGGTACAATTCTCTCACAAACGAAGCAGAAAGATTTCACAGGAAACGCAGACAGCATTCGTGCTCTGCCTCACCAGATGAAAGTTTAAATCGGCAAAACCACTTACCAGAAGAATACTTGAGGCCGCCCAGTGCTTCAGTCAATTCCTGTCAGCCAAGGAAGAAACGGAGGAGAAAAAGAAGTAGATTCCACACCGGGGGAGGAACTTTGAAAATCAAAGACAATTCTAATTATCTCAAGAAGGCCAGTTCTTTGAGTCACCGAGATGGGTTAGTAAAGGAAGACAAAAAGGAGGAAGTAAAATCACAAGAAAATATAAGTATGGAGGAATACTCAGGACAAACAGAGCCAACAGAAAACAAAGTGGCTTTCCGGCCTTACCATCCACTTCCTTCTGAAGCCAGTGGCAAAGGTGAGCGCTCTGTCACGGAGACAACTCCATGTGACTTAGCCCAGGCTTCCAGGGATGTCACTACATCTGCCCAGGTGGCAAGGGCCCCCTCCAGCGACACAACCGACAATACCTTGCTTGAACACAGTCAAAGAAGTCAGACTACAAGCAGCGGTGATAAGCAAGTTCCTCTCAAGGTGACCAACACAGAAAGGAACTCTAGAAACTCACAGACTAAATCGTACATTTGCCGTTATGAACGGGCTGAGACCATTCCACACGGAAAGATGAGCGAGGCACCAGCAGAATGGCTGTGTTATAATTCGGGAATCCTCAGCACACAACCACCATTACAGTTCAAGGAAGCACATGTCAACAGCCGCGCCTTTGTAACAACAGAGCAAATCCTAGCTCCGTTGGCTCTACCAGAGCAGGCGCTGCTGATTCCGCTAGAAAACCATGACAAGTTAAAACACCTACCATGCGAGGTCTACCAGCACATCATTCAGCCAAACATGCTGACCAACAAGGTCAAATTTACCTTTCCTCCAGCTCCCCTGCCTCCTCCCAGCACTCCCGTGCAGCCTTTGCCTTTGCAGCGGCCCTTCTGTTCTACCTCTGTAACTACTATCCATCACACTGTTTTGCAGCACCATGCTGCCGCTGCTGCAGCTGCAGCGGCGGCCGCTGCTGCAGGAACATTCAAAGTGCTTCAGCCACATCAACAGTTCCTTCCCCAAGTCCCTGCTCTCGCCAGAACATCCATACCTCAGCTCTCGGTAGGAACTGTCGGACCTAGGCTTTGTCCTGGCAGTCAGCCATCTTTGGTTGCTTCTCCTCAGATGCCAGTCATCCCTGCATCGGTTCTTCACCCCAGCCACTTGGCTTTTCCACCCTTACCCCATGCACTTTTTCCGTCATTGCTTTCTCCACATCCAACGGTCATTCCCCTCCAGCCTCTGTTCTAGTTACCGCCATTCAGGGGAGAGAACATACACACATGACTAGGTGTTTGTCTACGTGCATAATTGGCTATCTATCTGACAGAATAAGCTGGCCAAAGCTGGCCTTGTTGATTTCAAACCATTTACTGTAAGTGTAACGATGCTAACAAATTTATTTAAATTTCTGACATATAATATTATTAAAGCACTGAATAGTTTGAGATTCAATACAATATATGCTGTATATTAAAATGATGTCTTAAGAGTATGTATAATGTACATAAAATATATTTATAGTACTGTAATTTATGTTGTAAAGTATGCTCCTTGTTTTTTCTAATGTTTGTGTATTTGCACCTATTTAATGTTTAGACAAAGCTGATGACCCTATTTGTTTTGTATCATGTTCCTTGAAACTGTAAATTTAGTGAAATATATCTCTTGCAATAAATTTTTGTTAATTATTTAAGTAAATCAAACTTTTGTGTTCAGATGGTCTTCACTGATTTAGTACGATTAGCAACAGATAATATTCTTTTCACAATTTTCTTCTGTCCAAGAACCCAGGACCTCCAGAGTTTTATCATACGTAAAATATTACTATCAATCACAGCAAATATAATACATGGCATATTTGTTTGTGCCTCAATTTCTTATAACATTGCTTATATTTAGAACTTACTGCATTTCTTGGCCATTTATTTAGATAATAGTCATGAAATTTATATTTAATCAACTTTAGGATTTGAAATGGTAGTAGTCTAATAATCATGCAGAAAATGCATTATCTCCCATAGGAATACTAAAACAGAAATATCAACTAATATAAGTGTGTTCACAAGATTTTGAACATTAAAATTCTTAAATGTATTATACTCATTTCCAAGTAATATAGGAAATATATATGAAATTATTGACATGAATTAGGAATAATTTCAATTTTAATAAGTCACTATTAAATGACAATTTGAGATCAACCACAGAAATGTTGTCTTGTCTTGATATACTCTTGAGAAAGCCGATGTGGAAAAAAACAAAATCAGTATCTGTTCTTCCAGTAATTCTTTCTAGTAGTTACATATGAAATGTTTTTGAAAATCAGGCAGTGATAACTATATTTTCCTGATTACCTTTCCAGATTCTGCTTTATTTGTAATTAACCCAGATTATACTTTACCCAACTGTTGGTGAATACTAAAAAGTGAAAATGCTAAATGGAGAATTTTGGAAAAGCACAATATCTCCAAGCAAGACTCCTAGTTGTGTCTGCTCCAGTGAATGCCCGCTGATGAGCAGTCCTCATATGAGTCAGAGTGGGTTCACCTCATCAGACACAAATGTTAGGATTTTTGGTATATCAGAGAATACAACAGACTTCTGTTTTCATGTGGTCCTGTTCTGATAAAGTGTTATTCATATGAACTGGATCTGCCATGTCATGAAAATCAATATTTTTATTTTTAGTAAGAGCCAAGGGAGAAAGTTAGGAAAGTTATTTTCTTTTTTATTTACTACACGAATAATCAATTTTAATGTTCTCCATAAAAAATTCTTGTGATGGACTAAATGTGTCCATTTATGATTGACAAATAAGTAGATAAATATAGGATTGAAGTAATTTTATTTCAAATGCTTCAAGATACTATTTTCCCAAAATGGGAACTTAAATTGAAACAGATGATTTTTTTCCAAGTAAATTAATTGAAAATATCTTTGAAGACAAAGTAGATGAAGACGTCTACTGGAAATGCCAACCCAGGCTACTTTTCATGCAACAGAACAAGATTGTGATGTATGTAGCCCCTGAACTCAGAGTGACTGACCTTACAGTGTTCATCTTGTTTTCCATCACTTTATGACTATTTTCCTGCTTGTCTACTTTTACTTACATGTTTACCTCCCTCAATTCCTGTCCCCAGAGCTTCTCCCTGCAGCTCATTTTATACACAATTATTTATCTCCTCTTCTTTCACCATGCTATCACTTCTGTTTTCATTTCTAAATGATGTGGCCCTCTTACTATTTAAATTGTTGTTAAATCTTGTGGTTAGCTAGACCGACTTTTAAATTAGACTAGCTGTATAGTTCGTTGCTATCACATGGCGGGAATTTCTAGATGTATGAGGAAGAAAGTTCTTATGCAAGATGAGTGGAAATTGAACTTGACGTATAAATTGTTAGGTTGTCATGGATACCGATAATTCAACAAGAGATGTGAGCTTCAGTTAAGTACTATCAAAGTCATCCTGATTATAAATTTATCTATATATTTAATACTGTTCTAAGATATTATTTATATTACATTCTTATCCATTTTGCATTAGACATACGAGTTTATAAGGAGACACTTGTTCATCTATCCTGATAACACACCCTTCAGTGAAATGACAACTCAGGTCAACTAGCCGAAGAGCAACAATGAGGGTGACGTGACAACGCAGGGTGACAGAACAGGATCCCGGTCGGGCCACCTTTGCCTTTGCTAATGTATGCATGGTACAAGCACATACAGTATACACAATCATAACACAGATATAAATTTTTTAAAAGGTTGAAATAAGAAGTGACATCCATTGACTAATACAGAAAACGTGAAAAGGGATACCTATAATTTTATATATGGCAAACAAGTATTTTTTAAACTCTTGTATTGGTGGTGGAATACTTAAAATGATTTACACACAGGACATCTCACTCGGCTATCTAACAAAAATTCTGTGCTCAAAACTCAGAAAAGTCATCTTCTCTTATAAGTACCACTGAAACCTGCTTTTTGGTGCTATCTTTACAAGCTCCATGAAGGATAACATACTAAATTATGTTACTAAAGTAAAAACCATACTGCATGGTGTTTTGCCCACATAAAAATGATTTTGCTTCCTTTTCCTTAAAGTCTTTTGAAATATTATCCATTTTACTGAGCTGTCTTCTCATACTAGCTTTGGTAGTCAATAAGCCAATACTGCTTTAAAATCATCTCCAATCTCCAGACTCCACCTTGGAAAACATCTTGAAGTGTAGTTTCTCATGCCATACTTTTAAAAAACGCAATCTCAACATTATAGGATTTCTCTTATATTTATTTTCATTATAAACACTAAAAGTATTTATATGTCATGTGAAAAAAATTCTCCAGTGAACTACAAGTCAACATCCATCCATTATAGCATTCTTTAAGGTCAATTATCCCAGCTGACACAGCTACAATCCTCTTCCAGCGTGTTTGAGCATGATTGGTAAGGCTTCAGTGTTTTTATATCTATACCTACCATCACTGGACTAACCTGGAAAGGACCAATACTTAGAGGAAAATGTCATTTTGTTGAGAAATTCTCCTTCAGGTTATCTCTTCCTCACATAAAAGATCTTCCTGCATTCTATTTTTATGCACCATGCTGTGCCCCATTATTATTATTTTTGGTCACATTCTATTTTATTTTATTTTTATTAATTTATTTAGATTACAACTCAATTGTTATCCCATCACTTGTATCCTCCCATTCCTCCCTCCCTCCCGCTTACATCCCGTCCACCCCCTCTAGGTCTAAGACCTAGGGGGACGTCCTCCCCCCTGTATGGTCATAGGCTATCAAGTCTCATCTTGGTAGCCTGCTTATTCTTTCTTTGAGTGCCCATTATTTTTAAAAATATTTCCCTCTGCTGCATATATTGCCTGGTTTATCCAATCATTTAGAACACAGTGTCCCTGTGACAGTACAATATATGATGCACTGTTGAAGACACCATAAAATCAATGATGGGGAATAGAGTGTAAAAGAAAAATATCTCAATTCTTTATGGAATGTATTGTATACTTCTAGGCTGCTATCTTTCATGCTTCTCCTAAATCAATTGTAGTTAATATATAATTTTCAAAAGACACAGTTATTCATGAAGGACATGTTATAGTGAAATTATTTATCAAATAAAAGTAGAACTCAAAAGGTGAAAAATCAAACCATTTGGCCAAGCCCTTACTGCTTTCCCAGAAGCCTCGGCTCCCCACATCTCCACTAGCTCTGCACTCACTATTCTCGTACCTTCCTAGGAATTGGCCAATCACCTAACCTACTGACCTTGCAGTTTCCTGTTAAGCTTTGCAGCTGCATATCAATATGTTATGTTCCAGACCGCCAAAGAAATGAAAATAAAAAACCACAAATGTTACTCATTTCATTAAAATGTCTGTGACTAATAATAAGGAGATGACAATGCAAATATTATATTTATGAATACATGGTTTGCTCTTTTATTATTAATTAGTTGAATGGATTGAAGTTACACTCACCTATGCCTTTCATTCGTTGCCTTTTGTTCTCCTTCTTCATTCTTTCATGTTTGTTTTTTCTTCTCTTTCTAAAAAGATTGTTTAGCTAAACCACAATCTTTTAAGTGTTCTTGGAAAGAATCTTTCAACAATCTTTCCACTCAATTCACTGCCATGACATACAAATATAAGGACATAAAGGCTTTGAGTATGCTAAAATTGTCAGTAGAGCCTCCAAAGTCTTATGGTTTTAAAGACAAAAATAGAGATATTTGCATTTGACTGCAAAGTACTAAGATCTATCTCACCATCTTCATGTCTTGTGAACTGTGTGTATCTCTCCATAGTGAGCACTGAGCAAATTCATACAATCATACATCACTCAAAGCATTATTTCTTGCATTATCACGTGAGCTTTCACTGCAAACATGAGCTTTCAAATCTTTTTGTTTGTTTTGCTTTGGAAATATTATTTTATTATACTGTTTAAGGGATCTGTTTTTTCCCATTTGTTTTTTTAATATTTTATTAATTTTATCTCAATTGTTATCCCATCCCTTGTATCCTCCCATTCCTCCCTCCCTCCCGCTTTCCCCCTATTCCCCTCCCCTAGTACTGTTACTGAGGGGGGCCTCCTCTCCCTGTATATGCTCATAGGGTATAAAGTCTCTTCTTTCTTGGTAACCTGCTCTCCTTCCTCTGAGTGCCACCAGGCCTCCCCATTAAGGGACATAGTAAAAAATCGGGCACTGGAGTTCGCATGAAAGTCAGACCTCGCTCTCCCCTCAATGGTGGAGAATGTTCTGTCCATTGGCTAGATCTGGGTAAGGGTCCAAAGTTTACTGCCTATATTGTCCTTGGCTGGTGCCATAGTTTGAGCAGAAAATCTATCTGACACTTTCTCAGAAAAATGAGAATAGGGCTTCCTCAAGATCCAGCTAGTCTACTCCTTGGAGTATACTCAGAATATGCTCCACCACACAACAAGGACATATGCTCAACCATGTTTATAGCTGCCTTATTCATAATAGCCAGAACATGGAAACAATCTAAGTGTCCCTCAGTATAAGAATGGATAAAGAAACTGTGGTACATTTACATTATGGAATACTACTCACCTATTAAAAACAATGAATTCCCAAAATTTATGGACAAATGGATTGAACTAGAAATTATCATAATGAGTGAGTTCACCCAGAAGCAAAAAGAGTCAAATGGTATATACTCACTTATATCAAGACACTAGCCCAAGGGGCACGTCCCATGAAAGTCTTCACTTACCAGAAAAGTGGGACAGAGGGGAGGACATCCTATTGTGACTCTAGGTGATAGAAGCATGGGAGAATGGGGAAACAGAAGGATCCAGAGGATTCTAGAAACCTACAAGAGCTTTCAAATCTTAATGAAGCTCCAGAGCTGCTGGCAAAACCTAAGTGTTTTGTCTCTTAATCTCTTAGTCTTAAGTAATCTGATAACTTTATAAATTATATATTCACATGGTTATGCTGTGAATAAACACATGTCTTGTAAATTTATCTAGTCCTCTCCATTTTAAAATTCTGATTTTAACTATGTTATGTTAACTTTTTATATAAACTGTTTCCTATCACAATTCATTGCTGTTTTCAGTGACTTTGTTGTCTTCACATTCTTCAGAATACTATGCTACATATTTATAATAAATTATTCACAGTGTTTCAACAGCTTGTTTAGTATTATCTCTAACATCTAGTTAGCCATATTTATGTTTGTCTTACTTGACATATTATTTTCCATTGTTTGAATATTATGTTTATTATTATATCAAATTATAATAAGCTTCTACTTAGAAATGCTTCCGATTAAATCATTTGAAAAATAACTTACTTACTACACATTTCCCAAGAGCAAAAGACTACATCTTATTCTCTTACTTACCTCTACTGAGTACTTCCATGTGTTCTGGTGATTAGTGAAGGCTCACGGCGGGCTCCGTGTGGCTGATGTTCTCTACTCGGTGTAATCTGATGGAGTCTGAAGACATGAAAGAGGACAAAACACAATGGAGGAATCAGGATGGGAGCTGAAATCAAAACTTTCTTAATCACCCACTGCCTTTAATTGACATTGATGAGTATGTAGTGGATATGCTTTGTAATTAAACAGCTTGTTGTCTATCCTAAGTGCCATGCAGGTATCCGTCTGCAAACTACTTCATATTGCAGTCAGAGACTACAAGATACAGTATAGTCAGAAACAAAACAGGAAAAAAGAAAACATTCTAGTTTCCCTTTCTGAAGTTCTTCCCTGGCCCGTTATGTTATTCTAACAGCGACCACCTCTTATTTTTTTTTTCTTTCCTAAACTTGTTACATATCTTAAGTCTCTTGTTTGTTCTTGTGAAATTCTACCTATGTTTCTGCATTAGTCACATTGCTCCTAAATGGTATTGACCCACATCAAATGTCATCTCTTTCCAAACATATTCTCGTCATTTTCCTGGACTGAACTCTCAAGAGTTATAACATCATAAATATAAGGAGAGTGAATTCTCAAGATGAACCTGCGTCAAGTAGTATTTATTTTTCTATTTATTAATTTCTCTACATATTTTTAAACAACTAAGATTCAAATTAATGCTTTGAGATTTTACTAATCTTCTTATATTATTCAACTTATCTATTATTCTAACAGTTTTACAAGTGGCTATTACTTTGACTTAAGTGAGTTGGCAGGAAATCAATCTTCGTATTACAGTGTTAAACCTAAAACAGATTATAGGTCTTATTAAATGGCTTCTCATTCCTAGAACAACTTAAAGAGAAAAGACTAGAACTATTATAATGTACTACACAGATTGTGTGTGTGTGTGTGTGTGGTGTGTGTGTGTGTGTGTGTGTGTGTGTGTGGTGTGTGTGTGTGGTGTGTGTGTGTGTGTGGTGTGTGTGTGTGTGTGTGTGTGTGTGTGTGTGTGTAACTTATGCAATCCAAGTATCCAGAACATGGTGTTGGCCAACCATCATTTCCAAGGTAATGTGAAAGAAGCTATAATATTTGAAATATATTTTAGATATCATCAATTATGATAAACTATTGGGAATCCAAATGTATTTTTATATGTTTGCCAATATGTTGTACCAATATGTAATGTTATTTTCACTGTTCTCCCTTTAGTTTGTTAAACTAATATTTTTAAATTAAAAAATCAGGATGTTTATCAACATTTATATGATTTAATGTTATTTACCCATATATAATCTTTGCTTAAGTATGTCAGCAGAAAGTAGACTATCCTTAGGCATGTATGTATCCTTAGCTTGCAAGTTCCAATTGAAGTTCATTCAGTTTTATTCTCCAAGTGTTAGCATGCTTATTGTGCTTAGTACTGATATATATATATATATATATATATATATATATATATATATA
>OU015750.1:54971883-54994936 GCA_907169655.1 Acomys percivali
CTCTCTCTCTCTCTCTCTCTCTCTCTCTCTCTCTCTCTCTCTCTCTCTCACACACACACACACACACACACACACACACATCTTCCTTCTCTCTCTTCTTTCCATTTTCCTTCTCCTTTCTTCTCCCCTCCTCATGGTTCCTACCTGAGACCCTAAGTCCTGGATCCGAAGTCTCACCTACATATCTTCTCTTCCAGAATAGGCTGTACAGCTTCATTATTAACTGATCATAGATAACTGGGGATCAAAGTTCACATGGCATTGATCAGTATATGTGAGAATGCCTTCATCTGGACTGAAACCAGATCTTAGGGCACAGAATTCAGCACAGAATACCAGACCTACCTCCAACACCTCTGCCTCCCTCTCTCACCCTGTCCCCTTTTCTCACTCTCCATCTTCCTCCCATCCACATAAACGAACACCCCATATATACATAAATACATACTCTACTATAAATTGCATGATCAATATTACATCTACACTACAAAAGCATTCTTATTTTGTTAATTTTGGTCAATAATTTGTTTATATCATATTAGTTTTCATCCTATTTAAATGTTTGTACAATTGATGTTTTCTGATTTTCATTACAGGTCTTTGACTTGCTTGTCAGAATTACAACATGATACTTTTTATTATTTGTGGCTATTTTGAAGGGTATGGTTTCCAGATTTCTTCCTCAACCCATTAGTTGTTTGTATACAGAAGGGCTACTGATTTCCTTAAAATTAATCTTGGATCCATTTGCTGAAGGTGTTTATCAGCTGTCAGAGTTCTCTTGTGGAAATTTTGGGTTACATACACATATTATCATATCATTTGCAAATACTGCTATTTTAAGTTCTTCTTTTCCAAATTGGATCACTTTGATCTCCTTTAGTTGTCTTATTGCTCTAGCTAGAAATTCAAGCAGTATTTTGAAGAGATACAATGAGAGCAGGCATCTTTGTCTTGTCCCTAATTTTAGTGGAATTGCTTTGAGTTTCTCTCTACTTAATTTGATGCTGTCTATCAGCTTGCTGTGTATAGCCTTTATTATATTAGATATGGGCATTGTATCCCTGATCTCTCTAAGACTTTTATAATGAGGGGGTGTTGTATTTTTGTCAAAGGATTTTTTTCTACATCTAACGAGATGATCATGTGATTTTTTTTTCTTTTAGTTTGTTTGTTGGCTGGATTACATTGATAGATTTTTGTATGTTGAACCATTCTTGAATCCCTGGGGTGAAGCCTATTTGACCATGGCTGATGATGTACTTGATGTGCTCTTGGATTCAGTTTGTGAGTATTTTATTAAGTATTTTTGCATCGATGTTCATGAGTGAAATTGATCTGAAATTTTATTTTTTTTGTTAAGACTTTGTGTGGCTTGGGTTTCAGGGTGACTGTTGCCTCATAAATTGAGTTTGGCAATGTTCCTTCTGTTTCTATTTCATGGAATAGTTTCTGGAGTATTGGTACTAGCTCTTTTTTTATTTAAGTCTGGTAGAATTCAATGCTATAACCATCAGGCCCTGGGCATTTTTTGTTTGGGAGACTTTTGATGAATGTTTCTATTTCATTTGCAGTTAAAGGCCTATTTAAACTGTTTGCCTGATCTTGATTTAACTTTGGTATGTTCAGTCTATCAAGGAAATAACCCATTTCCTTTAGTTTTCCAATTTTGTGGAATATAAGTTTTTGAAGTAAGACCTAATGATCTTTGGATTTTTTCAGTGTCTATTGTTATGTCCACCCTTTTCATTTCTGATTTTGTTAATTTGGGTACTGTCTCTCTGCTTTCTAGTTAGATTGGCTCGGGGTTTGTCTATCTCATTGATTTTCTCAAAGAACAAGCTCTTGGTTTTATTGATTTTTTTGTATTGTTCTCTTTGTTTCTAATTTATTGATTTCACCCCTATGTTTGATTATTTCCTATAGTCTACTCTTCTGGGGTGTGATTGTTTCTTCTTTTATTTTTCTAAAGCTTTCCAATGAGCTAAGTTGCCAGGATGGCCTGTCTCCAAGTTCTTCATGAAGATACTTAGTGCTATGAACTTTTCTCTTAGCACTGATTTCATGGTACTCCATAAGTTTGGGTATGTTCTGCCTTCATTTTCATTGAAGTTTAGGAAGTTTTTAATTTCTTTATTTCTTCCATGACCCAGTGGAAACTGAGCAGGGAGTTGTTCAGTTTCCATGAGTATGTACGCATTTTGTTCATTCTATTGTTGAAGCTTTAATTCCTTGTGATCTGATAAAAAACAATGCATTTATTAAATTTTCTTATAGTGGTAGATGTTTCCTTTGTGACAGAATACATGCTTGATTTTGGAGAAGGTTTCATTCAGTGCTAAGCAGAAAGTATATTCGTTTATGTTTGGGTGAAAAGTTCTGTAGATATCTATTAGGTCCATTTGATTCATGTCTTCTGTTATTTTCATTATTTCTTTATTTAGTTTCTGTTTTGATAATCTGTCCATTAGTGAGAGCAGGGTGTTGAAATTTCCCACTATTAATGTGTGGGATCAATGTGATTTAAGCTTTAATAATGTATCATAAAAAATGCAAGTGCCCTCATGTTTGGGGCATAGATGTTAAGGACTGAGATATCCTCTTAGTGGATTTTTCCATTGATAAGAATGAAGTGCCTGTCTCATGTCTTTTGATTAATTTTGGTTAAAAGTCTATTTTGTTAGATATTAGAATGTCTACTCCAGCATGCTTCGTGGGTCCGTTTGCTTGGAGAACCTTTTTCCAGACCTTTACTCTAAGGTAATGTCTATCTTTATTGTTGGAGTGTGTTTCTTGTATGCAGCAGAATGCTGGATCCTGTTTAGACATCCATTCTGTTAGACTTTCTTTTTATTGGAGAGTTAAATCTATTGATGTTGATAGATGACAAATAGTTTCTTTTATTGTGGTGTTGGTGATGATAGTGTGTTTGTGTGCTTGTCTTCTTTTGGTTTTATTGTTGCGATGTTATCTATATTCTGTGTTTTCTTTGATGTAGTTTACTTCAGTGGGTTACAGTTTTCCTTCTAGTATCTTCTGCATGGATGGGTTGATGTATAGAAATTGTTTAAATTTGGTATTCTCATGGAATATCTTGTTTTCTCCCTCTGTGGTGATTGAAAGCTTGCCTGGTACAGTAGTCTGGGCTGACCTCTGTGGTGATCTCTTAGTGTCTTCATAACATCTTCCTAGGCCCTCTATCTTTCATAGTTTCTGTTGAGAGTCAGATGTGATTCTAATAGGTCTGCTTTTATATATTACTTCGCCTTTTTTTTTTTTTGGTTTGTTTTCTTTCTTTTTTTTAAATTAATTTATTCTTGTTACATCTCTATGGTTATCCCATCCGGTTGGAAGAATTAGGTACTGGGGAAAATGCATGCGATGGATGGACTTTTCTTGCCCACCATCTTCTGTCCTTACCTCTGGATTGTCTTTTAGTGAGTGATCCCTTTGCATGCTTGTTGCCGTAGATTTATTTCTTCACCACCTCTGGTAGCATTGAAACTGATATGAACCCATGGCTTTGAAAGTATGCTCGCTGAGTTGCTTTCCTCTGGTAACTTGTCAGAGAACTGAATTGCCAAGGGACACATTTCTCAACCTCATTTAACACTAGAGGTTTGGTGTCACATTTGAGGTGAGCAGGGCATTTGCTTGATCGTTTGCTGTTGTCTCTGTAGTTGTTTGGTAGTCATTTCTGCTGAGGCCATGTGACTTTTAGGCTAACAGGATTTGATGTCCTGTTAGGAAATTAAATTAAAAATTTAAAATCGTGGGTAAATTACCGACACATTAGTAGATATAAATGTCATTAAGATGTGGAAAATACTGACTTAAATCTCTATTGTTCTAATTAAATTAACTGGATGTTTCTTCGATGATATGTTAATTTGTTCCACCATCTCTCATGGTGACTCTGAAAATTGCTTTTCTTAAATTTTGTGTTAACTCTTGGGAGGCTTTACATACTTGGGCAAGCTACATCAGTTAACGCCTTACTGAAGCATCCTAATTTGATTGAAGAGATGTATATCAATGTAAGTATAATACTCCCCGTTTCTCTTGTTCTAAAGCTAAGAATGCCATGTTATTTTCAAAGCCATGTCATCAATTGCAATGCAGATTAGAATTTCTGGAACGCAGATCTGGAGTGTACAGCATTCACCATTATGTGTTATTTCTTTCTTAATATGCAATTGTGAATGTCTCAAAAGAAATGAAGATGTCCTATTTCCTCTGTGCCACCAATGCTTTACACAGAATGTAGTGTTAATCACATACTAATTATGTGAGTACCTGGAGTGAAGGCAATTGAACCCAATTAGACTATTTTGGATGCAGTGATAAAAACAAGATACTGGGCATGCTTAAGCAGCAGGAAAATTATTTTCATAATATTAGTACTTTGGGATTCTGGTGCATATTTTCTTCCTGATGGACAGATAACTGCTCTTCCTTCCTGCCTGCCTTTCTCCTCTTAAATCCCCCTCACCTCTCCTCTCCCCTCAGATCGACTTCTTTTATTTTTCCTCTTCAAAAAGGAGTAAGTCTTCAAAGGACAACAGCCAGATAGAAAAAACAAACAAACTAACAAACAAACAAACAGGATACCACGAGAAAAGGTGAAAGTCCTTATATCAAGGCTTGACAAAGCAACTTGATAAGAGAAAGATTATAAGAGCAGGCAAAAAAGTCAGAAACAAATTAACTCCCATTGTTAGGAGTCTCACAAGAACACCAATCTAACACCCATATCATATATGCAGAGGACCTGATGCAGACACGTGCAGACCCTATGCTTGCCACTTCAGTCTCTGTGAGTCCATGTGAGCACTACTTAGTTGATTCAGTGGGGCATATTCTCCTGGTGTCCTTCAGCCCCTCTGACTCCTACAGTCTTCCTTGTCTCTCTTCCATGGGGTTCCCTAATCTTTGAGGGGAGGGACTTGATGAAGACCTTCAATTTAGACTCTCCTTTATATATAACTTCTATCTGTGGGTCTCTACACCCACTCCTATATCCAGGTAGAGCAAGACTCTCTGGTGACCACTGGACAAGAAGCTTACCTACGAGTATTACAGAATTTCATTAGGACTCTAGGCTATCCAGTCTCCAGTTCCTGGCTATCCAGGCAATGTACAGCATAGATCCACTTCCTGCAATCGTTTTCAAGTTAAAACAAAAATATTGTTTGGCACTTCTGCATGCTCAGCACCCCCATTTGCCCCACCACATCTTGCAAGAAAGGTAGTAGATTGTAGGTGAAGGCCTTTGTGACGGAGATGGTGTCTAAAATTCTGTTTCCATGTCCTACAGAATAGCAAAGTGACTAGGATGTAGAGGTGGTTGTTTTAAGCCAACACTAACTTGACCTCTCTACTTTTAATGAGCTGAGTGGAAGCTGCCCTTGGGCATGGGATGTGCTGTCAGTTTTTAGAGAGCAGCCTTCTGTCCTAGCATCAGCCTGGGTTATTTGGGGATCTCCATGAAATCTCCTCAGCCAACAACTCAACTGAATGTAACTAGTCCCACCACTGCCATTGCTACCAAAGATAGTCAGTACAGACTATATTTTTAAAAGTACTAGAAGTCACTAGGGTCCTCCACATAGATTCCAGGAAATTTCCACTGTACTAGGTTCCACACCATCCCTCTAACTCCCCTACTCTCTCTCCCTCCATCTAACTCCCCCATTTTTAATTTTGTCATACTTTATTCACATTACATCCTGATTGTAATTCCTTTGCTCTTTTCTTCCTGTTTCCCTTTTTATTGTAAAAGATTCTATTGAATTTTATACTATAGCTCTGCCCATGTTCCTTAAGTGCTATGGAGAAAAAAAATAGGAGTTATTTTACAGATAATTTTGTTAATGGGGCATGCTCTCTATAAAAAGATAAAACTATAAAATTAACATTGCATATAAATTCAAATAAAATTACTCATATACTTGAAAAATATCAAAATTATTTACTGTTAGCATGAACATAACACTGTCAGAAAATTTCTTCTTATTCATATTATTCAGTATTAAACGCTTAGAAGTTTCTGAGTGGCAAATCTACCTTTCCTTTCACATCTTACAGTAATGGAGATGTGCCCCATAACTACTTCCTCTGTGCTAAGTGGATTGGCTTTCAGCTTTCTGAGTAGAGCACAGAGCAGTGATCCTGGAGACTATAGGTACTGTGGATCCTGACTGGGGACCACTTTACCTGTTCTGGGGCCTGCACGGTGTGTGGTGTGTGTGGCCTTCTTCAGTTGTTCCTGTAGGGTGGCAGTGAGCGCAGGAACTTTACAAAATTTTTATTGTAATCTCCCGTGCTTCACAACAAAGCTTGTAGTTATATATTTTACACATTTGCTTTTGCAGACATATTTGTATCAGTTGGCTGCTGACAATTCCAACTAAACATGCGTTGAGCTCCTTTCTAGCTGTGCTTAGCTGTACTCCAGTGAGTAGCTGAAAAGTTTTGCAGATAGATGTCCACCTACTTCCAGTGACAACTTTCTGTTGGCTTCAGTCTCTCAACGTGACTGACAGGCATTTCTTCTTCTCCACACATGTGCATTTAAGCCTCAGCTTATATCAAGTTCTCCACCCTCACAACACTTCCCTTCTTTGCCCTCTGTCTTAGCCCTTTGACTGTAGATCACTTCCTGCTTAGGAGACCCAGGAAACTCTTTTATCATGCAGTAGTAAGGTTGCACTGCAGTTTCTGCATTGAAAACAAGCAGGGTGAAAATGGAGCTAGTAACCTTTGTTCTTACTAATAGAGTCAATTTAATAACACATATTTCAAGATTAATGTTTTTCAATGGAATTCCTTCAGTTTGTCCTGACATGAGAGTCATCTGTGCAGTTCAGCACTAGATCAGCAGCAATGGATAACCTTGACCATTTAGTATTTTTTTGTTCATGTGTTTTCAACTTTATGAAAGTACAGAAGTGAGACATTGTTCTTAGTGTACACACTAAAATTTAAATAAATTGTATACTAAGTTGTTTCAAGCCTTCATAAAAAATCTTATGCCAAAACAAATAAGAAAGACATATTGATTAATGAAAGAAGCCAAACATCATTAAATGTTTTGAAAACTTAATGATTCCATTAAATGTATGAATACATAAAATAAAAATATAAAATAATAAATATATAAATAATTTTAATACAGATAGATTTGTTTATACATAATCATAGCTATAAATACTTAAGAGCTAACTGTATATTGGTCTATATTTGGGTGTTTATATGCAAAGTTTCATGCAAGTTTAATAATAAATTATAGGATGTCCATTATTTTTCCCAGTTTAGAGATGATAAAAGTGAAATTTAAATGGATTAAAGAATTAGGCTCAGATTATACAAAAACACAATGAAAATAATTATATTATAATCAAAAGAAAAATCTGAAAACATGTCAATAGAATATATTAGTGGCTTATAATATATATCCTGAATTCAAATAACATAAGCCTAAATATTATGCTACATCAGAAGTAATATAACCTCATGAGATGATTCTATTACTAGAGTTTTTAAAGTACTATCTAGAGCATTTTCATTAAAGAGACATAATTATCTCAATATTTCCTTTAAACTCATCTGGAAATAATTAAACACTTACAGAATGTTACATAATAGTGCAAAAAGCCTCCAAACACTCTCCACTAATTGTTTCCCTATTGTTGTACAAAAGCATCTTATACCCAAGATACCCTATTATGCTTAAGTACTTCTTTTGTATTTTATGAATGCAAGGAAACAATAAACAGCATGGAGAAATTATCAGGATGGAGTAATATAATTCTATCTCCCCTAGGTTTAAACTTATCCATCATCCACATAGTGTCCATTACAGTTCTAGGATATAATAAAGCTCCACAGTCTCCATTTTGTTGTCACTTATCTTTAAAGAGTTTTCTTTAATCAGGCCAGGCTAAATATTTTTTAAATCAGAGTTAACATTTTAGAATAATTTTAAGTATATAGCACAATTAACCAAAAGACATAAAATTCCTTATATCTCACCTATCCTGAAATGGGTATCACATTATTAATTGTCAATATCTTAACTTTCATATTATTTTATAATAATTAACCATAAGTATAATCCACTAAATTTTAACCAGAGTTAAAGAGCCAGGATTGCAGTCTAATTTCAGCAACATTTATTTATTTTTGTTCCTCAATTTAGGAGTTTTCCTTTACAAGATCTTCAAAATTTTACATTTGAACTTGAAATAGTTAAGTTTGTAGTTCTTTGAAAGCATTTTAAAGAAACAGAGAATAAATTTTCTCATTAAAAGTCAAACATAGCCTGTCCTTTTCTAAAAGAAACCTTAGAAAAATGTTTTAAAAGTAAGTGACAGCTAGTTTCTAATCTAAGCTATGGGATGGACCTCTACGGGACAATTCAGAGAGATCTCTTTAGTTAAAAAAAAAAGGAATGACAAATCTATATAAAACAATGTATGAATGCCATTGTCATAAGGCCTTTACCACACTGAGGTAAAAATTGCTTGCAAATGGAATTGTTTCAGAATCATGATTGTGTGTTGGATGTACAGCAACATGATCACCCTATTATCACTCTAATAACCTTTACTATCTCACTAAAGAAAAACTAAAATATTGACACATATAAATCTACAAGGACAGTGACAGGGATTTTAACTCCTACATGGCACTCATATTTAGATTTAAATGAAGAGAAATAATATTTATTTAGAACGATTTAAAACATGGTTATATGGATAATATACATGGTTTATTGGAAATAAAGATAAGTAATTATTAATTCATGAAATGTCATATAAGAATGTTGACCCATTTTCCTGATGGGTCAACACTATTATCTCAAAGCGTTATTATGCTTATCTGCCATGAGAAATAGAAACAAGTGAAAAATGGATTAGGCTTTGTGTTTTGGTATGTCTGTTCATTTGTTTATGTGATACAAGTGTATGTAGTGGATGCATGCGTAGGCAGGTGCATGTGCGTAGCATAGACGATGATATTGAGTGCCCTTCCCTCTCCTTCTCTGCCTCTGTTTCTATTTTATTCCTTTATGATATGGTATCTCACTGACTTTGGATATAGGCTCGTGGGCAACAATCCCCTAGAGATTCTTTTGTCTGTAAGAGTCAGAGCTGTGGAGTTACAGATTCCTCTCCCAGAATTTAAATGCATGTTAGGGTCTGAACTTGGCTCCTTATTCTTAGCCAGCAATCATTCTTACCCATAAGCCTTTGCTTTAGCTCCCATAGGTAAAACAGCTACGTGTCTAAATAGAACAGTCAAGTCAAATTCCCTAATAGCTATAAGTTATGTTCATTGTGTAAATGTTCAACTTAAAAATCGGGTCCATGGGTTTAAAACAATAACATAGAATCATTGTCCTAGAAGTGCAGATATTCATGCAATATAGGAGTATGTATTAAATATTTTCATAGTAAGTGATTTCCACAAATTACAATAACTTTTTCCTATAAAGACAGAAACTGCTTCATGAAGTCTTCTAGAAATACAGTTGATGACGTTTCATAATTATACTCGCTATTGGACATTTTTTTAATCAAAAACTGCATTTAAAAGAGTTTGAAATTCAAATCAAACAGCCACAAGGCATCCTGTTCTGTGGTAACAGTGGGTTTTAGAAGGAGGAAATGACATGTGACAATAGGTTAGACATCAGGTAACCCTGGAGGAATTGAAAGTGATACAAGCTCCAAATTACAAATATTTGAAAAATGAACCAGTGACCCACAGCTTGGTATGAACCCAGAAAAATATGACATCAATATTTTGCTGAGACCTTTGTACTAACTTGTTTATTAAACCATTATCCCAAATGCCAAGGAGTGAGAACAACCTAAGTATCTATTAACTGAAATAATAGCAGGAAATAATGTTGAAACATATGTATGTATGTTTGTGTGTGAATAAATCTACTCAGTTGTAATAATTCATAAAATCTTGTCATGTACTACACCATGGATAAAAGTAGGAAACATTCTATACAATGAAACTCAGAAATATAAGTATTGAATAACGTCATTAAAATGTGGATTGTTGTCTGGTGTCATTTAAAAGTGATTAGCTATTGGTGGTTACCTGAATCTGAGGAGAGTAGAAAGGAAAGATGCGGTCATTCATCAATGGATTATAAGGCATAAGTAGACAGGAAATAAAGTTCCTTTGTGCCTTTGTAAAGTATGTAGCTATGAATAAACACCTTAAACAATTCAACTGTGTTAAATAAACAGGCATTTTTTAAGTGACATGCTAACTCTAGTTGAACAGTGCACAAGTATGAAAAAAATCATTTCAGCCTATAAATAGAACTCATTTAGTTCAATACAACGAAGAATGGGATAAAATAATTACCAAATTTTATTCACAATAAGATCAGAATTATATTAATTCTGTTTGTATATTTTTAAAAATCTAAAATTAATGGAAGTGCATTTGGAATGTCCTTTAAACTTGTTATTGGACATTATTTCAATTTACAGGATCATGTGGCCAATCTTCTCCATTTTCTATATCACTTATTTATATTTCTTGTATACGCCAACATTTGGGCTTCTTTTTACATTATTATACTTTCAAATTTTTATTAACTATTTTGTTCTTGTAAATTGATTTTCTTAAATCATTGCACTACACAATTTTTTGACCTTTATTCTTCTAATAGTACTTACTTAGAATATTGAAACTAATTTTTAATTTTCTCTTAGTTTTTTGTTCTTTAACAATGAGTAGAAAATAGGTTGCTTTTGATATTCAAATGTGACTCAGAAAATGAAAAACAGACCACATACAAACTCTAACAAGAATAAATGAATAGATAAGTAGCATGGATTTTAATTTATAAAGTTGGGCATGCTTTTATGAATATAACATTTTTAATATGTTTAGTAGTTAATGGCTAATAGTGTCACTTCTTGTATAAAGACATTCAAACAGGAAGTTATTCCTATTTAAGAAAGTAAAATCAAAACTTTGCACTTTTGTCGAGTGCCAGCTTTTTGTGTTCACCTATGATGATGGGTTTTACAGCTAAGGAAACTGTTTGACAACTTACATAACTAAAACTTACCTGTATTTTTAACTTTCTTACAAGCAATTTTGATTAGTGAATGTTGTTAAAATGATTCTATGGAAATTAAATATGAGAAATCATTGAAATGTTTTATGAATATTTTTGGTCTTTACCTAGATCTACTTTTTCTTGACATCTCTTATGAAGTTGACAGAGAACTATTGTTGGTGCAATATGAGAGCTATAATTATGGTAGATACTGATGTTTGTCAGGAATTGCTCATTCTTGAATGCTAAGGCTGCTGAAAAATCTTCCATCTACACCCACTTTAGGATAACACTAAGATTTATGGAAATTATTTATTTTCTTAGAGTCATGCGTTTAAAGATTTTTGTAAACTTTATTATTAAAAGCCTTGTGAATAGATTAAAAGCATCACTTAGAAAAATTAACCAGAAACCATGTCATTATTATACAACACAATGAACTTCTATACAGTTAGAGTGGGCATTTGGAATGGAAGATATGGGGCTTCACCTTAAATTTCACACATTCATTATCAAATATATTTTATGCACTTAACAAAAATAAAAAAAATTCTGACAGAATTAAAACTAGAAAACAATCATCTTCATATCTTCTCTCATAATTATGCACTTTGCTCCATTCAGTCTTTACACATCCTCTTTTAAAAACTTTACTTATTATTTGTTTGTTTATTCTCTTACATATTGTATTCCAATAACAGTTTCTTCTCCCTTCTATTGATTCAGTCTCTACCTCCATCTCCTCGTCTTCCCCAGATGCACTATTCCTCCATTTTTCTTCAGAAAAGAACATGCTTTCCTGTTTTTAATAGCTGAGTAGTATTCCGTTGTGTAAATGTACCACAGTTTCCTTATCCATTCTTCGGTTGTGAGACAACTAGGTTGTTTCCAGATTCTGGCTATTATGAATAAGGCTGCTATGGGCATAGTTGAGCAAATGTCCTTGTTGTATGGTGGAGCAGGTTTCCGGTATATGCCCAGGAGTGGTATAGCTGGGTCCTTGGGGTTTCATGATTCCCAATTTTCTGAAAAAAATGACAGATTAATTTTCAAAGCACTTGTACAAGTTTGCACTCCCACCAGCAATGGAGGAGTACTCCCCACTCCTCACACCCTCTCCAGCATGTGTTGTCACCTGAGTTTTGACCTTAGCCACTCAGATAGATGTAAGATGGAATCTCAGAGTTGTTTTGAGTTGCATTTCCATGATAAGTAGAGACGTTGAGCATTCCTTTAATTGTTTCTCAGCCATTCGCTATTCCTCTATTGAGTATTGTCTGTTTAGCTTTGTGCCCCATTTTTTATTGGGTTATTTGGTTTGGTGGTGTTTCATTTCTTGAGTTCTTTATATATTTTGGATATTAGCCATTTTTCAGATGTAGGGTTGGTGAAGATACGATGTCATGTTCCGTTGACAGTGTCCTTCATCTTATGGAAGCTTTTCAGTTTCATAAGGTCCCATTTATTAATGGTTGTTATTTGGGTCTGAGCTGTTGGTGATCTGTTCAGGAAGTTGTCTCCTGTGCCAATGAGCTCAAGACTCTTCCCTACTTTTTCTTCTAACAGATTTAGCATGTCTGATTTATGTTGAGGTCTTTAATCCATTTGGACCTCAGTTTTGTGCAGGGTAATAGATATGGATCTATTTTCATTTTTCTACATGTAGACATCCAGTTAAACCAACACCATTTGTTGAAGATGGTATCTTTTTTCCATTGTATGGATTTGGCTTCTTTGCCAAAAATCAAGTGTCCATAGGTATGTGGGTTTATTTCTGGGTCTTCCATTCAATTCGATTGATCAACCAGCCTATTTCTATGCCAGTACATGCTGTTTTTATTACTGTTGCTCTATAGTACAGCTTGAGATCCAGAAGATCTTTTATTGTACATGATTGTTTTTAGCTATTCTGGGTTTTTTTTTTCTCCACATGAAATTGAGAATCGATTTTTCAAAGTCAATAAAGAATTGTGTAGGTGTTTTGATGGGAATTGCATTGAATCTGTAGATTGCTTTTGGAAAGATGGGCATTTTTACTATGTTAACTCTCCCAATCCATTATCATGGGAGACTTTTCCATCTTCTGAAATCTTCTTCAAATTTTTTCTTCATAGATTTTAATTTTTTTCATCCAAAATTACACTTTCTGGGTTACAATTACATTAAGATACTTTATATTATTTGTGGATATTGTGAAGCCTGTAGTTTCCCTAACTTCATTCTCATCCTGTTTGTCATTTGTATACAGGAGGGATACTTATACTGATTTTTCTGAGTCGATTCTGTATCCAGCCACATTGCTGAAGGTCTTTATCAGCTATAAGAGTTCCTTGAAAGAATTTTTGGGGTCACTTATGTATACTCTCATAGCATCCCCAAATAGTGATAGTTTGACTTCTTCCTTTCTGATTTCTATCCCCTTGATCTCCTTTAGTTGTTTTATCCCTTTAGCTAGGGATATATATAAATATATATAAATATAGCTAGCAAAGTGCTATATTGAAGAGATACAGAGAGAGTGGAAAGCCTTGTGTTATTCATGATTTCAGTGGAATTGACTTAATTTTCTCTCCATTTAGTTTGATATTGGCTATAGGTTTTCTGTATATTGCCTTTATTATATTTAGGTATGTGATTTGTATCCCTGCTCTCTCCAGGACTTTTAACATGAATGGGTGTTTTATTTTGTCAAATGCTTTTTTGGTATCTAAGGAGATGATCCTGTGGTTTTTTTCTTTCAGTTTGTTTATATGATGAATTGCCTTGATGGATTTCCATGTATTGAACAGCCCCTGCATGCCTGGGATGAAGCTTACTTGGGCACAGTGAATGATAGTTTGATGTGTTCTTGAATTTGGTTTGTATTTTATTGAGTATTTTTGCATCAATATTCATAAGAGAAATTGGTCTGAAATTGTCTTTCTTTGTTGAGACTTTTGTGGTTTAGGTGACTGTGGCCTCATAGAATGAGTTTGTTAATGTCCTTACATTTTTATTTTACAGAATAGTTTGAAGAGAATTGGTATTAGCTCTTCACTGAAGGTCTGGTAGAATACTGTGCTGAATTCATCTGGTCCTGGGCTTTTTTTTGTTGGGACACTTTTGATGACTGCCTCTATTTCCTTAGGTGTGATAGGACAATTCAATTTGTTTACCCGATCTTGATTCAATTATGGGAGTCAGTAGCTGAGAAGAAAATTGTCCATTTTCTTTAGGTTTTCACATTTTGTGGCATATCGGCTTTTGAATTAAGACCTGATGATTCTTTGGATTTCCTCAGTTTCTGTTGTTATGTCTCCTATTTCATTTCTGATTTTGTTGATTTGAATACTCTCCCTCTGCCTCTTAATTAGTTTGGCTAAAACTGTTTCTTGTATGTAGCAGAATTCTGGGTCCTGTTTTTGCATCCATTCTTTCAGGCTGTGTCTTTTAACTGGGAAGTTGAGGCCATTGATATTAAGAGATATTACTGACCACTTGTTGTTAGTTACTTTTATTTTGATATTGGTGGTGATAGAGTGTGTGTTTCTGTGTCTTGGATTTCTATATGTGGAGTTATTTATTTCCGGTGTTTTCCTGGGTATAGTCAGCTTCCTTGAGTTGGAATATTCCTCCTAATATTTTCTGTATGGCTGGATTTGTGGTTAGGTACTGATTAAACTTGGTTTTGTCATGGAATATCTTGTTTTCTCTATCTATGATGATTGAAAGTTTCACTGGATATAGTAGTCTAGGTTGGCATCTGTGTTTGCATGACTTCAGTCCAGGCCCTTCTGGCTTTCATAGTCTTTGTTGAGAATTCAGATGTAATTCTGATGGATTTGCCTTTGTATGTGAGTTGACCTTTTGCTCTTGCATCTTTTAATATTCTTTCTTTGTTCTGTACATTTTATGTTTTGATTATTATGTGGTGGGAGGATTTTTTTTTCTGGTTGAATCTATTTGGAATTCTGTAGGCTTCTTGTGTGTTTATGGGCATTTCTTTCTTTAGGTTGGGGAAGTTTTCTTCTATGATTTTGTTGAAAATCCTTTCTGGGTCTTGGAGCTTGGAGTCTTCTCCTTCTTCTTTTCTCCTTACTCTTAGTTTTGGTCTTTATATAGTGTCCCAGATTTCTTGGGTGTTTTGTGTCAGGAACTTTTTAGTTTTAACATTTTCTTTGATTGATGTATCCATAACTTTGATTGTATCTTCCACACTTGAGATTCTCTCTTCCGTCTCTTGTATTCAGTTGGCGTGGCTTGTGTCCATGTTTCCTGTTCTCTGCCTTGTGTTACCAACTCTAAGATTGCCTTAGCTTGTGTTTTCTTTGTTGCTTCTAATTCTCTCTTTAGGTCTTGTATAGACATTCATTTCTTTCCCCCATTTAGTTGAATTTTCCTGTAATACCTTATACGATTTATTCAATTCCTTCATCTGCTTGAATGCATTTTTCTGTGTTTCTCTGAGTGACTTATTTTCATCTTTCAAAGCTTCCATAATTTTCATCACCTCAGATTTGAAGTCTTCTCCTTGTGCTTCATGGGTGTTCATATCTCCAGAGCTTGCTGTGGTAGGATCCCAGTTTTCTGGTGTTGTTATATGGCTCTGAGTTTTGTTCCTAGTCTTCTTGTTCTGTCCTCTAGGCATCCAGCTGTCTCTGGTGTTAGCAGGCCTAGGGGTTCTTCCAATGAGGTCACTGCCTGTGACTCACATTGGTCAGGTAGGTTAGGATCAAATAAAGAGAGCTACAAGCCAAAGTTTGTTTGCTAGGGCTCCCAAAGGCTTCCTCAGGATGTTGGACAGTGGGTGTTAGAGCCTGTCCCCAGCTCAGTTCCTCTGGGTTGCCTGACTGTGTCCCAGTTGGGTAAGGCAGGAGATGAGTGGGCTGATAGATTTCCAAGCCCAAAGTTGCTCAGGTGCCCCACAGTCCTTTTCAATATAACAGGCCTCTGCCTATCTACTCTGTGTTCCAGATGGGATAGGCTGGCATACAGCTGGTGGGGGCTGAGAAAGATCAGAGCCCAAGGGTGCTTGGGCACCTTGCACTCTTTCTTGGGAGGCAGCTAATGTGGATTGTGTCCAGTGCTGAGACTCAGCTCTGCCTGTCTGTGCTCTGTCCCTGATCCAGCAAGCAGTAGATGGGCTGTGAGAACCTGAAGCTGCACAGATATCCATCCCACAGTCCTTCCCAATATGGCGGCTAATGTGGGCTTTTTCTTTGGGTTGGCTGGGTGGCCAGGAGTCAGACCCACCCATGCCATATGCAGTGTGGATCCCTTTCATCTGGGAATCAGCTGCTCTGGTGTTTTGTAGCTCTCAGTTTGGTCTTTAGGTCACTGTGTATTTCTCGTTGTCCTGCTAATCAGATGCAGTGTGTGTGATCGGTGCTGCCCTTTGGATCTGAAATAAGAGCATTTTTAAATGCAGTATTCTGTATGTCTCTGAGGTGTTTGAAGACCTTATTTAACTATCTTACCTTTCTATAGAATCATATCTATATGTTGTAATTCTTTAAGTACTTCTCATCCATTTGAGATTCCTCTGTTTATATCTGTTTAGATCTATACCTCATTAATAAAAAAAATATTTATTTTTAATTTATTCACTATACATTTGATCATAGCCACTCCCTTTTTCCTCCTGGTTCCACCTTTCCTCCCTCTTCCCCCCTCCCACAGTCCTCAGAAATGGGGAGCCCTCCTCTCTTACCATCTGATTACAGTCTAACAAGTCTCATCTGGACTTCCTGTATCCTTTTCTTCTGTAGCCTCGTAAGGCTGACTCACCATGGGGAAATGATCCATGAGTGGGCAGCAGAGTCCATGTCAGAGCCATCTCCTACTACTCATATTATGAGACTCACATGAAGACTGTGCAGCCTATGGACTCCATCTGAGCAGGGGGTCTAGGTCCTCTCCTCGCACGGTCATTGGTTGGTGTACCTCATTTTTAAAAATGAAACTCAGTTTTATTTTATTTATCACTTAAAAGTTATATCTTGCCTTGGGCATTTGTTTTTTTCTCATTTATTTATTTGTTTATTTATTTAGTTATTTCCTTATTTTACATCCCAATCTCAGCTTCCCCTCCCTTCCTTCCTCCCAGTCCCTACCTCTCTCCCCCATTTCTCACTCCCCCCCCTCCACTTTCTCCTCAGAAAAAGGTAGGCCTACCAACGATATCAACACACTTGGCATACCAAATTGCAGTAGTACTAGGCACATCTCATATTGAGGCTACACAAGGCAGCCCTGTTAGGGTCATTGGATTATTTCCATATTGATGTCTACTTTCTTGAATTCTTTAAATATTTTGGACATTAGCCCTTTGTCAGATATAGACCTGCTGAAGATCTTTTACCATTCTGTAAACTGCCATTTTGTTCTACTGATGGAGTCCTTTGTCTTAGAGAAGTGTTTCAGTTTTATGAAGTCCCATTTATTAATTGTCAACCTTAGTGGCTGCACTATTGGTGTCCTGTTCAGGAAGTTATCTCCCATGACAATGTGTTCAAGGGTATTTCTCACTTTCTTTTCTGTCAGGATTCATATATTTGGTTTTATGTTGAGGTCTTTGATCCACTTGAGTTTGAGTTCTGTGCAGTTTGTAATAGATATGGAACTATTTTAAGTCTTCTCCATACCAATGTCCAGTTACACCAGAACCATTTGTGGAAGATGCTTTTGTAAGCTTTGAACTTTTTTAAACCTACTTTATTTGGGGTTCGTTAATGTTATAACCTCCCTTTCACCCACCTCCCCTAGATAGGAGAGAAAAGAGATAACGGAAACAGGAGAAGTATACTTTTTCAGACTCAGTTCCTTGGAGTGATTGTAGTCAAGATTTCAGCAGACCTGCTAAACAACAAATCAACAATTTAGCAAAGGTGATTGTAAAATCAGCAGCTGAAATCTGGAGCAGCTGCTGGAACTCAAAGCCTTGAAGAATTCTCTTGAGCCTTCTCTCTAGGAATGTCTTGAAGCAGAGTTCTTAACAGCTAAACAATGGAATGCAATACCAAAATGAAAAAGACAAACCCCCCTGCTTCTGTGTGTGTGTGTGTGTGTGTGTGTGTGTGTACTAGGATGTTTATCACTTGGCAAAGACAATGCCCCTGCAAGAGGCAAATACCATGTGTCCTCTCACAAACCCATTTCCAGAGGACAAACACTGCACTCCCTCACACTCAAGTGTAGGTTTCGCATCCAACAGTTGAGATCAAAACAAAAACATGTTAACATCCACTACATTCTTTATTTATATAATTGTATAATTCTGCCTTCTTTATGGAGTATATGGTGTCCATTGGTGTTTATATTAACATTTGAGTCTTCAATTTGATTTCATTTATCAACCTGTCCATTTTTGTGCCTATGTAAAACGCGATGCAGTTTTTATCATATAATTCTGAATTATAGCTTGAAATCAGGGATGACAATACCTCTGGGAGTTCTTTCATTATACAGGATGTTCTTTTATTATACAGGATTGTTTTAGCTATCTTGGGTTTTGGATTTCTATATGAAGTTGAGCATTTTTCTATCAAGATCTGTAAAGAATAGTGTTGGAATTTTGAGGGGATTGCATTAATTCTGTACATTTCTTTTGCTAAGTTGACCATTTTATTTTACCATATTAATCTTACCAATCCACAACCATTGGAAATCTTTCTATCTTCTTGTATCTTCTTCAGTTTCTTCTTCAAACACTTGAAGTTATTGTCATACAGGTCTTTCCTTTACTCAGTTATGCAAGATGATTTATATTTTATTTGTGACTATTGTGAAGGGTTTATCATATTAACAAACTGAGAGAAAAATACATTATCATATCATTAGCTGCAAAAAAAGTCCTTGACGAAGTTTACAACCAGTTCATGGTGAAAGTCTTACAAAAATCAGGGATACAAGTGACACACCTAAACACTAAAGGTAATTTACAGCAAGCCTATAGCCAACACCAAATTAAGTGAAAAGAAACTCAAAGAAATTTCACTAAGATCAGGAGCAAGACAAGGTTGCCCACTCTCTCCATAGCTACTCAAACTTCAGGTTCCAGCTAGAGCAATAAGACAAGTAAAGAAGATTAAGGGATACAAAATGGAAAGGAGGAAGTCAAAGTATCGTTATTTAGAGATGATATGATATTTATATAAGTGATATCAAATATTCTACAGGGGAACTCCTACAGCTGATAAACATCAGTGAAGTGGGTGAATACAAGATTAACTCAAAAGAGTCAGTAGTCCTCCTATGTACAAATGCTAAATGGGCTGAAAAAGAAATCAGGCAAACAACACCCTTCACAACAGCTCATCTTCTTACATTAACCTTTCTTTAACTCTTTTCTTCATGTTGTACTGTACCCACATGTACAATTGTATCTATATATACAGAAACACACACAGACACACACACACACACACACACACACACACACACACACACACACAATGCCAGGATTTTTTAAAATGCTGCACTCAATGCTTCCTAGAGAAACTGATATATACATAGTTGATTCTTTCTCTTTTTTTTTAAATCCAGATTGTTTAATTTTCATTACCAAAGTGTGACAGTCAAATCTTCTTAGTTTGAACTCATCTTGTTGATTATTTCTGACAGTTGTTTTAATTTTCAAACCTACTTTCTCATGTAATGTTGCATTAAATGATATTTCAGATAATCTAAAACTCAAGATACTGTTAAAGTACATAGCAATCTGTTTGAGTGGTATTTTGCACTTCCCCAAAATCGGTGTAAAGATTATTTGTATTAATTCATAATCTCTATGAATATGAAAGAACAGAATTATTTGCTTTTAGTTAACAAAAGCTCATGTGTCTTATGAATATAAATCTTTTTGTGAAATGAGATAGTTCTTGTGTTCCATGCAACCAGACTGTGTACCCTAAAGGGGGTATTTTGCTCAGTGCCTGAGTTCCCTGTCTGTAATCACAGGCTGTGATTAGCCACAGCAGAGCCAACTCTGGGATCTGGATCCCTTCTCAGTTAGCTCGTATCATTTACTTCGAGGCCAATCTTCAAACATTTATGTGTGAAGCACTTAAGTTTTATTCCATTACAGTCTAGTCACTGTTGCCTTGCTGGCACCAAGTTTATGGATAGAATGCTTAGGAACATTGATTTTAAATATATACAACATAATATGGTAATGTATAACAATAGTTAGAAATCACTAATTTATTTCAAGCTGTTGTGATAACAAACTATGTCAAAAAGTAACCACAGACTTTCTATCTGGGAATGAGAATAAGTCTAACTATAGAAAGCTTTTTGTTTGTTTGTTTTTGTGTGTTTGCTTTTGTAGCATAGCACTTGCATTCTGGTATACATCACATCCATAATATACATATTATCATACTGGCCTTGATCTTGCCTAGTTGTGGTCTCTACCAACAGTTAACACCTGGATTAACTGTTATACATCTTCGTCATTCTGCATGTTACATGCCTCACAGGGGTTACAATTGATTTCTTTCCATGTGTAAAGGTAGAATAGAAAAAAATGAAAAGTTTTTTGGAAGCCATTAAATTCTGCTCTGTTTTGTGAAATATATTAATAATCTTACTTCAAATAATGAAATATTAAGATGCAATGAGTAACCCTTGCCAGCATAATAAACTCTGTATCAATTATTTTGAAAGATGATGATCTACCTTAAATATTGTCCTGCCCAATAATGACATTGACTGAAACGATCAGCTGAAATTAAAGATATTCTATTTTTCCTTCTGGGATTTCCCCAGTAAGGATTTCACTTGTGCTAGTTGTTCAAGATTTCTACCTCTGGTTTCACCATTTACATCTCATTCCTTTCATACAGTTATTTACCATTCTAAGTTATGCTTGCAAAGACATTATTTTATGATTTGGAATATGAATAGGGTTTGCTAATGATATAGTGTGTAGAATATTTACACAGTATTTTACTGACTTCTTACCATCTCATCTTCATGGTTGTGATCTGTATGAAAATTACTTATCTTGTATTGCTTACTTTAGTATACTAACAATATTTTAATATGTTTTTAATATGACCCTGAGAGACAATAGCAAACTAAGTAGAAATGAAATCATGACAGATATTTGTTTTATCAAGTCACATAAGATAGGAATATCACATATTCTTATAACTGTTTAAATCAACTAAAATGTAGTTATTTAAAATATTTTCAAGTAATTTAAGAAAAATTTCAAATTTGAGTCCAGTAACTGATCTCTATTCATTGAGAGATCTTTCAAAGTTTTTGTATATATTATGGACAATGGAACAAAATATTTTGTGATGGACTCCCTCAAAACATATGGGATAATTCTAAGATTCTGAAACTCCAACTGTGCTCCACCTTCTAAGGGTTCGAGATTATCCCATATTATATTGGGTAGCTTACTTTGTTTAAATGGCCTAATACAAAAGGGATACAAATGCCTAATTTATTTATTTATTTATTTATTTATTTATTTATTTATTTATTTTGTTTTTTCGAGACAAGGTTTCTCTGTGTAGCCTTGGCTGTCCTGGATTAACTTCGTAGACCAGGCTGGCCTCGAATTACAGCGATCCGCCTGCCTCTGCTTCCTGAGTGCTGGGATTAAAGGTGGACCACCACCGCCCGGCTCACAAATGCCTAATTTATATACTAGACATTTGAGTAAGAGTCTTTAGACTTCTTATTTAATGTAATGTATAGCATATTAAACCCGAGTCTTAAGATTGCTGTAAGAAAATGACATTCACTAGACAACTTACCAACAAATTTTCTTCAGACAGGGTGGATGCAAGGAAGTCTAAGATTATAAAACTAGTAGATTTCTACAATTTTTCCTAACACCTCATCAGTCTCCTTTATAGTCCATACTTCCACCGATCTACCGTGAACCACTTCGGCTTTCTCTGAGAAAAATGAGCCTTTTTTGATGTTTTTCTACAAAGACCTACCAAAATCACCTTTAGCAGCCAGCTCAAAGGTATCCAGACTTCTAGTACTTACTTGACAGCTCTCCTAGCCTGACACTATTAAAATCTGTTCCAGGAGATTCACATTAATAATAATATCTCTACTTCCCCATTATTTTTTGAATTATTTCATTTAAATTTCAGTACAAATTATGTAAGACTGTGTAGTTTGTAAGGAGAAAAATTTAATTCTTATAGTTCTGGGACTCGTATCTTGTGAGGATCTACACTCCGGTTCAAAGACATCACTGTTTGTCCGCATCCCCATATGTTGGAGGATAAGAGAGCTCTCTCATTCTTCTTTTAACAGGTATATTCCAGTAGCTTCATAGAATAGAGGAACCAGAGCCAAACTCTTGCCATAGTGCTTTAGGTAGAATGTTGAGCTAATGAAGACAATGTCTTTATATGTACGGCCCGTATAAGAAATTCATGAACTCATCCCTCAAATGTGGTTAATCCTTGTACCTAAATAATTTTAATAATGCTTGAAACATCTGTACTACTCCTGCTTTAGGATGCCAGAGAAGTTTCTTTTCTTTTGCTATGATAAAATACTAAAATGGAAAGAGCTTCATTGGAAGAAACCCTTCATTTTATCATAAAGTTCCGAAGGGATAGTGTCTATCCGGGCACGGAAAGCATGCCGGCAGACAGGGAAGGAACAGCAGGAAGAACAAGAAGTGGGCTGATCACAGGTCATCCACACACAAGAAGCCCGGAAAGACTAGAAAGTGGAACCAAACAATACCAATTAAAAAGCTTTCCCAAAATGAATCACTTTCTCAGGCAATGTCCCACATTCTAAGGGTTCCGTAATCTTCCCTTACAGAACCACTAGCTGGGGATCGATTTCAAACATACGGCCCTATCATATGATACTTCCATATTCTAACCACAACATAAGGGAATGTCTTGCATTGATCTTCATTTTGAATAAATGGCAGCAGGGGTTAGGGTTAGGGTTAGGGTTAGGGTTAGGGTTAGGGTTAGGGTT
>OU015750.1:54995869-55015582 GCA_907169655.1 Acomys percivali
TTAGGGTTAGGGTTAGGGTTAGGGTTAGGGTTAGGGTTAGGGTTAGGATATGAGGGGTAGAAACAGATTAACGAAGGAACTTGATAAGCCCTGAACTCCTTTCTTCCATTTATTTGTCTAGGCACAGCGGTTAGGGTTAGGGTCAGGGTCAGGGTCAGAGTCAGGGTTAGGGTTAGAGTTAGGGTTAGGGTTAGGGTTAGGGTTAGGGTTAGGGTTAGGGTTGGGTTAGGGTTAGGCTTAGGGTTAGGTTTAGGGTTAGGGTTAGGGTTAGGGTATGACGGGTAGAAACAGATTAACGAAGGATCTTGATAAGCCCTGAACTCCTTTCTTCCATTTATTTCTCTAGGTGCAGCCTTCCTCTTATCTTAACATCTTACTTGTGCTTCAGGACAACGGAGGCTTGGGCTTAAAAATTAGTCACCAACATTTAAAATGATACAATTCTATAACCTATAGCACTTATATAACGTGTGAAAACATTAACTAAAGGATATAAATGATCAACCAGACAACGAGTATCTTAATGTGGCAGGGTACAGGCTGCGGGGTATTTTTTGTCACGGCCATGGCCATCCTCTCATAGCTTATTTCTTCCCTATTACCCTCTAACAATTTGTTCCCCAAATTCATTGCTCTGTTTCTAAGCCCAACGATTCCATCTAGCCTAGTGGCTATTGGAACTATTAGCTGTTGGGAAGAGGGTCATTTTTCTCTAAAATGTATTCCCTGAGAAACCAATCAGGTTCCAGTGTAAAGCCAAATTTCTAAAAATATCTGGGCACTACAAACAGGCCTTGATGGAGATAAAAATAAAGGATGCGAAGTTGGTTGGGCAGATCTTGGAAGAACTGGGAAGGGAGGGCATATCAACACATCTACTAATTTCTCAAAGAGCTGAAAATAAATGTATGTAATGTAAAATACTTCCAAAAGCAATATGTATAAACAACTTATTTTCTGATATGTATAAAACTAACCCAAACATTTATTTAGATTATTAACTAATGATATTCAGTTAAAACTAGAAATAGGCTATCAACATTTTCCCCTACCTGTACGTATAAATTTCTAATTTATTTTCACAAGCATATGCTGTTTTGTAGGAGTGTAATTAAATTTTATGTCAGGAAATTTCTTTACTTTTAAAATTCACTTTAGAAATGCCATTCCAATGGACTTATGCAGCTGTTTCTGCATGACTCTTTCCCATGATTCAGCACTCTGGGAAAATTGTTTTCACATAGCTATATTAAGTAATAGCATAGAATTGAATAATCTAAATCATCCCATCTCATGCTCTAATACTTTTCAAAACCTCATTCACTAAGCATCTGCTGTTTGACATCTTGAGGAGAGCCTGCTGACTGATTCAAACTGCTGTATGAATTTGCTCAAGGAAGAGGTTATTTGTGAGGGGAACAAACATGTTAGTAAGTACTACAAAGGCAAAAACAATCCTCTAAATCATTTCAGTAAACAAAGCAGTTACAGCTGTAATGATACATCAATTCACTTATTAGAAAACTTTCAGGACTTTCTTTCTCTCCTTCTTTCTTTCCCTGTTCTTCTTGTTGTTGTTTGACTTGCTGTTGTTGTAATGTTGTTGTTGCTCCAGGAAGACTGTTCTGTGAAGAACTGAATAGCCTGTATTTAATCTCTGTATTTTGTCTTGGCCTTATTTAACATAAAATATATTCAGCTATAGTTACATTGTTTTTTTTACTTTGTTCACTTTACATCCCTATTGGCGTCCCCTCCTTTGTCACCTCTGTGTCCCATGCTTCCTCCCTCATTCCCCATACCATAGTCTTCAGAAAGGTGGAGCTCTCCTACACTATCATCTGACCCCAGCCTATCAAGTCTCATCTGGATTGCCCGCATCCTCTTCCTCTATGGCCTGGCAAGGCCTTCCCACCAGGGGGAAGTGATGACCAAGTGGGCACCAGAGTCTATGTCAAGGTATCTCCTACTCCCCATATCATGGAACCCAGAGGAGACTACGTTATCTATGTACTACATCTGAGCATAGGGTCTAGGTTCTCAACAAACACTGTCCTTGGTTGATGCATCAGTTTCTGCAGAACTATCCCACCCCTGTCCTGGCCCAGATTTGTTGGCTCCATTGGTCTCATGGTGGAGCTCCTGTCCCCTCCTGGTTCTCCTATCCCCTGACTCTTCCATAAGAATCCCTGTGCTCCACCCCAAAGTTTGCCTGTGAGTCTCAGCATTTACTTTGATGCCCCTCTGGATGGAATATTTCAGAGGACATTTATGGTAGGTTTCTGTCCTGTTCCTTCTCTTCAACCACTTCTGTTGTCTAATCTATTTGCCCTTCTGAATGAGAATTAAGCATCATCCCTAGGGTTCTCCTTGTTTTTTTACTTTCTTTAGGTCTTTGTATTGTAGTGTTGTTATTCTGTATTATGTAGCTAGTATCTACTTATAAATGAGTTTATACCATGCCTGGCTTTCTGGATCTGGGTTACCTCACTCAGGACTATGGTTTCTAATTCCATCTATTTGCCTGCAAGTTTCAAGATTTCCTTGGTTTGGGTAGCTGAGTAGTATTCCATTCCATTATATAAATGTACCACAGTTTCTTTATCCATTCTTCAGCTGAGGGACATCTAGGTTTTTTCCAGATTCTGGCTGTTATGTATAAAACTTCTATGAACATTACATAAATTTAAATATATATTTCGCCAAACCACTGAGGGCAGTAGTCTGGTGATTTGAAACATCAAAATGATGCAACATAGGGCTTTCTCTGAGGCAAATGGAGCATCTTGTCTATATGTGAGATGGTCTTAGAAACAGGTGACTGCAGGCTGTTCCCCGCTTTTTCTTCTAACTGACTTAGTGTCTCTGGCTTCATGTTGAAGTCTTTGATCCACTTGGATTTGAGTTTTGTGCATGGTGACAAATATGGGTCCAATTGCATTCTTTTTACATGTAGACATCCAGTTAGACCAGCACCAGTTGTTGAAGATGCTATCCTTTTTCCATTGAATAGATTACCCAGATCTAGCCAATGGTCAGAACAGTCTCCACACTTGAGTGGAGAGTGGGATATGACTTTCACACGAACTCTGGTGCCTCACATTTGACTATGTCCCCTGGAGGGGGAGACCTGGTGGCACTCAGAGGAAGGATAGCAGGCTACCAAGAAGAGACTTGATACCCTATGAGCATATACAGGGGGAGGTAATCTCTCTCAGGAACAGTCATAGGGGAGGGGAATAAGGGGAAAATGGGAGGGAGGGAAGAATGGGAGGATACAAGGGATGGGATAACCATTGAGATGTAATATGAATAAATTAATAAAATATATATTTTAAAAAGAAACAGGTGGTTGTTTACTGGTGTCTCCGAGGAAACCCTCAACAATGAATGAGGAGTTGGAAAACATGAAAAAACAAACCTAAAAGCTAAAAACAGCTTATTTTCCTCTCACATCACATTTACATATTTCATGGTCATTTTAGCTTACTGCATGCTGTCATATTTTCTCATGTACTCTAACATGCAACATACTAAATTGGGGATGAGACTAGACTATGAAAGGAGTGTAAAAAGATGGATAAATTGAACTTTCAAGCTTATCAAAATTTGTGCTTTCCATTTATAAGTTTTTGTCAGAAAGTAAGATATAGCTGATATTATTTAATCTCTTACAATTTTCATCTATAGTATGAATTTAATATCAAAGCTAGGTATAATTTTATAAAACCATCTAAAAGTCACTCAAGAGTCCCTTGTACTATAAAGATATTTTATTTCTTAAACTTGTAGTGTAGCTCAACTTTTCTGAAAATTACTCTCTGTCTCAATCTACTGCTTTGGCAAAATGTAATTTATTACTATGTGTAAATTGAAGATTGTAGAAAAATTCAAGACACCTTTTTAATTATACTCTCATTACTGTCTGCTAAAGTAACACCAAGCCAATTTGAATGCAGGTTAGAATATTAAAGTGGATTGTGTTCAAGATTATTAAAGTATTTGCAGTAAAATGCAGCAATTTCTTTGAATTTACCCTGGTAAATTATGGGTTGTATAATGGATTGTTTCAGAGTAGAGAATGAAACTTATTTCTAGGAGCAATTTAATTTGTTCAATAGATTATTATTCTTCACAATATTATGTTTAGAATAAGAGACATGTAACATAGTTTGAGAAAAGATACCATAAGCCATGGTTGTAGATTTTTCAAAAAAAAAAAAAATTAAAGCAACTGTATAACCTCTGAGTTCCATGCAACTTTTCACATATGGATTGGCTTTTATTGCATCATCTGCTTTGTGAAAATAATGTCCATTTAGCAATAATTGTATAGAATAGAATGTATGAGAATCTTAACGACAAGTGTGAAATTGCTTTCTCTTTCTTTTTTCAGTGTCCTGGACAATAGACAGAGACAGGACAGAAAGCATCTGCTATGGCGTGCTCATGGGATACTTGTCAAATTGATTGTACTCAGAAACTACTAGAACGCAAAACAAAGCAGAGCGTATAATCATAGTGACACCCGGATGTCTCTCAAATCTAGAAACTAAATAATTTAGAATGGATTATCTTTGCTGGGTGTTCCAGTTTTTTTTTTTAAATTATCACATTTTCTATTAAAGGATATATTTCTCTACAGATGTCTGAAATGTTTCCCACCTGCGTGCTGATTCCATATGTCAAGCAATATCTAAGTAAATAAGGGACACACCGATATAACATTCTGCTATAACCAGAAGCCTTCTATACCAAGCACAGGAAAGGAAACTGTAGCACTGTTCTTTTCATTAAACACTTCAAGTGATTTGTTTCAGTCTGTGTGGTTACACTGTTTTCAGTAACTAAAGCATCCCTATGCCTTATATGGTAACTGATGTACCCAATGAAGAACAAGTGGCCTAGGCATTTTGAAATTCCTTCTATTTGGAAACATATTGTGAAGTATGTCTATGATTATTATTTTATGTCACTGTGATTATATTTCTCTTATTAGAATTCATGTATCTCACAGATATTTAAAAAACAGAGGCCCTTTCGTGATTAAAGGGAAACTAAAGAATGCTAGATTATAACTGATTCTTGTTTAGGTATTTTTCTGGGGGAAATATCTGTAAGTCCTCTTGGAAATACAATAGTGAATGCCAGGTACCAGGAATTAGGGACAGTAAGAAGTACTGTTGGCGCGTCCCTACATTTATGTTTCTTTATCCAGAGAGGGTTGTTACCATTAGCAGAAAGATGCATGGATGGAGCGTGGAAATTCATCATGATGGATTTATGACTAAGCTGCAGGCATTCCAGGATGCACTGATGTACAATGGGTTCACCCGTGTCCCTCCTCTTCACCAACATCCACCAACAGGTATATCCTTTGGAGGAAAAAAGGTCAAAAACTTAAATTCACTAACCAGGAAGGCTTCCTGTACTGTACCAGAGATAAGTCTACTACCCTGAGCAGAAGATCCCAAGATGAGAGTAGCATAAATACTGCTGGTGACAAGAAAATGCTCAATTCTACCTACTTTCCTAGAGGCTCATTATTTCTGCTCTAAAACCGTGGGTTGTTTCCACCTTACCGATGATAGTGTTGTATAATCTCAGAGTACAGTCCTCTGGGCAATTTTCCTTAAAACTCTGACCAATATGTGCCAATCAGTGCCCTTTTTCTATTTACCTGTTATGTTGTGACCTCACTTGTAGGCTTTGACTATTCAGTTAAGTGGATAGAAGGATGTCACTCTACCCGCACAGTGGATTTTTAAACATTTACTTTTATTCACTTTACGACTTGATCACAGCCCCTCTCTTCCCAGTCCCACCCTCACACCCCCTACCGCATTTCCTCATCTCTTTATCTTCAGAGAAGAGGAGACCTCCCAAAGGAACAAACCTACCCTGTTCATCAAGTGGCAGCAGTACTTGGTGTAACCTCTCCCACTGTGGCCAGTCAAGTCAGAGGAAAGGGATCTAAAGGCAAGCAACAGAGTCAGAGATGGCCCACAGCATAATTATTAGGAGACCAACATGAAGAATACCTGCACACCTACACATGCTACATATGTGTAGGTCCAGCCGATGCATGTTCTTTGGCTGGTGGTTCAGTCTGTGTTAAGCTCCCGTGGGCCCAGGTAAGTTTACTCTGTAGGTCTTCTTGTGATGACCTTGACCCTTCAGCTTCCTCTATCCTTCCTTCCCCCTACACTTCCAGAAGACTCCTGAGCTGCAACAATTATTTAGCTGTGGGTCTCTGCAACTGTTTCCTCAGTTGCTGGTTGAAGCCTATTAGAAGACAGTTTGCTAGGCTCCTGTCTGAAAGCATGGCGGAGTATAATTAATAGTGTCAAGAATTGCCTCTCTCCCATGGGGTGGGTCTCAAGTTTTACCAGTCAGTGTTTTGGCTACAACCTCGATCTCTGCTCCATTACTATTCCTGCATTACTTGTAGGCAGGACAAACTTTGCATAGACAGTTTTAAGAGAGTGTTGGTGTCTGTCACCCTCCAATGGAAGTCCTGCTGCCTAAAGGAGGTGGCTTCTTCAGGCTCCATATATCCCACTGGTAGAAGACTCAACTTGGGTCATCCCCATAATCTCCCAGAAGCTTCCCCCATCCCAGAGATGCCACCCAATGGCTTCCATTCTCTCTCCCAGCCCTCCTCCCCACTCATGATCCCCACCTTTGGTCCCCTCCTTATCCCTCTCCCATTCAGTTCCTTTCCTCTTTCTACTTCAGATGTCTGTCTTATTTCCCCTTCTGGTGAGATTCAGGCATCATCCCCAACATCAACAAACCAAATAACAAAATTGAAAATGGGGTACAGAACTAAACGGAGAATTCCCAACAGGAATTTCTAATGACTGGGGAGCACTTAAAGAAAAATTCAATGTCCTTAGTCATCAGGGAAATGTGAATCAAAACAACTGAGATTCCATTTTACATGCACCAGAATAGTTGGAGATTAAAAAACTCAGGTGACAGCACATGCTGGCAAGGATGTAGAGAAAGGGGAACACTCATCATTGCTGGTGGGAGTTCAAATTTGTAAAACCACTGTGAAAATTAATCTGGAGGTTTCTCAGAAAATTAGGAATAGTTTTTCAAGTTGTTGTAGACACAGTTATACCACTCATGGGCATATATCCAAAAGATGGTCCACAATACCCAGACTGGAAATAGCTCAGATGTCCCTCAAAGGAAGAATGCATAAAGTGTGGTACATTACACAATAAAATATTACTCGGGCGTGAAAAGTAAGAACATCATGAAATTTGCAAGATAATGGACGGAACTAGAAAAGATCACCCTCAGTGAGGTAACTCAGCCGCTGAAAGACACACCAGGTATATATTTACTAGTAAGTGAATATTAGCCATAAAGTAAAGGATAACCAGGTTACAATCCACAGGTTCAAAGATGTCAAGAGACAGTGAAATTAGTTTTTTAAATAATTTATTCAGATTACATCCCAACTGCTATCCCCTCACTGTATCTTCCCCTTCCCACCCTCCCTCCCTCTTTTACCCTATTCTTCTCCCCGAGACCTCTGACAGAGGGGACTTCTTCCCCCATAATATGATCACAGCCTATCAAGTGTCATCTAGATAGCTTGCTTCTCCTTCATCTGAGTGCTACCAGGCCTCCCCACCAAGGGAAAGTGATGAAATAGGGGGCACCAGAGTTCATGTCAGAGGAAGTCCCTACTCTCCTCACAACCATGGAGAATGAGCTGTCCATTGACTAGATCTGAATAGGGGGTCTATGTTTACTGCATGCCTTGTCCTTGGTTGGTACAAGAGTTTGAGCAGGAACCCTTGGGTCTGGATCTGCCAGGCTTGACAGTCTTCTTGTGGGGTTCCTGGATCCTCTGGGTCAATCTATCTCCCTATTCTTCCACACCACTCTCACCTGGAGCCCAATAGCGGGCCCCTGCATCAGTCCCAATCCCCAGCTGAGTGAGGACTCTCAGAGGACATCCATGTTGGGTTAATATCCAATTATAGGAGAGTGTATGCCATATGTTTCTTTCTGAGTCTGGGTTATCTCACTCAGGATGATCATTTCCAGTTCTATACATTTGCCTGTAAATTTCAATATTTCCTTATTTTTAATAGCTGATTAACATTCCTTAGTGTAAATGTACCAAAGTTTCTTTATCCATTCTTTGACTGAGGTACATGTAGGTTGTTTCCAGACTCTGGCTATTGTGAATAAGGCTGCTATGAACATAGTTGAGCAAATGTCTTTGTTGTATGGTGGAACATCTCTTGCATGTAAGCCAAGGGGTGTAATAGCTGGGTCTTGAGGTAGCCCAATTCCCAGTTTTCTGAGAAAACACCTGATTGATTTCCAAAATGGTTGTACAAGTTTGCACTCCCACCAGCAATGAAGGAGTGTTCCCCTTTTTCCACATCCTTGCCAGCATGTGCTGTTACTTGAGTTTTTTATCTTAGCCATTCTAATGGGTGTAAGATGGAATCTCAGAGTCGTTTTGATTTGCATGTCTCTGATAACTAAGGACGTTGAGAATTTCTGTAAGTGTTTCTCAGTCATTCGAGATTCCTCTGTTGAGAATTCTTTGTTTAGTTCTGAACCCCTTACTTAATTGGGTTATTTGGTTGGATGATATTTAATTTCTTTAGCTCTTTATGTATTTTGGATATTAGACCTTTGTCACATGTAGGGTTGGTAAAGATCTTTTCCTAGTCTGTAGGCTGTCATTTTTTTTTTCTGTTGACAGTGTTCTTTGCCTTACAGAAACTTCAGTCTCATGAGGTCCCATTTATTAGTTGTTGACTGTAGGGGAGATAAACATGTTTTTGTTTTGATTCCAAATGTGGGATGGAGAAGAGACTTGTGAAAGAGCAGGTGATGTTTATCCACTTAGAAGTAGAACCACTTCGTGAGGGAGCTTGGATTTTGCCAGCTGAAAAACATCCACTCAGTGTCTGTTTTAGGATACTTTCTTAGTTTCTCACTATCCAGAATCTGACATTCCAGGAGTACGGAGAATCCTAAATCATGAAATAAAGTCCTATGATGAATCCTAGAAAAACATTTTATTCTTTTTAGGTAATAGATAAGTACCATCCATATGTGTGAGTTCCCCATGTATAATTCAATCAATGTCAGTTTGAAAATATTGAGAAAGAATTACTCATGTTTTGAACATATGTACTTTTATCAATATTCCTTAATTATAAATCTTTATATAACATTCATATTATATTGGTTATTAAAATAATTCTAAATATGATTTGTCATATAGGGGAGGAACTATGTTATATACAAATGATATGTCATTTTCCATAGATCCTGGGTATTTTCACATAGATTTTATGAATCCTGGTGGTGAGGTGATGTAGGGGAAAGCTATTCTAGAAACAATACCCTACAAATGACTGTATTAAAATTTGTTATTTATTTATTTGTTTATTTATTTATTTATTTATTTTTGCTACTCGAGACAGAGTTTCTCTGTGTAGCCTTGGCATTCTGGACTCACTTTGTACACCAGGATGGCTTCAAAGTAACAAAGATTCACATTTGTAACCCTTAATGAATTGCTGTGCTTATAATTAGTCTTCAAATAGAAATAGACATCATCAATTAAGGAACAGAGAGAAACAGAATTCACTGCATTGCCCTCTAGACACTTGGACTAATTCTAAGAGACCCGAGGAAGCAGGAGAATAGAACCATGGTGGGATTATAGAAATAATTAGGTGGTGATTTTCTAAATATGAAGTGGATGGATTCTCACCTCAAAGGAATCCTTAAGAGTATAGTCATGTATTTGCAAAAAAAACTGATTCCAGCTACTTGCTTTATCAGAGTAAACATAGTCAGAGGGCAGGTCATTAGGAGCTGGGTATGCAATGCTGTTGATCATGAGGTGAGAGTGAAGGAGAGACAAACTTGTTTTTCAGGATCCCAAGTGTGGGAATGGAACTGTCTTGTGAGAGAACAGGTGAGGTTAATCCACTAGAAGACCAACCACCTCTTGCAGGAGCTTGATTGTTGCCACCTGAAAAGATCCATGAACAGACTCTGGGAGGAGATATATAAATGAGCTGACAACTGGAGGCGGGGCTTTTGGAGACTTGGGATAGTTTTGGCTGTTCATCGCTCCACTTCCAAGATGCTCCTAGAGAGAACTGCTCCAGGGGAGGCTTCGGGGCTCCAGCTCCTGGTGAGGTTCTGGGTTCTGGTTACTCCAGATTCCAGCAGAATAAATCCTGCTGATTACGCCAGGAGAATTGTTCCTCGGCACTGATATCCTTACGGTTTTGTTTTTGTGTCCGTTAATCCTCTTTTACTATTGTTTTGGTTATTCGAGTTATAAGTGGCATGTGCTCAGTTAATAGGTTGTAATAAAAATGTATTGGTTAAGAAAATTGAGTTTACATGAGAGTCACTGAAGTTGGGTAAGGACACAGATTTTGTTATCACCACTACTTCTGTGCACAAATAGAGCATTCTAGTAAAAATGTTAAGATGCAAAAGGAAAAAAATCATTTACATCATGTACATATTTTGGAATTAGTCCTAAATGTGTGGCTAGGGCAGACTCTTTCAGTAGCTGCACATACAAATGACAGAATGGAAGAAAAGAACAAGGTTAAAAAAAAATCTCCATTAGAATGCATTCTCACTTCATTGTATCTGTGAATGTCTTAAAAAAATATTTTATGGGATGCCCAGATGGATCAACAGGTGTAGACCTTCACCACCAAGGCTGAAGTTCAGTCCACAGGGTCTATGTGCTAGAAGGAGAGAGCTAACTCTTAAAATATGCCCTCTAATGTTACCTGCGTTATATACAGATATAAACACACACACACACACACACACACACACACACACACACACACATACAGTTATAACTTTAAAATATGGAAATTGGATTTTTCACCTGAAGGGTTTTTTTTTTGTGTGTGCAACTAACATATTTCCACTGCTATGACTGAAACTGAAACAAGTTGTTTCTTAGACCTTACCTTATACTCCTGAATAGTTTCAATAAATAAATCAGTATTCTATATTCTATTGTAGGCTTAAGTATCATACAGTCTCAACTAATATATTTATAAATTGACACAAGTGACATAATAAATATAATATGATATTTTATAAAAGTTTCATATTTATTGTAGAAATGTTTTTTTTATTTATGGCTTGGTACTTAATGCTTATGCCAGTAGGGATGATGCCATATCACTGCTGTTACAACTCAGAACAGTAAGCTAAAATTCCCTTTGAAATTTGTATGGCATTTACTCAAGAAACAAAAATGTGATTTGTTGCTAGTGCCATTGTAATTCTGCTTACTGTTTTAAAAATTATTTTATTATGCATCTAGTCTTAAGATTATGTTGAGTGTTGCCTGAATGTGTGTGAAGGAAAAGCAGGGATACCTGATGTCCCATTTGTAGTGTCTGTTTATGAAAGAAATTTGTTTTGTTTATAGTTGATCTTTCAAAGTTCAAAATAAAATTGTTACATATGCCTGGTAATGAATATACCTGTATCTTGGACACTTGAAAGCTGAAGCAGTAAGATCAGAATTTCCAGCTAGGCTGGGCTGTACAAGTTAAAATTCAGACTGGGCTCCATAATAAGAATGTATTTAAGCCAGGTGGTGTGGGCGCAGATCTTTAATCCCAGCACTCAGGAGGCAGAGGCAGGAGGATCACTGTGAGTTTGAGGCCAGCATGGTCTACAAAGTGAGTCTAGCACAGCCAAGGCTACACAGAGAGGCCATGCCTAGAAAAAAACAAAACAAAACAAAAATAAAAACCAAAAAACAAATGAAAGTATTATAAATTAGGGATTTTGAACAAACAATTAAGTAAACATAAATTGATATTTTTCACTTTCTATTGATCTGTGAACGTAAATGGTTATAATAATGTATAATATAGCATAGGTACTTAAGAATCGATATAGAGTATAGGATAACACTCAGAATGAAACTCTCTAATCTAAACGTAAATCATCAAATGTACATGAGTTCAGATTTTTAAACATATACCCTCAAATATGCTAATAAACATAAAATGTGGATTATATAAGTATTAGTAGCATGAAAAAGACCTTTAACTAGCACTTATATTTTGTAGATCAGTAGAAAGTTGTGTTGTCTGAGATTTGCAGTCACAGGGAAGTGATAGCTAAGCCTTAATGTGCACAGTGAGGAGATGGACTTACATCATTGAATCTGTTACCAAAATCCTTGCAGCAAAGAATCTGTTTTGAGAATCAAAAGCTTGCGTTTCTAAAGAGTCCTCAAGAGATGCAAAGCTTGCAAGTCTAGCAGTCATGTGAGATTGGGAGACATGGGATAAAGAAGCTCACGTTCCCACTTGAAAATTAATGTATACTTTTCTTGGTTTTAGTCGTATAGCAAATGTGATATATTTTGGCACACAACCAGGATCAAGGTTGATTTGTTTACATGCTATTACTATTCTGTATATTTGTCTGACCACAGTGGAATAAATCTGGGTGTCAACAGTAATAGAAACTACAGAAAATACACACATTTGTGATAAGTAAGCACTGCTACATGATAATTGGGTCAAGTTTAGAACAAAAAGGAACTCAAGCTACCTTGAAAGTAAAGCTTATTAATTAATACATTTAATAAAGGAAGAAAGTGTGACTACAAATACTAAAAAAAAAAAAGACCTTTCAAACTCTATTATGAATTAGTGTAACCCTGGGCCAACTACCTGAATAAGACTTAATAATAAATGTCTTTTTAATTATTATCTAAGTGACTTTACCCTAGATATTGTGAATAGCACAGTAATGAACAGGAAACAGCACATGTCTGTGCTGTAGGGTGTAGAGTCCTTTGTGTATCCTCCCAGGAGTGGTGTGCCTTGATCGTGTGTTAACCTATTTCCCACTTTTTGAGGAAGCTCCACACTGATTGTGATAGTGCTACACTAGTTTGCACTCCCACCAACAGTGAAAAGTGATCTCCATTCATTCCTCTTTTAGCATCTTTATCATTTTGACTGAGTTAAGATGAAATCTGAAAGTTTTAGTTTTCATTTTCTGATTTTGAACATTTTTTAAGTTACTCAATTTTTTTTAAGAATTCGTTTAATTCCATGGCCCATTTTTTAAATTAGGATGTTTGTTTCCTTGATGTTTTGTTTACTGCGTGATCTTGTATAGTTAATTACCGACCCTCTTTTAGAGGTATTACCCCTAAACATTTCCCTCCTTGTAAAGTCTTCCTCACACTATATGCTCTATAGAGAAAATTTTAAGTTTAATGAGCTCTCATTTGTCTACTGTCTTAATCTCTACACTGTTGAGTTCCTTTCCAAAACATCCCTTTCTGTGCCAATAGCTCTCTCCTACAACATCAGGTGTCAGGATATATGTTAAGGTTCTTGAGCCAGTTGGAATTAAGTTTTGTTCAGGGTGAAAATTAAAGGTCTAGTTTCCTTCTTCTGTGTGAAGCTATTCAGTTTATCTAGCATTACATATTGAAGATGCTGTTTTCCTTTTTACTTAATTTTTTTTTTACCAGTATGGCCTAATAATGTCTATTATTGAAGATGCTGTTTTCCTTTTTATTTATTTATTTTTTACCAGTATGGCCTAATAATGTTTATTATTAGGCCTATGATTATTTTTATTATTTAATTAATTTCCAGTGTGAGTATTTGTGTATTTGTTAAAAATCAGGTTTGTTGGCTTAATCATGGGCCCTCAATTTTACTAGGATGAACATTGAATCTGGTTTTATGCCAAGACCATGCTTGTTTTATTACTGTGGCTTTGTAATATAAAATGTGTGATGAATGATCTTTAGGAATTATTTTATTGCTTAGGATTGTTTCGTCTATCTTGGGCATTGTTTATTTTCATACTAATTTAAGATGTTTCAATTTCTGTGAAGAAATATATTGGAATTTTGATAAGAATTATGTTGACACTGTAAATTTATTTTTGTTGGATGGCCATTTTCACAGTATTAATTCAACCAACCCACCAAAATGAAAGGTCTTTTCCATTTTCTAGAATATTGTCAATTTTTTCAGTGTCTTAAAGTTTTTATTGTAGGAGTCTTTCACTTTTTACTTCTTTGCCTACACTATTATATAGTATTTTATTGTCAAGATATTTTATGAATATATTTATTTAACTGCTTTCTCTCTCAGCATGCCTGTAATTTGTGTATTGGGATGCCCCTGATTTCTCTGTGCTAGTTTTGTATCCTATTTCATTGTTGACAATGTTTCACAGCTATAGATTTCAGGTGAAGTCTTTAATACATAGAACCATATTATATAAAAATAAGGATACTTAGGCTTCTTCATTTCCCACTTCCATCTTCTTTATCTCACTCTCTATTATTGTCCTAGTAGAGACTACGATGGGAATAGTGGGTATTCTTGCCTTGTTTCTAATTTGAGTGGAAACACTTTGAGATTTTCTTCATTTAGCAAGGCATGCTATATTTTATCTTTATTATGTCTTGTCTGTATTTAGCCTTAATTTTGATTATATCTTCTATCTACTATTTGGAGTACTATTTTATATTATTTTTCCCAGGCATGCAGATGTACAATGAGCTTCTTACTTTAAATCTCTAGAATTTTGATGTTGGAACTTGGTATTACAAATTTTTCTCTTCAGGCTTCTTTGATTGTCTGCCAAACATTTTGGTATATTTTGTTTTCATTTTCATTCAATTTTAGGAATTTTTAAACTTGCTTTTTGTTCTAAACTTGACCCAACTATCATGTAGTAGTGCTTATTTATCACAAATGTGTGTATTTTCTGTAGTTTCTATTACTGTTGACACCCAGATTTCTTCCACTGTAGTCAGACTGAACACAGAATATGATTTAAATTTTTCTATATTTATTGAACCCTGCTTTGTGTTCTAATATGTGGTAGATACATTTAATATAATACCAAGAAGAAAATGTATGAAATGCCATCGTAATTATCTGTCATATTTAAAATGATTGCCTTATGGCTACCATATTCATGTAAAGACCATATAAACAGAATGTCAAATAAGAAAAAAATTGCAACTTCAATAACCGTGAATGATTTAAAACAGTCTTTCAGTACATAAGTTGCATATATAAGGAAAAAGATGTTTCAAAAATAACATAAAATATGTTAAAAATATTTGTTATTGTAGTTTTCTTTATTTTCTTTTGTTGTTGTAGAGAGGGTTTTGGTGTGCGTGCTGTGAGATCAAGGCAATCTTCCTGCCTCAGCTTTTCTTGCGGTAAGACTGCAGCCCTCTACTGCTACACACAGCTAACATGGTTATTTATAAATAAGGAAGTTTGTTGTGGGTACTGTACTGTGGTAAAATAATGGTATTACTAATTTCAATTATTTAAAGGTACATCAATAGGCAGCAACTATGACAAGATATAAATATTATTATCTATTTCATAATCATATATTCCTGTTTTGCTTTCTGTACTTTTGTGGGTTGGTTCCACATAAAATACTCAAATTCTTAAGCATAAATTTATGCAAATCTCAATATGAGATTTCTGTAACTATTTTGGAATTTTGCTTTGTTCAGTATTTCTTTTTTAATTTGCTCTTGTCAACTTTTCTTATAAACTTCCCCAGATTTTCTGCCTCTGAAGAAAGTAAGACAAATTTTATATGAATCTCCCAAAATCTGTTCTCATGTAGCCAGAATTCCTTTTAGTTTGAATTCCCTAGACACATCCTTCTCCTACACTTTATTTTGTGTTTCTGTGTACTTGTTGTTTTTATGGCACTGGAATTTGTTATGTTGATCCCTGACCAGGTTCCAGCATAGAATTTTTTAAAGCAATTTTTATTGGTATGCAGGCAAACAGAAAGGAATTCCCTTGGGCAATTCTCTGTATTCACTTACAGCATAAGGAAAATAAAAATTTTCCACTTTTTAATAAATACTTTTATTGGAACATGAGGAAGAGGATTAGATTATTTTCCTAAGTATAAAGGGCAGAATTGGGGCCAGTGGTTATAAGTTCCAGCAAAATATTTCCTGTTCATTATGAGAAAAATTTTTTGCAATCTTCTAACTGAAGATTATAATTGGCTTTCATTCGAAGTTCAAGAGTTTCCTTTATTAAGAAAGAGACAGAATGACAGGCTGTTTCTCCCTGGGAGCTCTGTCTGCTTGAAGACGCAGTCCAGAAATGTTGAAATCACTTGCTCACTGTTTTATGGTCTAGACTTGAGAATTTCTAAGGTAATGAATTTTTAAATACATGATTTACTTTACAAATACATAATGACATGCTAAATAATAGTACATAGATACTTTGTGGTCGTGCCAGGAGAAGTAAACCTGCAAATAATAAGGGACTGACTATAACTGCATATTATTTTGAATTAACTACACAAAAATCATGCCTGAAAATAACTTACTTTTTCTTAAGTGTTTTAAGAATTTACAGCATCATCACCTCCTCACACTGACGTCCTCAACACTGTTTCATATGTTCTCTTTGCATATCAAGTATTTAGATGAATTATTAAGTGCCTGAACAAATCAGTGAATTATCAGGGCTCTGATTGCTGAGTAAATAGGAACCCAAGGGTGGCTTACAATTCCATATCAACTGTTAGCTCAATATTACTAGTATATTTTGAATTATATGCATAATATATATGTATGCTATGACATACATTTACACATACCATTTTGGTAGAACTTTTCTTTTATAACTGCCTTTAATTTAGAATGTATGACATTAATATTCATGACTTTAGTCATAATTTCAATAATAACAACCAAGAAAATTAACAATTTTCCCTAAATAAGTGTATTCACATATTTGTCACAGGCATGAAATTTTAGTGAGTAGCAGAATAAATCTATTATATATTAAATTAGGTGCTGTAAACCATATTCTATGAAAAAAATTGATGGGAATTTTCATTAACGTTGTTTTGGTTTTAATAACCAACCTATTAGAATATTTATCTACTACTTTTTATATTCTAAAACATTTTAACTTAAATAAAAATAACCAAATGAAAGAATAGTATATATGTAGTCTATGGGTGCAAAAATCTCAATAGAGTGAGTCACACTTTGTTGGCTTTACAGTGGATATGAACGTAGAAAAACATAACTTTAACTAAATAAAATTATAGATGTGTGTATAACTGCATAAATTTGGACAATATATGCATATAAACACAGGGAAAGAAGAGATTGATAGTTTGGAAGGTAGATAGATGATAGATAGGAGAATAGGTAGATGACAGGTGGGAAATAGATTGACAATGGATATATGGGTATATATGTACATATATGTGTATATATATGTATGCTTATATAGGATTTTTTGTCTAGAAGAAATTATTTGGAGTATTTTATTACAAGGAATAAGTGAGAGACAATAATTTAAAAAGAATGCATACTTACTTTGAATTTTGTCTATTTTAAAATAGACCATTCATCTTATGATTTATATGCAAGAACACAAAAGTCTACCCATTTTGAAAGCTATCTATTAGTATATAAATATGACTTTGGAATTGAGAATGACAAATATATGATCTTAATTAACCAATCTAAATTTCCTAAGATTTCATATTCTCAACGTTAATCATCTTCTCTTACCAATTACAAAAAGAAATCAAATTTCTTATGCTTTGAGAACATTCACACATTTATCAAAATGTTGTGATCACAAGCATTCCTCGCGTCTCACATTGTAGCTCCCACAACAGCAATCCTTCTCAACTTCATGTCACTTACTCCTTCTTTCTTCCGTTTGATTTTTATAGCTCAATTAGTCCAATTAGTTTGGACGACAATTGTGTGAGAATGAGAAATCTACCAGTGAACGCACCTGCCAGCACCTGCCAATATCTCCTCAGTAACAGGAGGGGCCTGGAAATCATCTGGGCCCTTAGGTCGGGTTTAGTTTCCGGTGACACTAGCTGCCCTTGTGCAGGGTGTGAGCTCATGAGTGCAGCATAGCATTGTCATGTCCCCGAGACAGAATGTCACAGGACTGCTCACCCTCTACTTCTTACCTTCTCCCTACCTCTTCTTCCAGTGTGCCCCTGAGCCTTGGTGTGGGAGGGAGGGTATTCCCCGGTTAAGATATCAGTCTCAAAACAGCGAGCTAGCAAAACAGAAATGTCGTAAGTTTCAAAAACTCCTAAATTTCTTTTTTAGTGTAAGCATTTCAATTTTTCTTTAATTTAAAATGATACATTTCTAAACAAATTTTATGATATGTTATTTACCAGATATTACACTCTCTTTCCTTGTCTTTGGACTTTTTTTTTTATTTGCTATTGTTTTGAATCGTGTTCTAATGAATATTTTCACTTGCGTCTCTATGGACCTTTCTATCTACCTACTTTCATTTGCTGGGAATGGAAGCCTGGACTTCAGGTGCCACATGAATAGACTTGTGTAGCTGCGAGACTGAACCGTACATTATGAAACTTGAAGTCACAGCTATCGTTTAAAACAAGAAAAACGTTCAACAAGTTGAAAACCAGCACTATTTCTGGAAAGCCTCTAGAGCTGAAATGTGAACCGCATCTGTGGAGCGCCACAGATAGCAGCGCCCCCTGCTGCTTCCCCAGAGCAATGCGCATGTGCAATGCGCTCTTGAGTGAGCCCCTTATGTGCATGTGCAATGGTATGACGCTCGGTGGCGCCATCCTTCTGCACCAATTGTGAGTGACAACGTGGCAGGCTCTGATTGGAGCAGTCACACTATAAAGGCTTTCTGGGTGCGGTCCTCGGGGTCAACCGTTATTCAAGAATCCTGAGTAAACTGCCACAAGAAGAGTTCCCGGTGTTGGTGTCTTTCTTGCTGGTTGGGGGCGGCACCAACACGCATCACCAAGTCAGGAAAGGCAAAAAGACTTAGGGTTGGACCAGTGGGGATCTGACTTTACTAAAAAGCAACAACAGGCACAGGTTGAGCAAAACAAATACAGACCAGGTCCTCCAAGGATATCCTCCGCAAAGTTCACTGACTTTATGTTGAGACCACACTAGTCTCATTGTGAAGAGCCAAAATATATTCACATGGCTTTTGTGGAACAAGAGAAAGACAGCTGGAAAAGAACTAGAATGTTCTACACAGAAAAGGCTGAATTTCCAGGTGGGGGGGCAGAAACATTAGAATTTACGGCAAATGGTGCTAAAAACATTTCTCTGATTTCTCTACTTCCAGTTTTACCAAAGGAGAGACAAACAAAAGATAGCTAAGTACAGTTGTGGAAGTTGTATTCAGGGACACTATTAAATTTAAAAAAATGTCTATTATCATGAAATTATAGAAGATTCTCTCCCACAAACTTAGCATACAAAAGTGGACCTAATGGAACAAGAGAGGATAGCTAAAAATGCTGAAATTTCAAAAATCTATTTGAGTACTAGAAGACAAGGTAATAATTAAAGGAAAAAGATATCAAGAAAAAAAATTAGAAATGTATAGCTAAAAAAAAACCATGGACTATGTAACTCCTAACCACATAAACACAGGACCTTAGTTAAGAGCCTTTGCTGCCCATTTGGAGGACCTGATTTCCTTCAGTTCCCAGCTCCTAAATCAAGCTGCTAAAATCTAGCTGTAAATTCAGCTTCAGGTGATGACAATGCCTCTTCTAAATTCTGTGAGTGCCCCTGACACACACACACACACACACACACACACACACACACACACACACACA
>OU015750.1:55016090-55051430 GCA_907169655.1 Acomys percivali
TTTTTTCATCTGTTCTGTTAGTCTGTGTCTTTTTATTGGGGGAATTGAAACCTTTGAAGTTAAAAGATAACTTTGACGAAAAATTGTTGATTCTTGTTACTTTGTTATTGTCTTGTTGTTGTTGTTGTTGTTGTTGTTGTTGTTACTAGTGCTGGTGTGTGTACCCGTCCATTCTTCTGACTTGGCTGGTTTTGGATTGTTTATTACTTTTCTTTTCTGGCATGTAGTTAACATCTTTTCATTTGAGTTTGCCTTCTTGAACTTTATGTTGGGTTGAATTAATAGAGAGGTATTTGTTTAAAGTTGGTTTTATCATGGAATGTCTTATTGATTTTTCTCCAACTCTGTTAATGGAGAAGTTTGCTGGTTATTGTTGTCTGAGATGGTATTTATGGTCTCTTAGAATCTATCCTGGCCCTTTTGGCTTTTAGAGTCTAACATTTAGAAATCAGGTATAATTGTAAGAGGCTTGTGTTTAAGTTACTTAGTCATTTTTTTTCGTGCAGTTTTTAATATTCCTTCTTTGTCTGTACATGTATATTTGATTCTATATGTTGAGAGAAATTTTCTTTCCTTGTGCAGTCTACTTGGTGCTCTTGTGTGCTTCTTATCTGTTCATAGGCTTCTCCTCTTTTAGGTAGGAAATTGTTCTTCTATGAATTTGCTGATAATATTTTCTGTGTCTTTGACCCATATTTCTTCTCCTTCCTCTATTCTTATTATTCACAGGTTTTGTCTTTTCTTGGTGTTCCAGACTTCCTGGCTGTTTCATTAATGGATATTTTATAGATTTAATGTTATCTTTGATCAAGGAATCCATTTATTCTTGCATGCCTGTAATGTCTGATACTCTCTCTTTTATCTCTTGTATTATGTCGGTGAATCTTGTCTCTTTGGTCCTTTTGTGACCTTGTTTTGTTTGCCTCAGTTTGGATTCTGTTTTAACTGGTTCTATTTCCAGTATCAGGTCTTGAGCCGTTTTATTAATTTCCTTCCGCTGTTTGTTTATTTTCATATATCCTTTTAGAAAGGAATAGTTATTTCCTCTTTAAGGACCTCTATAATAAACATAAATGCTATTTAAGGTTTGTGACTTGTATTCACCTTTGTAGAGATATTACATGCCTGTAGTAGTAGGGGTGCAGGGCATTAGTGGAGACATAGTATATTGGATGTTATAGTGTTTTTAAACTGGGATCCAGACCTCTAGGCTTGGAAGCTTGTAATTCTAATTGCTGATGTCTGATACTGTCTTTGTTGGGTGGATACTTTGTTCCTTGATCTCTGATTCATCTCTGGTTCTTATGAGAGTGTAGTAGCTGTAGGAATTTTTTTTTGTACTGATAGGTGTGGGCACTGGGAGTTCAAGGTAAAATGTGTTTCTAAGTATTAGAGTTTAAGGTGTAGGAGTGGAGAAGGACTGTGGTGGTAGTGGGGGCTTTATAAACGGAAGGAAATTGAATTTTTCTACCAGATCTGCTTAGATAGTTCCCTGGGAGTGAGAACAGAAAGTGAGCGAGAGAGAGAGAGAGAGAGAGAGAAAGAGAGAGAGAGAGAGAGAGAGAGAGAGAGAGAGCAAAGTAGAAGGTTTGCTGAAAAGCTGGGCATGAGGCTGGATGATTGGACCTGGGGGAACTTACAAGTGGAGATCTGCAATAAGTCTACTTGCTTTCCTGGACATAGTAGTTGATGGGTGCCCAGGGAGTTCCTGCTAAAGTTGGCGCTGGCACAAAGAAACGAGTGGGAGAAGGAATTTTGGAGGGGACATCTATGTGATTCAACAGAGATGGGAGCAGGATGGGAAGAGATGTTACAGCAGGTGTTCTGCATTAGCGCTGGAAAGGAGACATGGAGATTTGTTTGGAGGATTAGGAGCAGTGAAGGTCTACCGTTCATTTCCCTGCTTCCCTGGCCAGAGTGGCCTGTGGGTCCCCTGAAGGCCCTGATGGAGTTGGGTAATAGAGTAGAGCAATGAGTTGAGGGAGAGATGCTAGGTGGGGTCAGATCTATAGGATCTACTAGAGGTGAGATGGACAGAGGCTACGGAAGGTGTCTTGCTACATTTCTGGGAGTAAGACTCAGTGATTAGACTTGAGGGAGTGGAAAAAGAGGTGACGATCTGTAGTTAGACTAGTCATTTTGCTGGCCAGACTGAGGAAGGATCTTCACTGAGAAAAATGCCTCCATAGGAATGGCCAGTTGGCAAGTGTGGAGATCATTTTCTTGATTACTGGTTGATATGGAAATTCACAGTTCCTTCAGGGCAGTGGATCATGTAGGTGGTCCTGGATGGTATAAGAAAGCATACTTCATATCCCAGCACCAAGTGCTTCAGTTGCTGTGCCTCATCAGACTGTCTTACATAGGTCTCTGATTAAGCTGAGAATTTCTCAACATACAGAAACTGGACCACAAATGCTATTCCTAGCTTGTTTAACCATTTCCCCAAATTTTATTAGGGCCCCTACAAAGGTAATCTTTGCCCCAAATCAGCCAGAAAATCCTTAAGGGAATGATGCCCTATTCCCCTTATGGAAGGTTGAGTAGGTTTTTGGTTGCTTTCTTGGGTGATAGATGTTTATTTTCATTGGGAGTCGGTTATAAGTTACCTCTCTCTTTTTTAGAGAGAAAACAATATTGGATTCAGGGACCTCTCTTCTTTCCTTTATCTTTCATTCTTATATTTGGAGATAGGGGCTGAAAAAAAAGAAGGCGGAAGGAAGAAATATATGGGTGATGGGACAAAAAAAAAATAGATCAGTGAATCTACTCCTCAATTTAATGCCTTAATTGTTACTCATAAGGTTATTTTTAATTTACTGGTATAGAATTTTGTAGGTAGATGAAAAATAAGTTTAATTTTAGATACATTGGTATAGAATTCAAATTTAAGATTATTCTCCCCACCCCATACTATTGCAAAGGATCCCTACCCCATAAATCTGTGGGTATGTCAGTCACACAGGGTCTCAGCTTCCGTTTGCCCCTGTGGTCCCACAAACTTAATCCACCTCACACCTTGTCTTATTTGAGATAATTTACCAAATCCTATCAATTGCGTATTACCCTTCTGAAGTGGCCAATCTGGAGTCCAATACTTTTGAGAAAGGATCATGACATCTGCTCTTATATCCACCAAACCATTTTAACACCATTCATTTGTATCATTAATTTCGGTCTCTGATCATTAACCATTGTTTGCCAGAACAGGTCTTCCCTTTTTCCTTTTCCATTGGTGCCTTTTTGTTTTCCAAATGCTTCCACCTGGAAGACTGCCACCTAAGGTTTCCCCAAGAATTTGCATGCATATCAACATTAAAAGGGCTAACTCAAAGGATTCATCACAAAAAGACTGGACAAAAGCAGATACAGCTAGCTTTTCAAGTACTTAGACAGTCTCTTATTTTTCTAAGGGTACACAAAAGATATTTTTACCCCCAGACAGCAAAAAGTAACTTTGAGAATTTGACATCCCCATTCCCAATAGCCGGTGTGGTGGTGCACACCTTAATCCTGGTAACTGAGAGCCAGTGTTTTCCACAATTGCCACCTCACCCTGTCCTGAGTTTGACCTCACCTGGAGGCTTTACCTTTTCCAAACCTACTTTATTTTGGGTTCTTTAATGCATATATCTCCCTTCCAACCCACCTACCCTAGATGAGAGAGAAAAGAGGTTAAATGGGAACAGGAGAAGTAGACTTTGTTGAATTCAGTTTGTGAGAGCAAGTCTCCTGGTGTAGCGGGCCAGATTTCAGCAGACTAGCTCTTCTGCCAAAGGTTTTGCTGGACCCTGAAACAACAGCCGAAGCTGAGCCTCAAAGCCTTCGCTGGAGCAGTTCTCCCTTTGAGTGTCTGGAAGTGGAGCAATGAACAGCCAAACAATACCCAAGATCCAAAAAAGCCCAGCCTCTTGTTTAGGATATGTATGTATGTATGTATGTATGTATGTATGTATGTATATGTATATGTATATATATATATATATCCTCTCAGAGGATATATATTTTCTCTTCTGTCTGAAATATGATTCTGCTCACTTACTCATCATATTCTGAATTGTTTATCTCCTATCATAGGAGAGAATTCCAATGACACTTTTCTATAACATTCTTATGTTTTCTCTAACATAGTCCTCTATAGCATGTTTCTTAATTATTCATAGAAAAATTAGCATGTGTTTCAGCTGGCAAAAACTAAGTCTCCACCTCCACCCCACGAAGTAGTTTGACTTCTTAGTGGATAAACATCACCTGTTCTCCCATAAGTCTGTTCCCCACGCCACACTTGGGATCAAAACCAAAACATGTCTACATCTACTACAAGACCATATAGTTTGGTTTTACAATTAAATTTAGTTGTTTAGGGGTTAAGATGTTTTAGGTCTAGATAGACGTTTTAAAATGATAATGAGGAGGTATGATAGATTTTTATTTAAATTCAGAGTTTTAGACTCACCGAGATGGGAAGGATGTTTTCTTCGGGGCTGCCAGGTGCAGGTGGATAAAGTACTATGAATGTAACGTATATATGGCTCCTGATTATGTTGTGATTTTTCTTGCTGTGGGAAATTTGTCTTATGTAAGTGTGAAAATATAGATGTATATGGAAAATATTTAATAAAAATTTTTAAATTGAAAAAAAAAAAAAGAAAACATTCAGATCAATCAATGAGGAACACAGCAGTAAAAAGGATCTTGAATGGATTATGTTCAGTTCCTCACTCCTAGCTCCTGCCTTGAGTTCTTGCCTTGTCTTTGCTCAATGAATTGTGACCAGGAATATGTAAGCAAAATAATCTCTCTTTAAATTGCTTTTGATTATGGTGTTTTATTGCAGTAGCAGAAATGCTAACTAAGACAACTTCTTCTTTACTAGCGACCAAAGAAAACCCTCTTGCTCCAGTCTTTCTCTTTTTAAAAAAGAATGATCTATATTTAGATCTTTCAATTACTCTTATATTTTCAACTAAACATATGTTAGTCATCGCCTCAATGGTGCTAAAAATGACCTTATTAATGACATCAAAACTCCCAGTTTGTTACAAGATCCAATTCTCATTACTCTAGCTAGAAGGGCTTAATGTTAGCATTTCATAAAGTTGATCACTTGTTTCATTCCATCTACAAATATTTTTCTTTTCTCTGCCTCCAGTTTAAAAAAAAAAAAGATGGTCTTTATTTTATCTTTTTTCTTTGTAACTGTTCTTAATTTTCTTTGCTTTTTTTTTTTTTTTTTTTTTTTTTAATCTCCAAGAACCTTGTACCCTGAACTCCTTGAAGACTTTCCTCCTCTCCCCAGCCAGGATCAATGTTATTTTGATTTAATCAATTTTGGGGGTTTAAAGTATACACATATCTTCCTAAGTTATACTTATTGAAAAATAGTTGATGATGATATTTTTATCCAGTTTCTCACCTATATGTAAAGATAAGAATATGCGAGGCTATTGTGTTGTCCAGAATTGATACTCTTTGAGGGTGTTGATTTGAGCATTCCAATGCTTGTCCTCCCTCTGTTCTTATATGACGTCTAACACTTTTTGTGTTCCCAACATGCACATTTTGTTTTTAATAATTAATTATGCATGGAAATAATTACTTGAACTATGTAAATTAAAATGGCTTGTAAACTTACTTGGGAAAATATTAAGATCAAAACAACAAACACAAATGACTGGAAAACATGAATTACCAATTTAATATTTCATAGAGATATTTAGGTAAATGTCTCATAAAGACAGATGGGAGTGACCAGGGCATGCAGCAAACTCACTGTAAGTAAGGGGATCCAAAACACTAGGAGAGAATATCTTGATATTATAAAAAGAGACTTTAATAGATATTGAAAAGTATAAAAATGGAAAATAAGACAAACTGATTTCAAATGTATTCGGAGAAATTGAGGAATATATGCTGTTTGATTTAATTTTCATTGTCATAGTTTAGTAGCCAAATAACTAATGTTTACAGGAGTGTGTGGTAAGTGTAAACAGAAATAAATAAGGTGCTTTGAAGTGTTTTAATTACTGAAACAAATATCTATGTTAGTATAATCATTGTGCACGCAAGATGTGTAGACAGTTCTTAACATCTGGCAGAGCTCTGTACTGTCAGAGAAGAGACCCAGAGTCTCTTGATGAATCAATGTATAGACAAGAAACCATGTAAGTCATGACTAAGCAAAGAGTATTGACTTCATTGTCACTCAGAGTCCAGTCCTCTACTTTCTGTCTAGTGATCACATAACATAATTTTAGGAAGGAACACATAGAAGAGCCATTTAATTTTCCCTCTTCCTCACTTTTTCATTTAGGATTTTACCAGAATAAAAATAAATTCCACTACCAACATTTTCAGGCAGTAACCTGAAAATAGCACTTACATAACTGTGATCCCAGCAAGTTTAGAGACAGCAGAGCAGCTGAACTTGAACATGGAACCCCTGGACTTGAACATGGAACCCCTGGCCTCAGAAGAGCCCGTGGGTTTCCTCGGCAACAAGAGATTTTGTAGGTGGGAAGGTCGGTCATGTAACAGCATAAACAGGTAGGTGAGGATATGACACACACATCTTCCAGATAACCTTGGCCAGAAGAGCAAACAGAGCTCCTCCCTGCAGGTCTCTGGAGTGATTCTGAGCCTTCTGTGTTTTTGAGAATGCATTATCTACTGTAAACACAGCACAGGAAGTAGATGAACCACATAGTACACATTGATCTATTATTGGCATGGCTGGCATTCCCACCCACTTCCCTGTATCCCGAAGATGACGCTTGGGATGGAAGGTAATGCATAAAAATGGAAAATTTTAACTAGACTGTGACTAATTTGTACATCACAAATCGATTCATTAATCACTGGATGGGACTAAATTTAAGTGAAAGCAGTAATCTATCATTAGAAAGACAGAAGACACGGTCAGAAATTAGAAGTCCGCTCTAAAAATAAAGAATAGCCTGTCGTTTAAATCAAAAATAGTGCCCGAACGCATTAGACCTCTTTGGGACAGCGTAGGCTAGAGTTTTTAATAGAAAACCAGAAGGCGAGAAGGTGTAGCAGCATTAAATACTTAGCTCGGGAGAGAATTAATCATGATTAAGAACTGCTGGGAAAGAACTAGCAGACAAAATATCTTGAATATTCAGGAGGAATATGAAATACTTGTTGATGTAGAGAGGTTGGGAGAAGCCATTAGAACAACTTACAGGAAATAACCGTGAAGTCATTGCACTTAGATGAACAGCAGTAAAGGTCTGTATAGAAGCCACTTCGTGGGGTCAGCAGGCAAATGTGAGATAACGTGCACCTGGAAACATAGAAACTTCCCTGATGTTCGGGAGACACAGAAGTCATGCAAATCGTATCTTAGGACAAGGAAGGCTGCTTTTGTTTTTATGGTGTTTTGCGTTTTTTTGTTGTTGTTGTTTGTTTGTTTGTTTTTGGTTTTTTTGTTTTGTACTGCTTCCTACGAAACAAGAGAGGATGCTAATTCTCATTACAATATCTTCCAGTTTAAAGTAATGTTTCAGAGACTGGATAGGAAAGTATTATGTAATTTACAAGAAATATTTTCTAATTGTGTTCCTTCCTTATGTTTTATTATATACCACATATAAAATTATATACACGTGTATATGACATCTCTGCACGCATAAATAAACTAATACCACCCTCTTCTTCTTCTTGATTAACCCCATATATTCTATTTTTTAAATTACAACATATGTACTCCTCTGTTAATGAATGTGCATTGTAAGGTATGTATTATATATTAACATAACATTTAAAACCACTAATTACAAAAGCTGAAACCGATAGTTAGTATTTATAACATTTTAAGTGCTTTTTATATTTTAAATAATCTGTATCATAAGGTGTCAAACTAGACCAGGGCTTGATCCAACCATTTATCATTAACTATAATAAAGTTTTACTGGAAAAATTACTTTGTTTATGTAATTTCTTTGCCTGAATAGTCCATATGATGCGAAGATTTAAATAGTTGAAAAATATATTGACTCACCTGAAATGAAAAAAGAAGAAAGCAAAAGTTGGAGAAAAAAACTAATCACAAGAAGAGTAATTGCAAAGTTCCATTCAATGTGTTTACTCAATGTTCCTATTTTACTGAACTATGGAACTAAGAAATTATAGTGTAACTTTTACAATTCTGTATATTTAATACCTGCTCTGTACCAAAGAATAATATCTGCTTTAACTCCTTGAAAGTTCCTATCTTCTATTCTACACTTTTGGTACTACAACTATTAGCTATCATAAATATTAGAATAAATCGAAGAGCAGACATTTGATCAAAATTTTAGCAAATACATAACATAATCTAATAATGTAATTGAATAATCTAATTTATTAAAATTCTAGTCAGTGAACAACATAATCTAATAATCGAATTGATGAGAACATCAATGTACACATAAAGTAAGACACATTATTACCTAGACGGGGCAGGGGGGCTTTTTGCTCTATTGTTGAGATTACTACTAATCCCTTGTCACAGTCATGGGAACATTCATCAGTTGACATGCTTACATACTGACCTCAACAGAAATTAACCCCCTTGCCAATTAAAGGCATTTGCTTTCCCCAGAGAAGTTTATAAAGTCAATAGGTCAAAGATACAAGCATATTAATATAAATAACTGCAGTGCTTTTATGGGTATGATAAAAGAGCTTATGACACCATATTTATCATCTAAATCATACATATATAGTGTCTGTGCTACTTAAAAACTCTTGAGAGTTTAATTCTCCAAACAATGGGGAATTGGTCTAAATGCTAAAAAATAAAACATTCTAAATTATGTCTTCAAGAGTCACAGTCTGACAGGCAGATGCTGATTACATACTGATGGTAATTGATCTTTTTTGTGTTCTTTATGAAGTTTTGAATAGAAGAATTTGAGTGGCATGGTTGACAAAATTAAAAGAACCAAATGCAACACAAAGGAGCCAAGCATTAATTTTGGTAAAATTAAAGAGAGAATGTAATTTTCTGTCTGTCAAACCACATAAGTTAATGTATTATTGTGTTTTTGCTTGTCCTTTAGCACTGTTATGTCACTGTCAGAATTAAGTGATTAAATTGCTCAAACTTCCTAATCCAAAAGTGGAATTTGCAAAGAAAACCTTTTTCTTGAACAAGTAGAAATTCTAAATGATTATGAAAGACAGTAATCCTAAAGACAGGTGCCCTCCTGCTTTATCACGTTTCCTTAGACAGTCTTTGTGGAATCAGTGTGAATAGTAGTACAAATAGGTAAAGGGATTTCTTTTTACTTATATCTCTTTCTAAATAAAGGGCTTGGAAATAAAATGATGTTATCTGCCCAGAAACATATTTCACCCTTGGTTTATAATGATTACTTTGCTTTGTCGACATTTGAGTTATGAAAATAAAGCAAAACAAAATTTTCACAATGTATCACATATCAGAAAAAGGAACTCTCAAAGGGAGTGACTTTTTTAAACAATAGTTGTAGTGAAGGGAAATTGTGTGCATTAATAAAAAATAGTAATGCAGTCATTATTATTTGGTCATAGAAAGAGTGATAAGAGTATCAAAACATGTGGGGAAATAATACACACCCCTCCCAAGCAGGACAGATTGTCAAAATGTTATATATTGTAATATTAACTAAAATCCTTGGTCTAAGTCTAGAATATTCTAATTGTGAATGCGTCCTAAAGTTTAATTTATGCTTATTTTTGATCCTATGTACTTTCTATGAAATAGTTTATATAATGGAAATACACAGCCGCAAATGTTTTAAAATGAAGTAACATTTTAAAAACCCCTCAAATTTATTTCTTTTTAAGATTCTCTCTGGTTATTTTGTATGAGATAACCAGTACATTAAAGGTTCCACTATGGAGATCAATACTATCTATATATTTATACATACGTATGTAATGAAAATAGTTGAAGGAAAAGATGCCAGAAATGTTAGAAGGTTCAGTGTGTGTGGCATGGGAGGAGTTAAAAGATGGAAACAGAATGAATAGAAATGGTGTAATCATATTTTAACAGAATTTAAAATGTTGCATCAGCATTTTTATTGGAATATGTTCTCAGGGTGTATGATTTTAATAAACCCTGTGTAAAACACGATGTCCCCACTCCTCTCTTCTCTACCAACTAACTCCATTGTGTTTGTGGAGAGTGCTTCAGTAAACGTAATTCACATGCTTTATACATAAGCGACAACACAAAATAACACATCCCTTTAAGTTGTTTAAGTACAATACGTAATTTTACTGAGGCTGGCGAGATGGATGGTATGATGAGTAAAGATGTCCACCATCAAGCTGAAATAAATCCATGGAAACCTATAGTGGGTAAAATAAATCCATGGGAACCTATAGTGTGTACACACATGGTTTTGTTTTGATCCGGAGTGTAGGATGGCAAACAGGCTTGTGATGTTTATCTACTAGAAGATGAATCACCTCATGTGTGGACTTCCTTGGTTCTTGCCAGTTGAAGCACATCTTAGTATAGAATATGAGAGGATATATATAGGTCTATTTCTCATGTTCCAATTAACCTCTTTTCTCCCCTTCCAGGGTAGGTGGGTAGAAAGGGAGATATAAGCCTTAAAGAACCTCAAATGAAGTACATTTGGAAAAGGCCTACACAAGCCTACGGAACCCATATTCTGGAAGGCAAGATTTGACTCCAGCAAGTTGTTCTGTGGCATCTATACATGTATCCTAGCATGCGCATGCATGCAGAGAGAGATGGGGTGATGAAGGGAAGAAGGAAAGATGAAAGAACATGGAGAACAGAGATTAAAAATGTATTGAAAAGTACACAGTTTAGTAGTTTAGGGGCTGGAAAAATGCCTGACCCATTGTGACTGCTTGCTGTTCTTCAGAGAATCAGAATAAAATTCCTAGTACTCACATTTGATGGCTCACAACTACATGTACATCCAGCTTACATGGCACCTACACCTGCACTCATGTGCACACACCCACCCACACACAATCATCATTGAAAGAGACAAGAAAAGAAAGTGCGTAAGTGATATATTCTGCTCTAACTTAAATGAATAAAACCCATAAATCTTAAAATGTTTTCATATAAAGTTTATCATAAATTTGTTTATTTCTACTTGTGCATGATTCTTTTTTGAATTTTTTTTGTTTAAAGCAGATGTATGTTGCTTCTTTGAAGATAACAAAAATAATAACGTATATATGTATAAATTTTGTTTTTATTCCTCAGATGAGGGCATGAAATGAGAGCCTCTCCCAAGTCTTTTAAGCCCACTCTTGCTGAATGGTTAAACTCAGCTGTTCTGGCCTGAACTCTTATCTAACCTGAACAGTTCAAACTGGATTATCTTGGCTTCTGACTGGATTACTCTGCTTGGAGTCGAACTAATTCTTGCAATATATTTTAATCTTCTGGCTCCTCATTCACTGGTTCTGTGAATTCTTTCTCTGATTCATCTACTTGCCCCTCACTTAGAGTCACTTTCCAACATGCTTACTTTTTTTTTTTTTTTTACAAACTTATCTTACCTACATTGTTTGGAATTAAAGTTGTATACTAAGAGCATGTCTGCATTCTAGGCAGATCATATTGTAATCCAGGACATGTCCACATTCTAGCAGATCATATACACCTAGAAGATCTTTGGATGTGATCTCTTGCCAGACAGCCATATTGCTGCATTAAAATCATCTATATAGAGGGAATCCAAGATGGTGGCACTGAACACACACTTTGTTTGATCAGCAGGACAGCAGTGACTATACTGTAACCTAAGGACCAATCAAGGAACCACAAAGCACCAGTTCTGGTGACCCAGAGGTAAGTGGGTTCCAAACTGTGTGAAGCATGATTGGGTCAGGCCTCAGGCCACCAGACAAAACTACAGAAAGTCCTGAGTCCATTCAGAAATGGATGTGCAGGCTTCTGTGGCTACCATCACATGCCTGGCTGGTGGGCTGTTTTTGAATGCCCTGGTGGCAGAGGGTATCTTAGCTTACAAAACACCACATCTGTGGGTTCTAGCACGGAGCAGACACCACAATCTGGAACATAAGTAGATCTGAACTCAGGTCACTCAGAAAAGCCAGAGAAAGCTACCAGGTCCAAATAGGCACTGGGGGCACAACGCAAGCCTGACTGGTGGGCAGGTTTTGAATTTCTGGAGCACAGAGGGATCTGTGTCCTGTAGGAAAACCAGTGTCTGTGGGGTTTAGCACAGAGAAGACACCAAAGTCTGGAACACAAGTGGATCTGACATCAAGTGACTCAGCACATCCACAGAAAGTTCTAAGATCGAACCAGGCACTGAGTACATGCTCCAACAAGAGACATCACCGTGGGATGATGTCAGTGTAAGGAAACAGGCAACAATTCCCAGGGCCATTTGATGCCAACAGGAATCAGAATTCCCACCACCACAACAAACCCTGGAGATACTACCACATCTGACACACAAGAGAGGGATTTCAAATCTGAGGTTATGAAAATGATAGAGGCCTTAAAGGAGGAAAATACATCCCTCAAACTAGAACAGGAATACACAAAAAAATAATGAAAGAATTGCACACATCACTTAAACAAACTACAATCAAACCCTAAAAATGGAGATAAAAGCAATGAAGGGAGCACAATCAGGGATAATCATGGAAATGGAAACACTAAGGAAGAGGAGAGGATCTATAGATATAATCATCACCACAGCATACAAGAAATGGAGAAAAGAATACCAGGAATAGAAGGTATGACTGAAGAAATTGATACAGCAGTCAAATAAAGTGTTAACTCTCAAAAGCTCCTGACACAGAACATCCAAGATCTGGGACACTATGAAAAGATCAAACCTAAGAATCACAGGCGTAGATGAAAAAGAAGACTCCTAGCTGCAAGGCCCAGAAACTATTTTCAACAAAGTCATAGAAGAAAACTTCCCTAACCTAAAAAAAAAAAAAAAAGATATGCCCATAAATATACAAGAAGCTTACAGAACTCCAACTAGATTAGACCCAACAAGAAAATGTTCCTACCACATAATAAAAACACTAAAAGTACAGAACAAAGAAATAATATTAAATGCGACTAGAGATAAAGGCCAGGTCAGAATTACACTGACTTCTCAGCAATGACTATGAAAGACATAAAAGCCTGGACAGATGTCATGCAGATGCCAAGAGACCACAGATGCCAACCCAGACTACTATACCCAGCGTAACTTTCAATCACCATCGATGGAGAAAACAAGTATTTTCTTGACAAAACTAAGTTTAAAGAGTACTTAACCACAAATCCTGCCCTACAGAAGATTCAAGAAGGAAAAGTCCAACCCAAGGACGATACATTTACCCAGGAAAGCAAAGGAAATAAATAACCCCACATCCATAAAAACAAAGAAAGGAATCTCACACACACACACACACACACACACACACACACACACACACTCAACTGCTACCAACATTAAAAAAATATCTTTTAACATCAGTGGCCTCAACTCCCCAATAAAGAGACACAGGCAAACAGAATGGATGTGAAAACAGGATCCATCATTTTGCTGCACATAGGAAACACAGCTCAGTAATAAAGGTAAACATTACCTTAGAGTAAAGAGTTCTAAAAAGGTTTTCCAAGCAAACATACCCAAGAAGCAAGCTGTAGTAGGCATCCTAGTATCTGATAAAATAGACTTTGAACCAAAACTAATCAAAAGAGATGGGGAAGGTCACTTCATACTCATCAAAGGAAAAATACACCAAGATGATGTCTCAATTCTGAACATCTGTGCCCCAAATGCAGGAGCACCCACGTTCATAAAGGAAACGTTGTTTAAGCTTAAATCACACATCAAACACCACATATTAATAGTGGTGGGCGTCAAGATCCCACTCTCACCAATAGATAGATCACCAAGGAGGAAACTAAGTGGAGAAATAATGGAACTAATAGATGTCATGAATGAAAAGGACCTAACTGATACATACAGACATTGTCACTCAAACACTGTACCCAAGATCCTTCTCCAAAGTCATCCACATACTTGGCCACAAAGCAAACCTGAACAGATACAAAAATATTGAAATTATCCCCTGCATTTAATAGACTACCAAGGATTAACGCTGGATCTAAACAACAACAGAAATCCTACAAACTCATGGAAACTGTACCATTCCCTACTATGACATCTGGGTAAGGAATGAAATTTGAAAAAAAAAAAAAAGAAATTAAAGTCTTCCTATATTTCAATGAAACTGAAGGCATAACATATCCAAACTTATGGGACACAATGAAAGCAGTGCTAAGAGGAAAGTTCATAGCACTAAGTGCCTTCATAAAGAAATTGAAGAGGTCCAATACTACCAACTTAGCAACACACCTGAAAGCTCTAGAACAAAAAGAAGCAGACTCACCAAAGAAGAGTATTCAGATGGAAAGCATCAAACTCAGGGATAAAATCAGTAAAATTAAAAAAAAAAAAAAAAAGAGCGTCTTCTTTTAGAAAATCAATGTACTGATTGAGATAATGACTTAGATAAAGAAAGATATGCAGTTTAAAAAAGGAGATAGGAATGTTCAACTTTTAAAAGTTTTGCATTCATTTTTATATCTTTACATATATATATTTATGTTATTTTTAGTTTTTTACATATTCATTTATATTATTACACATATATAAAATTAACTACATAGAGCAAAAAGAACCACAAAAATCAGAAATTATATTAATGTTATATTCATAGTGTTTTGGCTATTTGTATTTGGCAAACTTGAATAAAATATCTTTCCTATGTTGGTCAGTCTAAAATTCTGAATTTAAGTCAATATCTATCTTATCTCATCTCTATCAACCTAAAATATCTACCTAGCCCTAAAAATATCTTATTCCTCAAACAACTAAGCTTAATTGTAAAACTATCTGGTCTTCAACTCCATCAGATACTTGAGAAGCATTAAAATTAATTACCTGAGTAAATATGAAGTGCAGGTTCACAGCTTCCAAAGTGAAAAAAAAAAATGACAGAGTCAGTTTGCTGCCTGAACAATCACACAAAACTCTCTATAACATTGGAGCATCATCTTCAGCCTTCAGGTTGAATATATCTGACAGACATATTTGTGAGGCAGGAACTATTGAGGACTTGCCTACCCTGTCTTGGCAGAGTTTGGCCATCGACTCTGTCTACATCCAAACTTGCCCATTTTTAGGCAGAATTATTTCTATGGTAGAAATGAGGACATTTAGCCCAGTGGCTGGTTTGCCACATTTGAAGCCATCTCCATAAGGAGGTTCTTTGATGCTCCTCATTTTCTTTGAGGTAGGCTGGGTGTTGCCGGGAGTTAACCTGTCTTATTGTCAATAAATCTTTAAAATAGTAAAAGCATATTTAAATGTCATAATCTGTATGTCTCTGAGATTTTTGAAAACCTTATCTATTTTACCTTATCTATCTATAGAATCATATCTATATGTTAAACCTAGGATATATATTCTTGTAATCTAGATAGACTACTAATTGACATGACCATGATTTGATCAACTAACAATTAACTTGTGTAACTTATTTATTCTAAACAGACTACAATAGCATTTTCAATGTGTTGGAGGTAAACCTTGTATTATACTTGAGTAGTATGGATTCAATATATCATATTAGAGTGTACATATATATATATATATGTACGAAAGACATGTGTAAATCTTCATTCATGACATACAAAGAATATCTGACCTCAGCCTACCAAGTCCCATGTGTACAACTTGTATCCTCTTCCTCTGTGGCCTGGCAAGGCTGCCCTGCTAGGGGGAAGTGATCAACATTGAGGTGTCAGAGTCCATGTCAGAAGAAGTCCCTATTATACATACTGTGGGATCCACAATGGTACCGTGCTGCCTATCTTTTACATCTGAGCAGTGTCTTTCCTCCCCATTCATGATACTTGATTGGTGCATCAGTCTCTGCAGCCTCCCACCCCGCTCCTGAAATTTCTAAATGTATTTTTTATTTCTTATAATTTATTCACATTACATCCTGATTGTTGTCCCCTCCCCCTTATCTTCCCATTCCTTCCAACTCTCCCTCTTCTGCCTATTCCCATCCCCAAGATGTCTGGTTTCATCAGGATAGCCTGTATCCTCTTCCTCTGTGTGCCCACTAGGTCATCTAGGCAAGAGTCAGGGTCAGTGATCAAATTGGAGTTACCTGAGTGCAGGTCAGAGGTTCAGCACCTGTACCCCCCTTTTCCCTACGTGGAGAATCAGCAGTCCATCAGCTACATCTCATCAGATGTCTTGGTTCTCTGCATGCATTGTCCTAGACTGGACATCAGTTGTGCAGGCCCCATGAGCCCAGATCCACAGGCCATTATGGTCTCCCTGTGGACCTCCTGCTCCCTCACAGAACTTCCATCCCACCGCTCTTCCACACAACTTTCAGTGCTCTGACCAGAGTCCAGCTTCAAGTGCCAGTATCTGTCCCAATCAGCCACTGGCTTGAATATCTTGGAGAACATCTACATTGGGCTAATATCCACTTATAAGTGAGTAAATAACGTCCATGTCTTTCTGCGTCTGGATTACCTCACTTAGAATGATGGTTTCCAGGCCTGTCCATTTGCCTGCAAATTTCAAGGTTCCCTGTGTTTTAGTAATTGAATAGTTATCCATAGTGTAACTATTTTTTATTTTAGCCATTCGGATAGGTATAAGGTGGAATCTCAGAGTCATTTTGATTTGCATTTCCCTGATGACTAGGGACAGTGAGCATTTCTTTAAGTTTTTCTCAGCCATTTGATATTCCTCTGTTGAGAAGTCTCCGTTTAGCTCTGTACCTCATTTTTTAATTAGACAAATTTGTTTTGTGGTACTTAATTTCTTGAGTTGTTTATGTGTTTTAGATATTAGCCTTTTGTCAGATGTAGTGTTAGTGAAGATCTTTTTCCAGTCTATAGGCTTTGTTCTGTTCACTCTATCCTTTGCCTCACAGAAGCTTTTCAGTTTCATGAGGTCCATTTATTTATTGTTGATCAGAGATTGATGTTCTGTTCAGGAAGTTGTCTCCTGTGCCAATAGGCTTAGGGTCTTTTCTACTTTTTCTTCTAACATATTTATTGTGTCTGGTTTTATGTTGAGGTCTTTAATTCACTTGGAACTTAGTCTTGTGCAGGGTGATGAATATGGATCTATTTCTATTTTCTACATGTGGACATCCAATTACACCAGCACCATTTGTTGAAGATGCTATATTTTTTCCATTGTATGTATTTGGCTTCTTGTCAAAATCTAAGTGTTGTTAGGTGTGAGGAATTACCCCTGGGTTTTCTATTTGATTCCATTGACCAGTCAGCTTACTTCCATGCCAGTACCATGCTATTTTTATTACTCTTGCTTGATTTTACAGCTTGAGATCTGGGTGGAGATTTCTCCAGAAGATCTTTTATTGTACAGCATTGTTTTAGTTATTCTGGGTTTTTTGTTTTTCCATATGAAGTTGAGAATTGATCTTTCAAGGTCTGTAAAGAATTGTGTAGATATTTTGATAGGGATTACATTGAATCTGTAGATTCCTTTTGGTAGGATGGTCATTTTTACTATGCTGATTTTCCCAATCCATGAGCTTGGGAGATCTTTCCATTTATTTATATCTTATTCAATTTCCTTCTTTAGAGACTTGAAGGGTTTTTTTTCATATAAGTCTTTCACTTCATTGCTTAGAGTTACACCAAGATACTTTATATTATTTGTGGCTATTGTGAAGTGCGTGCTTTCCCTAATTTCTTTCTCAGCCCTTTTTCACTAGAATATAGGAGGTCTACTGACTATTTTTGAGGTGATTTTGTATCCAGCTACTTTTCTGAAGGTGTTTATCTGCTGTATGGGTTACTTGGTGGAATTTTAGGGGTCATTGATGTATACTATCATATCAACTTCATATGGTGATACTTGGGCTTCTTCCTTTCCTATGTGTATTCCCTTGATCTCCTTTAGTTGTCTTCCTGCGTTAGCTAGGACTTCAAGTACTATGTTGAAGAGATATGGAGAGAGTGGACAGCCTTGTCTTGTCCATGATTTTAGTGGAATTGATTTAAGTTTCTCTCCATTTAGTTTGATATTGGCTGTAGGCTTGCCGTATGTTGCTTATACTATGTTCAGGTATGTGCCTTGTATGCCTGATTTCTCTAAGACTTTTAACATGAAAGTGTGTTGGATTTTGTAAAATGTCTTTTCTGTGTCTAAGGAGATGATCATGTGGGTTTTTTCCTTAAGTTTCTTTATATGATTTATTATATTGTTGGATTTCCATATATTGAGCCACTCCTGCGTGCCTGAAATGAAGCCTACTTGCTCATGGTGGATGAGATTTTTTTATGTGTTCTTGGATTCCCATTTTTAATGCAGGAAAAGTCTTTCTATATGATTAAAATTGTGTTTTGAGTGTTTTATTGTGGCTACTTTTACCAGAGGCTCCTTTGACTCTGATGTCTCCCTAACCTCTTTGCTTTCTCTGTAGAAAATCCCAGGCAAATTTCTCTTCTGCCACACTCTATCAGATAACTGTTTTCCTCTGAGATGTTTCTGTTAGATACCCTCTGCTTTCTGCAATGTTGGTGAGCTACCTCCTTTTCCAATCACTTTGTGTTTTCCTTCTGTACATGTTGGGCAACAGATGTAAATGTTTTCATTTCCTCATATGAGGAGATAAAATGAAAGCCCTTTTAGCTCTTTCTGTTCTCTTCTCGTTTGTTTCAACTCAGCTGTTTTGGCCTAAACTCTTCTTGAAGCTGACTAAAACTGGCTTCTCTTGGCTTCTGACTGAATTGCTCTGCCTGGCTTCAAACTGATTCTGACAAGATGTTTTAATTTTCTGGCTCCTTCTCATTCTCTGGCTTATTCTGTCTTCACTTGTCTAGCTTGTTCACTCTGAAACCTGTCTCTGTAAAACTTTCCTGGTTAAAAAAAAAAATTCTGTGACAACCCTTTTATCTTTTCCTTCACTGCTTTTAAGTAACTTCTCTTTCTTGACCAGTTCTCATAAGATTTAGGCCTATCCTATCTCTGGATCCCTCTGTCAAACTGTTCTCTGTTTTGTCACTTTGTCTTACACTCTATTAGAAGTCACTTTCTAAATTTCCTCCTTCCTTTTTTAAACTAACCTTAACTTCATTGTTTGGGATTAAAGGTGCTAAGAGCATGTCTGTAGTCCACCTAGATCACATGGCTGAATTTTAACCAGATAACATACAACTAAAAGGTCTTTGGATATAAGCTTTTGCCAGAGTAGCCATGCTGTCATATTAAACTTCCTCTACAGATATGTGAAAATCAATTTCAGGGGAAAATGTAAGAGAACAAAATTGTACCTACACAATTTCACACATTAAAAGATCTAGTTTTGTTATAATGCAATGTATATCCTAAAAATCCTTATGTTCTCGATCATGGCACAATAGAGTAATGTGTTAAAAAATAACTAGCATTCATGCACTCAATAATGCTCAGCTTCTTAATTAGACTGTTCAATAAATAATACACCACATATAAAATGATACAATTTTAAAGATTTATAAGTCCTAATTAACAATAAATAAATAAATAAATTCCTTTTTAAAAAGTTCAAGAGACCTGATTAAATAGAAGGGATAATACAAGAGATTGAGGCCATGTAGTTATTAAGATAAAGACAGATATACAAAAGTACCACTGATTAAACTTATACAGGACAAAATTAGTGCAGGAGAAGGACTCAGGGCCTGTGAGCATCATGGTTTGTGGTTTCTTTTGCTTTTGTGTTTTTGTTTTTCTTCACTGGGGTCTCATCTGTCTCTTCATGCTAGCATGGCTGCATTTAGCTGCTGCTTTCTCATTGCATAAAATGCTAACATGCTAACAGCATCACTCCTGTTGTGCTGATATTTTCTGATACATAAACTATGACAATTTTACCCTCACATTACAGTGTATTGAAATGGACAGTAGGATTTATTTCTAAGAGTCAGGTGAAGTCAAGAGGAATAAGCCATTTTTATGCATATGTAACAATATATTATTTCTGTATATGCCAATTTTTACTTTCTTCAACAGTATAGGAAAATGTTATTTAAAATGAAATTTTAATTGCACTGTATTATCATGATTTATAAGCTTTTAAGACCATTTTTCTGCATAAAATACATAAAATCCTCAAGCAAAATTTTAATTTTTTCTTCATAAGTACAATAATTGCCACTCCATTAATTTTGTGAAATAAATGATTTCTAAAAGAAGATCAGAACTAGGCTATATGTTCTGTAAAGTAATCTCATATTTATGATTTTATAATTCTCTTAGAAATGTACTCTATTTCTTGAGTCTCTCAATTTTCCATTTTCTGGATGACTTTTCACAGCAAAAAAAAAAAAAATGCCATTTCAATATGTAAATTTAAACCTTTAATTTCAGAACGTATTCCAAAAATTATGTCCCTACTTTTTGTTCATTCCAAGAAGTATAATTAATGCATCTTTAGCTTTCCAAGGTCTTTTCCTTAACTGCTTTTTATAAGAATTTAAACAGTTTCGAAGCATGCACAGGCACATTGAATATCGTTTAGTTTCTTGTTGGGAGGCAAGATTTTAAAACCACACTGTATATTTTGGGATGCATCATTCTGAGACATATGTGTTGTAATCCCCGCTGTGCTTCCAATTCTTCTTTTACCCTGACTAACATATTAACAACATATATGCATTATATATGTGTGTTTCCCCAAAGAGAGGCAATTCCGTGGTTTGCTTAGCTTATACTCTGTCACATTTCCTTATTGACTTGAAGACCCTTTTATCTTCAAGTGAGGCAATTTGCTTACCTTGGCAGGTATTTCCCAGACACATCACGATAGCCTCTTCCTAAAAGGAGATACAAAAGAAAGGTCAGGGTGCAGAGAACGTTTCAGTTGTAAAGCAAATTTGTAAACCTGTAGTTCCCTCCACTGTGTGAAGTCATTAAGCCTCCTCCTTCTAACCTTTTCACCTCACTTCACCTCCCTAGGGAAAGATAGTCTCAAACTACAAGGGAAGGAGCAGAGAAGGTTTCCCTCAGCAGATAATAGGCGAAGCCCATGAAGCAAGCAAGAAAGCACAAAACAAGCGCACAAACAAAAGCAAACGAATTCTGTATCCCTGTGTGAGGCGTAGGGGACAGTCCTGACCTAGATAATCACTGTGGTGTTCTGCAGCAAGAAATACGAGCTGCTGAAAATATCTCAAGCTTGGACTTAGCAGTCACGTCAGCATCCAACAGCAGGCCTAGTCAGTACAGACACAAAGCCAGTTAGGAGCACGTGGTAACCTACAGCTGAATACACAAGGGAGGTCGGGCGAGCAGAGCACTTCAGGAGCAGTAACAAAGGGAGAAGCGACAGGTAACAGTGGAGCAGGCATTGAAGGAAACCCATAGTCAACTCAGCTGCTCCTGTAAGCCTCAGGAAGCAGGAGCATCATACCACAGGAGAGCAACAGGAACAGGAGATCTCAGTAGCCGTCCTGGATACTAATGGGAAACTAAATGGGAAAGATGTATTTACCATAGCCACAAAAAAGAAAACACCCGTGAATAAATCTTACCAATGAAATGAATGTCTTCTATAATAAAAACTTAAAACACTGAAGAACAAAACTGAGGAAGACATCAGAAGTTGAAAAGAACCTCCATGCTCCTAGATCCAAATCTTTAATATCATGAATACGTCTATGTTACCAAAAGCAATCTGTAGGTTTAAGGCAACCCTAATAAAATTTCCAAGGCCGATTCACAGACATACAAAAGACAATTCTAAAGTTTATATGGGACCATAAAAAACGCTAAGGCTAGCCAAGGCAATCCAAAATAAAAATGATAATGCTGAAGGTATCCCTACACCCGCTTTTAAGTTATTCTGCAAAACCACAGAAATATGAAACACCAAGTATTGAGCGAAGAGGTAGAAACAGACATAAAACTTAATGGAAGAAGTAAAGGATGCAAATTCAAATCAACACAAGACTAGATCCCTGAGTAAGTATGCCAAGAATATACATAATGAGAGATGGTACATACAGAATATTAGTGGAAACAACATACCAACATATAGAAAAATGAAACCACATGCTTATCTTTTATTCCATACAAAACTCATGTCCAGATTTATCAAAGTCTTCAACATAAGACCTGATACTCCAAAATCAATAAAAGAGAAAATAAATAGTACACTTTAGCACACAGGCATACAAAAGAACTTTCTGGATAGGATTTCTGAAGGCACAGAAGATAGAACAGACAATTGACAAACTGGGTCTTATGAAACTATAAACCTTCTTTACAGAAAAAAAAATATATATTCAAGTGAGGTTGTATTCTACAGAATGAGACAAATATTTTCCTACTCTTCATCTGACAGAGTATTGGTTTGTAGAATATACAAACAAGACAATATTTTAAAAAGTGAAGAAAACACACAACCCAGTTAAAACCTGTGTGTGGACTGAACAGAGTATTCTATAAGAAAGATGTACAAATACCTAGAAAATATATTTTAAATGTTCCTTACTCTTATCCATGAAGGAAATGAAGATCAAAGCAACATTAAAATGTGATCTCATCCCAATGAGAATGGTTATAATCAAGAAGTTAAAGGACAGTAAATGCTGGCCCGTGTATAAGGGTGAAAAGGGAGTCATGGTTCACTGCTGGTGCCTATGTAAATTAGTGAAGCCACTTTGGGAAGCAACCCAAAATGTTCTAATAAAAAGATTAGCAGTAAACTCCCATGTGCCCCAGCTGTAGCACTCTCTGAAGTATCCCTGGAGACTCCACACCCTATCACAGAGATGCATGCTTAGCCATGTTAACTGTCCATCTCTTCAAAATATCCGGAACTGGATCCACCCAGTTGTTCATCAGTTGATAAATTAATAATGAAAATGTGAAGAAAAATGTATAATGGAATTTTAATCATCCCAGAATGAATAATGTCACAATTTCTTCCCTCATATGGGGATCCAATTTCCAAATCTTTGAGCTATGCATTTAACCTTGCAGAGAGCTTTAGACACCTGGAAGCTGACAATAGATCATTGTGATGGGGAAGGCTTCAACAGGGTGAGAATAAACAATCCAGGTGATGTGAAAGTAGAGAGTGGTAATACTGAGCTTAAAACAGGGATGGAGGGAAGTGATGTAAAAGGCAAGAGAACTGGGTGGAGGAGAGCTAAAAAAATGTGAAAGTTATATTTAAAAAGCATATATAGAAACCTACTAAGTTGTAAGCTTGTTAAAAATTAGAAAAAAATTCAAAGTTGTAATGGAGATACTTTGTCTGGATAATGCTTTTACTAAAACTAAATGAACATTAAATAAAACTCAGTATTGGATGTAGGTTAGAGAACCCTACAGGCCTCCCTAACAATAAGGTTTTTGCCGCTTTACTTTGTTTTCCACTTCAAGTATCTTATTAGACATTAATGGTAAAATTACCACACATTTTACTTACATGTCTGAGAAATCAAGCCAGGTTTCAGCTAGAAGCTTCCTCCTTATGGACCAATTTTTATACCCCTGGATGGTGTTCAGTAGGCTGCTGGGAGAGAAAATGCATCCGAGGTTATACATCTGTGAACCATGTGAACTGAAATATCAACCTCTCAGTCAAGTTTTGTCCATTGGTGCCCTAATATCTTATTACGTTAGAGATCCACTCCAAGGATGGAATTACTGCCTAGTACTGAAAGACCTTTTTTTTTTTTTTTTTTTTTTTAAGCATGACTAAAGAGGTCTTAGGCCCTTTAGGAAGATCTATTACTCCTGTGTAGTCAAATTAATATGGCTCTAAACTGCTCCCTAAAGTCTTATGTCAATACCCACAGACAAATGCTACACTTGCCCTTAATCAAAGAAGCTTCTTTTTGCAATGAATACTCGTGGATGTCCCAGTTGCCAAAAATAAGCAGTGATCAAGAGCTCTTCCCTCACAGGACCTTAATACCACACTTTCTAAGGCTGAAGAAACATCAGTACCAAAGGGGAGATAAACAATTAAAACCAGAAGATGGAGAACATAGCCGTGGAATGCTACCTTCTGGGTCTGAGGCAGGCATTGCCGTCATGATCAGAGTTTGCTACCATCAGTCCTGTCCAATATTCTGGCCCCATTAATTATGCAGCAAGGGTCTATAAGGCCCTACTCCTCCTAGCTCAAATACTGGCTACTTAACTGATGGTTTCTGGGTGAAATGGAGTTCATCTAGGTACCGACTGGCGAGCCCACTATGCCCTTAGGGATAGTGGAACCCATGGGCTTACAAAAAGAAAAACAAAGAAAGGATGAAAGAAAGACATGAAAAGAATTGGTAGGGAAGAGATAGGATTAACTGGGGACAGATAAAATGGGGCTAGGGTTGAGAGTAATTTTATTATAAACGCATGAAATTGTGGGAGAATAGAAGTAACTAACCTTAATCAAAAGGTTAATTCCTGCTAAGACAGAAAGAATTAGTCTTTTCCAGAGAATAGCTCCCACTTAGTTGTTCAATCTCAAGTAGTTAGCCTATGGCACATGTAGAAACAAGCAAAGTCAAAAGGACCCACATACATATCTATATGTATATATATATGTGTGTGTGTGTGCATATACGTAAATACATATATGCATACAAATACAATGATAATACTTTTAAACTGTGAATTTTGGCATGGGGCAGAAGGATTTGGGTGGGTGAGGAAGATGTAGATGCAGAGGTCATGAATGAAGTTCTCAAAAAGAATATATTTCCTTAAGTTACATGGTACACACCAGTCTTCACACTGAGAACATGAATCCTACTTACTCAAGGCAATGATAGACTTACAATGAGAATATGACAATTTCTTGACTACATGTGCATGCACACGTGCATGGGCTCACAGACACACACAAACAGGCGCACACACACACGCGCACACACATGCGCACACGCACACACATGACATTTTGTGACTCCTGAAGTATCATGGCTCCCCTGATGCTACTACAGGTAATCTATCAGTGTCTATTATGTTCTACAGGCCAGATTTATAGATGTCATTGCTTAAATATGGTACTCAGAGAATTTTGCAAAGATTAATAAGACTATATTTCTATTTTATATTTCACTTCTTGCAAGTGAAATTGGGAAACATTATTAAAACTACATTTTCATTTTTTTTTATTTTGTCTAGCAAATAGTAACTTATCAAGATGTTTTCAGAACAAAGGTTCTGGAGCCAAGGGGATGGCTGAGTGTGTAACAGTGCTAGGGGATGGCCAAGTGTGTAACAGTGCTAGGGCATGACTGAGTGTGTAACAGTGCGAGGCTCACAAGCCTGACAAACTAGACTGGATCCCTAGAACATATGTTAAAAAGCCAAATGTGATCCACCCATCTGCAGTCATACTGTGAGAAAGTAGGTGGAGACAGGAGAATTGCCCCAAAGCCAACAGAGCAGCTAGACTGTGTGTACTATGCATCACAGCAGAAACAAGTGAACCTCTGTCTTACAGAGAAAACTGACACCAGAAAATTATTCCTCAACCTCCATTATAGTACAGTATGTATGTGCTCCCCTCAAAAAGCAAATATAAACAGAGAGACAGATAGATTAGAAATAGATGATAGATAGAGAGATAGATAGATAGATAGATAGATAGATAGATAGATAGATAGATAGATAGATAATATTTTTGAGGAATAATGGTTCTGATGATCAAATATGTAAGCAATACACTATTTAAATTATCACCTCCTTGCATATTTGTAATGCTATGCAATTGAATCCTCTTTAATATGGTTACATTATAATTCTATTTTGTTTACCTTTATCGTGTGTGCATATATGTGTATATGCACATACATGTGTTGTTCAGTGCACAACTTGCATGAGTTGGTTCTCTCCTCTATGATATGGTTTCTGGGGATTGAATTCAGGTCATCAGGCTTATCAATAAGCACCTTTAGCTGTTGAATTAACTCTCTGATCTTAGTTTGTAATGTCTTATATCCTGATATAAAAAATATTTAATTTTACCAGGATTTCCTGGAAACCAACAAGTTCAGTATTTGGTGCCATTTCAGTGTGTTAAATAAGACCATAATAGATTCCCATGGCATAACTAACATCTGGAAGTCATGAGTCAAAATTATCACTGATGATATTTAATAGGAAAACATAAATAGTTGTTAGAAATGAATAATATCATGAAGATGGGTTTTCATCCAATATGATTGCCATGCCAATCTTTTTTTTTTTTTTTTTCGAGACATGGTTTCTCTGTGTAGCCTTGGCTGTCCTGGACTCACTTTGTAGACCAGGCTGGCCTCGAACTCACAGCGATCCACCTGCCTCTACCTCCTGAGTGCTGGAATTAAAGGCATCCGCTACGACGCCCGGCACAATGCCAATCTTAATAGGAGATACTTTTAGAAAAATGGTCCTCTTTTGTATCAAATAACACAAGGAATAAGGTCAGCATCTACTGTATCAGTAATGGTTAGACATTAATAATTGAATTATAAAATTACTGATTGTCCCTAGTAACAATCAGTAGTAGATTTTCTTTAGGTTGAAAGATAAGTTGATGCCAGAAGATGCAACATTAACACTTAATTCCTCTCTAATTACTGCAATCTATGTCTCAAAATTAAGAAAGAATTTGATGACTACGATTCATACTATGTTAAACATAATATTAAATAATCTTAGTGCTTAGTATCTATCAAGAATGGATTTTAAAAAATTACTGAGACTATATTTTTTAAATTGACAAACCTTACGCTATTAGTTGAGTGGTCAGTTTGCTCCAGCAGTATAAATAGCAAGTACTAAGTTACATTTACACTTTATGTTCTAATAGATAAATATTTTAATAATAGAATATTACTTTTTGATTGGATCAGAAAAACAACTCTTAACTTTTCATTAAAATGCATTAACAGTCCATCCTACGGCGATGAAAAATGTACTTAGAACACATCCTAACAAACAAGGATTAGGGATAAGATACGCTAAGAGGAGACTAACAGACATTTTTTTTTTTTTCCTGTTTGAAAATCCTGTCAGTGCAGGCATTTCTGTTCTATGTACGGTCTCTGGGCTGCAGTTGGAGCCATCTGTCAGAATGGCAAACTGCCTATTCATAAATTAGTTGGACCATTTCATCAGGGCGAAAATGCCAAGGCGTAATAACTACAAAGGAGCAGATTATATACTTCAGCAACTGCAGCATCTACAGAATCTCGTCTCCTCAGCGCGGCTGCTGCCATGGAGGAGAAAGCCATGTTGTCCACCTGGAGTGAGGCATGAACACAGGCTTGACGGAACACTTTAAAATTACCTGAAGTATTTTAAAAGCACACAAATTTTGAACTGAAAAAAAATTTTTAAGAATGCACTGAGGTACTTTATGAGGCACAAGTTCAAACTAACTACTGTAGGACATATAAATAAATTTATACTCATTAGATAACTTGAAACTTCTGCCTGAGGTCTTCATCTACGGGCAATCTCCCACAGCAAGTAACAGCTCCAAAGAATAGGGTGTAGGTTTCAGATTTGGGCAATGGAAAGTTCTCTCTTGCATTTATTTTTATTTCTGTTGCTGAAATAAAATACCCTACAAAGGGCATGCTAAAGAGAAAAGTATATTTTAGCTCGTAACTCCAGGTTATTATGTGTCGCTATAGAGAAGTCACAGTGACAGGACCTTGGAGCAGCTGGCTGCATCAAATCTACAATCAAATTATCAGAGAAGTTAACGCATGCAAAGCACATGCTCACTTGTGCTCAGCCCAATGTCTCCTCTCTTCTCCGGTTCTGAATGGTTCTGAAAACTGTGAGCTATGTCGTCCCATGTCAGCTACCTTAGTTAAGACAACACCTCACAAGCACGAGATTACAGACTCGCCTGATGTGGACGTTCTTTTATTGACACTCTTGCCAGGTGATTCAAGGTTATATTAAATTACCGATTGCAGCTAGCTAGCACAGTGTCTATTTCATTAAGTAATCAGTATTCTTAGGCTTTTCATATCAATAACTAGCTGGGAGTAATTACTGTATTAAGCTTCACTAAAATAATATTATGTAATTTATCTAAAATTTATCAGTTGAGAACAGTTGTTCTGCTGGTTGTCCTGAAGTGTGCCGTGGTCTGGGGAGAGCCTAGACTTTGTCAGTTCTCTCCTGGGAAGCTCAGGCCCCATGAAGCACAAAACTAGAAATGCAAGCTCTGGGTGGAAAAGGGCAGGGTTAAAGGGCTCAGGGCTCTGAAGCAGAGCCAGGCAGCAGTGAGGGCCTGGCCTGACTTGGGCCTGTTGGTGGCTGCTTTTTGGGCAGCTGGTAACTGAGGCTTGCTGGGCAGAGGAGGGAGCCCCCGTTTTGGCTGTGGCCTTGCTGGTGCCCATAGCCACGGCAGCCCTAGAATGATGGTGGAAATAAGTGGTCAGTGCTAGCACACAGGGGAATGGCAGAAGCTAGTGACGCCTGTAAAGCCCCAGGCGTCCAGAAGCTCACAGTGGCCGAGCTTGTGGCTGCCTCGTTGCCAGCCAAGCTTGGAGCACTCGGTGGCCATTCTTCATGGACCCCTTTCTTCTCCAGAATAATTGAGGAGTCTTGGGCATTCATGTGGAGGAATGGAGTGAGAGATCAAGCATTTCTTTCACGAATCAGGGACATTAAAAAGCTCAGGCAGTGGGAAGTGTTTCAAAAGTGAACGTGTTTGTTTCGGTGTGCTAGCAGTGCCAGGGATACTTGCTTCACCTGTAACTAAATGCCTCTATCATAAGAGGGAACAACAGTACTTAATTATCCTACAGGTAGGAGAAGAACTCCAGGCACGGTCAAAGGTCATTGCTTGAGAGCCAAGACACCAAGGCAGCTCATTAGCATAGGGTGGGTATCTCCAGGAATCCCCAGGTCCTTGCTGAACTGGTTTCTCATGAGGAAAGGTCCGGGCTTGTACTCTTCCCTGGGGGCTAAGTGGTGCTTCTTAGAGGTTCTGGGTTTCCCCAGACCAGGCAGAGAGGGAGGGAGCCCCACTGAGAAATGGAGTCCATCTTCTTATACTGAGCTCAGAGGCTACCCAAAGCACCATACTTCGAACTTAACAGAAGAATTTTACCAGAAGGACTTTTTCAAATACTAGTTTTAGCACCTGGAGAGATGGCTCAAAGAGACTGGCTGCTCTTCTAGAGGACCTGGGTTTAAGTATTAGCACAAATATGGATGGTCACAACTATTTGTAACTTTAGCACCAGAGAGTATCTGGTACCCTCTTCTGGCCTCCATGGGGACAAATCAGCATGTACATAATAAATAAATTAATTTACGTTTACCTTTATTTCAGATATCATTCATAAAATAGCAATGGTTGTTTCTTTATATTAATTGTAATAATAAGATGCATGCAAATATCCTCTTAGATCCATTTTTTATCAGGAGAATACTAATTTGCAAAAAAAAAAAAACCCAGAAAATATTCTGTACACTCTCATAATTTCATTGATTGCTTCAAATATTTTGATTATTTTAATAATGGGTTTTAGCTAAAGACACTTCATTACATTTTGCATCATTTTTTTTACAAGTAACATATTTATGATTCTTTTCAAAGTTATATTTGCTTAAAGTATAAAAATGCAACCAAGCGCTTTGTAAAAAGTTCAAATAAGGTGACCGTGAAGTCATTCTCACAGTGGTATTTGCATTTTTCAAAAAATTCTGTACTGACAAAAGTTAGATTTCGTCCATCATTGACAATAGAGGGCCACGTGAATGCCCATGGACAGAGGAAGTGAAGGCAGACATAATGTGTAATTTACGATGTACAATCCTGGCCTTATTCCATAATGAAAGTGCTCAGGTCTTCCAGCAATGGCAGCTGCAGTGCAGTTGCAATATTACTCTATTTTTTACATTATATCATTTTTTTTCACTTGCTGGAAAGGTCATCCTGTAAAGAGATAAAATACATTGGAATTGCGGCATCATCAAAACTTTCAAAGGCTAGTCCTTTGAAAAATTAGATACTTTCTCAAACTTGAGTGTTCAAGAAGTTTTAATTTAATGAAATAATTAGCTTGAAACATTAAGCCAATAAGTTATGAAGAAAATTTATGAGTCAACCCTCAGTCTCTTTTTCCTTTGTGTGTTTTCACTCTTATTAAGCATGAACATACTTGTTCTAGAGTAAATATTGTAAAGTGGAAAAATCATGACCGTTGAGTCCTAGAAATTAAACCTTGAAATGTGCCTGAAACATTTGATTATTCTAATGTTCCTGAGGACATCATATACTAACCCAGCATGTGGGGCCAAGTGACCACAAACTAAAAGCAAGGAAATCTGCTCCAGACTGAATCATTCCCCTTTCTAAGTTATTGCTGTAAGTGATATTATCATGGACATGCAAAACTAGTTAATGCAGGAAGTTGGTACCGGGAGTGTGGACACTGTTATCAGAGAAACTGGCTTGTGGTTTTTAGGACATTAGAATTGGTTTGAGGAACAGATATGGAAGACGTTAAGGATGTGGAATCAGAAAGCTCTGGAATGCTATAGGAGAATATAATCGGAGATTCTGATGGAAGCCTAAGAGATTAGAACATTAAAAGATACTCAGAGAATATAATGACTGAGGTCATGACATTTTAGACTTGAACACAATGTTGCAAGTTAGCCCAAAAAATAATCAATCCATTTCTAACGTATGTCATAATCATAAAGAAAAGCATTTATTTTAAACTGATAAACTAAGTTGTCAAAGACAAAAAATAAGAAATATTTTTTAGTATCATGTATGAGTGTGTGTATGTGTGTGTGTGTGTGTGTGTGTGTGTCTGTATGTTTGTTTCTGTGCGTTTGTGTCTGTGTGGGTACACAGGAGGCAGGTACCAGCAGAGGCTGGAAGAGGTTGTCAAATACCCCGCTTAAGAATCATTTAGAAGGTATTAAAGCATTTCTCTGGCTGTCTTGGTGAACTCCATTCCTGAGATGAAGAGGTCCTGAAAGTTTTGCTTCCTATCCCACACAGACTGTAAAATGTCTCCTCCACAAGCTTTGGCTGGAATATTCAATTCAAGCAAATGGGCCCAGGTTGCCATGTCACAGCTAATAAAGCTGTAACATAAAACAAATCTTCCCTTCTGAGTTGTTTCTGTCATGTGTTTGATTATGGTTTTGAAAAGTAATCAATACAATGATGAAATCCAAAATAATGAAAAAAGAACACACACAAAGGTATCTGTGCTTTATATAACTTAAGAGACCTTCAATATCTGATACAGTGCCTGAGACACAGCAGAAGAAAGGAGAGTATCATCAGCTCTCTCTATGTTGAAAAGTAGCTTTCATCATCACACTGCAGCTGAGCCTGGCACACTCGCCGTGAATGGGCACCTTTAGTTAAAAGATGCAACTCTGCTTTCTGCTAAACACAAACGCCTCTGAGAAAGGGAAGAAGGCCAAAGCCAAGGACAGAAAGAAACAATGAGGCAACAGAACAGGGGATAGTTAAAGGAACAAAAGAAAATTCAACGCAAATTAAAGAATGAGATATCTCAAGTGCAAGGTGAAAAATAGAAAGCTCAAAATTATAAAAATTTCATATAACCAGATCATCACATCAGCAATGCCTGTGAGTTTTTGTATTATACTCTGACATGTGTCTTCTCCTCTTTGTGAAATATAGTGTATTAGATAAAAACAATGGATAAGATAACGGCGGCACCATTACCATATATGTAATCAGCCTTTCTCTGCCATTAATAAGAATTTAGAAAGGGATCCTGGCATGATTCCATAATAGAAAACAAGGCTGATGTGATTGATGCAGTGAGGGTATATTGCTTTTCTAGTGAGGAAGAAAAAGGCAGAGGCCAGAGAACACAACAAGGAAAGCAAATAGAAATGAATTAACTTAAGGACTTACTTGATCTTTAGTTAAAGTGTAAATCAGTGTTGTGATTTTATCACCCACTCAAGATATCAGCCTAATGTTTACAAATTCCGGAATGGCAGGTGTCTATAGCTACACTTCTACATATGGCACCATTCAGCAACTGTTTGGAGAGTGAGAGCTATAATTTGGAAATTGATGTAAGCAGGAAGGAATTGAATACATGATGGTATGATTTATGTCAGCTTTAGTGAGAAATTTCTCTAGAAAAATATCAATGTATGTGAAAGTTAATAGATTAGAGAGGCTCTGCCTTAGTCACATGAGCTTAGCTTGATGACAACATAATTGATCCCTTATAATTTATACTACAACAAAATAGCTGTGCTTTGTTTTCTGATTTACTGGTCAGGAATCCACTCATACTAAATTAGCTGAATGTTAAACATGGTTTTAATTACAATCATATATTAAATTATAAGTGAATAATAATTAGTCTGTACAATTCCATGCTGACACGATTTTCTCTCATGTACTACATAGTTAAAGCAGTCCTAAGACAAATGATTATAGCCCTTTCTGTTTCAATAGTAACTGCAAGTCAAAATACTTGACCTTTCTACTTAAATAGTATGTCTCAAACTCAGTGACTATTACAATATAGGATGATAGAGTTCTCTAGAGGAACAGAAATGATAGAACTAATTTATATTCATATCCATCAATATATTTTAAAGAGTGTATTAAATCAATTTAAACAACATGGTCAAAAGTCTAAGCAGAATTAGTCACTCTGTCCTTCAGTCTGTGTGCTTCAGCAGTCAGATTAGTCCAACAGTAGGCTGAGAATGCTGAAGTTGCACTTCTGTACGTCAGGTTATGCCAGCTCTCCCAAACCAAAGGCCTTGACTATGACACAAGAGCTGCTTTTCTTCAGTCTCCTTGGGAATAATCAGAGGCTACAAAAGGATAACTGAACTCAGCAGGTGCAGGATATGGCAAGAGAGTCTGGTTTATTTTTATTTTATTATTTTAGTTTTAGATGCCTGTATATTTTGGAGAGAAAGAGAGAGACAGACAGACAGACAGAGACAGAGACAGAGACACAGAGTCAGAGAGAGACAGAGACAGAGAGACAGAGACATAGTCAGAGACAGAGACAGAGACAGAGAGAGACAGAGGAAAGGTGAGGACTTGGGTGAGTGGGGATGTACGGAGGATCTAAGAGATTTTAGAAAATGGGAAATCAAACAATATATAATATATTATACATAATATAATACACTATCTATCTCTCTATATATAGTATAAAAATTTAAATTCCAATTAAAAAAATAATTAATCTTCCATGGCTGTTGTTATCGGGGCTACTACCAGAAGTTGCTACCTGAATTTGAGGTAGATCTTCCCACAGTTAAGGTAAAAGACAGAATCTAATACAAAGGCACCCACAGTCCAACCTCAAAATCTATCCGCTTCATTGAATCTCCCTGTTCAACAGATCCTACATTGTGTCATTAAAGCCCACCATTACATATTGTTTCAGCAGAGACTCTGGCTTACTGTATTTTTGGAGGAGCCGATATCCTCTATTTCTAACGAACAGCAAAGCAATGCATGCTGTCCCTGGCCAAGTATAGTCTGAATAGAAAATATCAAAATAAATTGTGAGTAAATTTACCTTTTTAAGTCTGCATGATTAATGACATTACCAAGTTTTATGAGACAGAGGCTTGCATAGTTAATCTTGGCTTTCCTTATTGTTCTCCAAAACTGGAAATCACCAGGTAAACATTCAGAGCTAGCCCAATCGGTAAAAAGAGGCCAAATGGAAGAGACTCAACATGCGGCATATGTTCATCATTCAGGAATCTGCCAAGCAGATGACTGAAGGCATCTTAGGTCACTCAGTAGCAGCCAGCTCCTGAATTGCCTGCAAGTTAATGAAAAGGCCTAGCTGAGTACAGCTAATTTGAATGATACAGGCAACCAAAACCAAAACTATCATCTGAAAAAGCATTTGTCATCTCAGCAGGTACTTGTGCTGTGTGTTCCATAATAATAGTTAAACATAAAATGTCAGTGGGCATTGCCAGCAAGTCAAAGGTCACAGAGACAGTCCCAACCTAGATGTACTTTCTCTAATCAATACATCATGTCAGTGCCACCAAAACCCACCTTCTTTGAGTTCTTTTATGCTTTTTAATTACTCAATCAATTTTGTAGAACCTGTTTAAAAGTTTTGCCTTCTGTGTCTCATTTGTTGTTTGCCAGAGTAGAGTGCGTTTAGTAAATGCCTTTTTCTTGACTCTTTGTATGACTTGTAACTTAATGCCAAGACTCAGGTATTGTGGGTAAGATATTTTAGTATCCTACTTACTGGGGTATGCTCCAATGAGTACTCATTGATCATCTAAACTAACTTCCTCAGATACGTTGGATATGTGTTTGTTGTTTAATGATTTGGCTGGACAATATTTTTGAAGTTAATTCCACCTTTTACCTACTGTAAGCCTTTTAATATTCCTGATAGAGTGTAGTCTTGGGTTATACCCAATCTCGCTGATCACCAGCAAGTAGCTTCATCTGGCTCTTTTCATCTTTCCTGGACCTTCCTGTTAATGGTAATGCTGGTTGGTGTCTATTGTGATAGTCAGCTGTTATTTTTTTCCTAATAGGCAGCAGATGCTCTATTGTTGTAGACAATATTATGGGGAATACATTGTTTTCCAGTTGAATCTGGGAAATATGGACTCTTTTGCGGAGCAGAATGTTGCCAGTCTTTGAGACTGATCCAAAAAATTCTCATTGCCATGTTTTGCACTAGTTTTCTGTTTTAAATTTCTACCACATCTATCATTGCATTGGGATGTCAAGCATAGAGTTTCCAGTTCTGGCTTTGTTACTCATTGTAGCCAACTTCCTGTTCCCTGTTATAAAAAGATACAATTTCACTCGGCAGTCCAGACAGATGTCTACCTTGCTCACCTGAGATGTGGTTTAAGACTATGACTTAAATTTTCTTAGTGACATCCTTGTTCACCTAGCAAGATTCCAGCAAGCAATGATGACTTCTGTCCTTCTAGGTCTATCTCTTTATGAGCTGGTTCAGAGAGTTGGAACCCAGTGTTCTCAGAATGCTGAATTTGAGAGTGAGATTCTGCACCGTGATACTGGTAGGTCAGTGAGGAGGCCAGAGTCGAAGCTTTTGGAATAGAAATTCCAAGACCCAGAGCTGAGACTATCAATGGCAAGCTGCCTCTTACATCATGAAATTATAGCCTTGAATAAAATTAGAGCCCCCTTATCTAGGAATTGGTGGGGAAATACATACAGATCTTATTTTAAATTTTATTAATCATTTGTGGGTATATTGTGCATGAGTATGAATGTGTGTGTGTGTGTGTGTGT
>OU015750.1:55067646-55090572 GCA_907169655.1 Acomys percivali
AAAACAAAGAGAATTACAGACCAATTTCCCTTAATAAATTTGGTGCAAAAATACTCAAAATATAAACAGAATCCAGAACACATCAAAAATAGCATTCATCATGACCAAGTAGGCATCATCCCAGGTATGAAGGAGTGGTTCAATATATGCAAATCCATCAATGTAATTCACTGTATAAACAAACTGAAAGGGAAAAAAAAAAAACCAAACACACTATCATCTCCTTAAACACTGAAAACGCATTTGACAAAATCCAATACCCAATCATGTTAAAAGTCTTGGAGAGACTAGCAATACAAGGCACTTACCTAAACATAGTAAAGGCTATATATAGCACGCCTATAGCTAACATAAAACTAAATGGAGAGAAACTTAGATCTATTCCCCTGAAATCACGGAGAGTAGAAGGCTGTCCACCCTTTTTGTGTCTCTACAATATAGTACTTTAATCCTAGATACAGCAATAAGACAACAAAAGGAGATCAAAGGGATAAAACATGGAAAGGGAGAAGTAACAGCATCACTATTCACAGATGGTGTTATTGGTACATAAGTGACCCAAAACTTCCACCAAAGAACACCTACAGCTGATAAAAATGTTCAGCCAATTGGCTAGATAAAAGAATAATTCAAAAAATCTATAGCCCTCTTGTATACAAATAACAAAAAGGCTGAGAAAGAAATGAGGAAAACTACACCCTTTCCCAATAGCCACAAATAATATGAAATATGTTGGTATAAGTCTAACCAAGCAAGTGAAAGACTTGTATGAAAAAAAACTTCAAGTATCTGTAGAAAAAAATTGAAGTAGATATCAGAAGATGGAACAATCTCCCTTGCTCATTGATAGGTAGGAATAACATAGTAAAAGTGGCCATCTTACCGAAAACAACCCATATATTCATATGAAATTCCCATGAAAATACCAACACAATTATTTACAGACATTGAGAGAACAATTCTCAACTTCATATAGAAAAACAAATAACCATAATTAGGTAAGAAAATCCCACACAATAAAAGATCTTCTGGCGGTATCTCCATCCATGATCTCAAGCTCTACTATAGAGCAATAGTTATAAAAACTGCATGGTACTGTCATAGAAACAGACTGATGTATCAGTGGAATTGAATCAAAGACTTAGAAAAAAACCCAAATACCTATGGACACTTCATTTTTGACAAAGAAGCCAAATCCATACAATGGAAAAAAGAGAGCGTCTTCAACAAATGTTGCTGGCCTAACTGGATGTCTACTTGTAGAAAAATGCAACTGGACCCATATTTATCACCCTGCACAAGACTAAAATCCAAGTGGATTAAAGACCTCAATATAAAACCAGATATACTAAGTCTGTTACAAGAAAAAGTGGGGAAGATCCTTGAGTTCATTGGCACAGGAGACAACTTCCTGAACAGAACACCGATAGCTCAGCCTCTAAGATTAACAATGTATAAGTGGGACCCCATGAAAAAAAAAGCTTCTGTAAGACAAATGACACTGTCAACAGAACAAAAGGACAACCTACAGACTGGGAAAAGATCTTCACCAACCCTACCTGTGACCGAGGGCTAATATCCAAATATAAACATCTCAAGAAATTAAATATCACCAAATGAAATAATCCAATTTAAAAATGGGGTACAGAACTACAGAGAATTCTCAACAGAGGAATATTTAAAGGCTGAGAAACATTTAAGGAAATGTTCAGCATCCCTAGTCATCAGGGAAATGCAAATCAAAACAACTCTGAGATTCCATCTTACACCTATCAGAATGGCTAAGATCAACAACTCAAGTGACAGCACAAGCTAGCAAGGAAGTGGAGAAAGGGGAACACAGCACTCCTCCATTGCTGGTGTGAGAGCAAACTTGTAAAATTGATTTGGAAATCAACCTTGTGCTTTCTCAGGAAATTGGGAATAGTGCTACCCCAAGAACCAGCTATACTACTCCTGGGCATATACCCCAAGATGCTCTACCATACAAAAAAGGATATTTGCTCAACTATGTTCATAGCAGCTTTACTCATAATAGCCAGAATCTGGACACAACCTAGATGTCCCTCATCTGAAAAATGGATAAAGAAATTGTGGTACATTTGCACACTAGGATACTACTCAGCTATTAAAAACAAAGAGATCTTGAATTTTACAGGAAAGTGGATGGAAAATAATAAAGATCATCCTGATTGAGGTAACCCAGATCTAGAGAGACAGGCGTGGTATATACTCAAGTGGATATTAGCCACATAATATAGGCTAACCACACTGCAATTCAGAGACCTAAAGAAGCTAAATAACAAGGAGGAAGCTAGGGAGGATGCTTAATTCTCATTGAGGAGGGCAAATAGAAGTGACACCTGAAGCAGTTGAAGAGAAGGAACAGGACAGGGGACCAGCAGGGGATAGAATCTGATGCTGAGACTTACAGCCAAACTTTATGATGGAGGGCAGAATGTCTTATGGAAAAGTTGGGGATAGAAGGACTTGGAGGGGACAGGAGCTCCACAAGGAGACCAATGGAGCCAACAAATCCAGGCACGGAGTGGTACTGCAGAGACTGACCCAAAGCCATGCATGGTGAGGATCTTGAACCTCTGCTCAGAGGTAGCAAACAGGCAACACAGTCTCCTTGTGGGTCCCATAATATGGGGAGTAGGGACTATTTCTGATGTGGACTATGGTGCCCACTTGTTGATCAATTCCCCCTGGTGGGGTGGCCTTGCCATTCCATAGAGGAAGAGGATACAGGCAATCCAGATGAGACTTGATAGCCTGAGGGCAGGTGTTAGTTAGGTGAAGAGAGCTCCCCCTTTCTGAGGACTACAGAAAGGGAGGAGGATGAATGAGGAAGAATGGGATGTGAGGGTGAGGAGGGAGGGGGCTACAATCAGGATGTAAAGTGAGCAAACTTATAAAAGATAAAAAGAATAAAAACAAAACAAAAAGTACAGAAGCACAGAAAAAAAAAAGAAAGCCATTGTTAAATGCATCTTATATGATCTAATATCACAATAGATGTGCATTGATTTATTACGTGACTAAAACTACAACCTGAAAGTAATTGAGACCGTGGAAAAATGAATTGTGAGTTTACAGAGAACATAAAATAATCGAGTAAACTAAAAATATCTAATATACATCCATCCTCATTCGTCTCATTTTTTAAAAATTCTTTTCCAATTGCTGACACTTTATCTTGAAAAGTCTGTATGGTTATTCCTCTTTATTGGACCAGATGTCCAAACTTTTCACAGGCTTAGTTGTTTGTTCCTGAAAGAGATAAAAGCAATTATTCTATCTGTCATGTTTTGTTGTTCACTTGCCAACATAATAGTCTAAGTTAGTGAAGTAAATAATGCATTATATTCACCGAAGTGAACCTACTTAATTTCTCAGAAGTTTCTACTGTTGCTCACACGTATTCTCAACCCAATGATAAATATAAAGAAAGAAACAACATATGAGAATAAAGCAAGCATTTCCTTGGGCTTTTCCACTCATGTGCTTTGCTATATGACAATATGTTAAATAAGCATATCTTCTGCTTTTAAGAATAACAATGTAACAAAAAACCTTCCAGACCCCCTCTCTTACAGGAAATGGGCGGGGGGTCATTCTCTTAAAGCTTTGTCCAGTTGATTTGGGATGAATAATACCTTTGTAGGGCCTCAAATAAAACTGGAAAAATGGTTAAACAAGCTGGGAATCGCATTTGTGGTCCAGTTTCTAAATGTTGAGAAATTCCAGGCTTTATTAGGGTCCTATGTGGGACAGTCTGAAATGCTGGACCAATCGGGATTGGGAGCTTTCTTCGAAGCTGTCCTAGGAGCTGTCTTGTTCTGATGAGGAGCAGCAGCTGAAGCACTTCGCCATGAAACATGAAGGGTATAGGATGTCAGTGTTCAGCATGCTGAGAGGAATGAATCCTGTCTTGTCTGATCCAATGTCACTGTCCAGTTCTTTTGTTCTGAAAATGTATGAGCTATTGAGGGTTATTTTCAATGGAAGGAGGTTATAAGTTATTGGTCTTATGTAGCGAGAGAACAAGGTTTGATGCAGGAATGTCCCGATTTTCCAGTATCTTCCATTCTTAGGTATAGAGATAGGAGTGAAAAGAAAGAAGAGAGAATATAAAAAGATATAGGGAAGAAAGAACAAAAAGTAGACTAGTGAAACCACTCCTCAATTCAATGCCTTAATTGTTACCCAAAAAGTTATTTTTAATTCACTGGTTTAGAATTTTGTATATAGATGCAAAATAAGTTTAAATTTTAGATATAGTGGTATAGAATTCAAATTTAAAATTATTCTTCACACACACACATATATGTATATATTTCTACTCTAAGATGAGGCATTGTACCCATGTAACTCAATTATAATACAGAGTTTACCTCCAATACTTTGAAAGTGTTATTGCAGACTGTTTAGGATAAATAAGTTATACAAGTTGTCAATTGATCAAATCATGGTCATGTCAATTACTAGTCTACTTTTATCACAAGAATCTACATCTTAGGTACAACAGACATATATGATTCTATAGAAAGATAAGGTAAAACAGATAAGGTCTTCAAAAACCTCAGAGACATACAGAATATGGCATTTAAGTTGTTTTTTATTATTTTAAATATTCACTGACAATGAAACAGGTTAATTCCTGGCAACACCCAGCATATCTCAAAGAGGATGATGAGCACCAAAGAACCTCCTCATGGAGATGGCTTCAGTGTGTCAAACAAGCCAATGGGCAAAATGTCCTTGTTTCCAGCACAGACAGAATTCTGTCTGAAAATGGGCTAGTGTGAATGCAGCCAGAGTTAACAGCTACACTCTGCCAAGACACAGTAAGCAAGTCCTCAATAATTCTTACCTCACAAATATGTCTGTCAGATATATTAAGCCTGAAGGTTGAAGATGATGCTCCAGTGTTATAGAGAGTTTTGGGTGACTGCTCAGGTAGCAAACTATCTCTTTCATCTTCTCATTTGGGAAGCTGCTAATCTTCACTCCCTTGATACTCAAGTAATTAATTTGATTCCATCTCAATCTTTGATGGGGTTGAAGACCAGATAATTTAGTTTTACAATTAAGCTTAGTTGTTTAGATGTCAAGATGTTTTTAGGTCTAGATAAATATTTTAATTTGATAATGATGAAATATGATAGATTTTGATTTACATTCAGAATTTTAGACACACCAAGATAGGAAAGATATTCTCTTCAAGGCTGCCAAATACACTAGGAATGTAACATTTATATAATTTCTGATTATTTCATGATTCTTCTTGTTGTAGGTAGTTTATTGTATGTATGTGCAATAGTATAAATGTACATGTAAAAAATAAAAAAATTATTCAACAGAGAAAAGAATAGCATTAATGTAAGAGGTGGAGATGAACATGATTCAATATTCAAAATATCAGTGTTGCCTTATAGGAGTACCATTTGTGTATTCATCAAAATACAATGCTAAAGTTATTTTTCATGAAAAAGAGTTTGTAAATTGCCACTTTACATGAATGAATATTTTTTTAATCTTTCTCAAGGTAACTTGTCATTTGAAAACACAAGACGCTAATATACAGTCCAGATAGAAGTAGGCATATTATATAGAAGGAATAATGGTGATGTCATGGCGGTCAATGCTGCTACTATTAGCATGGTTATACTATTATTGTTATTACTATTACTACTACTACTACTACTACTACTACTATTATTATTATTATTATTATTATTATTATTATTATTATTACTTTGAGATAGAATCTGACTATATAGCCTTCTTTGGGCGGTAACTCTCTGTTGACCAGCCTCGAAGTCACAGACATCTACCTGCCTCACCCCCCACCAGTGTTGAAGTGAAAACAATGCCTTATCCTCCCCGCTGTGACACATTTTAAAGAGCAGAACAACACTTCTGGGAGTTCTCTCTTAGTCATTTGTTTTTGTTCTTATTTTTGTTTTTGTTTATGACCTTGCATCTAGCCAAGGAATTAATTGCAAGGCAAATGATCTCCTAGGGTACTTTTCAACAGCACATACATCTGTTCAGTATGCTCTCCCCTAAAATAATATTTTTTCATCCGATGCATTAGCACTTTCTCCGATCATTCTGTTTGATCTCCTGACATCTCTGATATTCTGACATGGTTTCTATGATAATTCATTTTAGAAATTATAGTTTTATTTGCATTTCTCCATTCTCCTATTTCATTAGAAAAGAGAAAAACGTTCCTTAAAATGTCAAATTTAACATTATTTTCATAGCTTTTGATAAAATGATGGACACATTAACAATTGAATATATGTCTGTTAAAGAGAAGAAATTGCTTTTTTAAAAAAATATATTCATCTTTATTTTTAAAGTTAGATTAGACCATATTTTTTCCTTTCTTTTTTTAAATTTTATTAATTTATTCTCTTTTTTTTTCAGAGTTTGAGCCAAATTTATTTCACATGCATATCTTGATTGACCTGCACCATAGGGTCTGTAGAAACAGTGGGAAAAGTTGCCAATGTTTGACAACTTGGAAAGTGTATGTAAAAACTTACTATTCTGATGTCCCCTAAATTTGCTAGTTTTAGTAAAATGGAGCTTCAATCTCCAATGAGCAATACCCCTACCCAGTCTAGCCGATGGACAGGACATTCTCCACCGTTAAGTGGAGAAGGGGATCTGACTTTCACACAAACTCTGGTGCCCCATATCGGACCATGTCCCTTGGATGGGGAGGCCTGGTGGCACTCAGAGGAAAGATAATAAGTCACCAAGAAGAGACTCGATACCCTAGGAGCATATACAGGGGGAGGAGGTCCCCCTCAGTCACAGACATAGGGGAAGGGAAGGAGAAGCGGGAGGGAGGAAAGAAAGGGAAGATACAAGGGATGGGCTAACAATTGAGATGTAATATGAATAAATTAATTAAAAAATTTTTAAAAACCAAAAAAAAAAAAAACCGAAAAACAAAAAACAAAAAAAAAGAATAATTTATCCAGGAACAGGCAGATGACGCCAGTGAGAAAACATGGGGTGCAATTTCAGAGAGGATGAAGGAAGAAGATAGGCTCCCTTCTGTCCTTGGGAATGGCTAGGTCTTGCTTATAAATAAGCAAATATTAATTTATTCTTGTTATATCTCTATGGTTATCCCATCCCTTGTATCCTCCCATTATCCCCTCCCTCCCACTTTCCCCTTATTCCCCTCCCCTATGACTGTTCCTCAGAGGGATTACCTCCCCCTGTATATGCTCATAGGGTATCAAGTCTCTTCTCGATGACCTGCTGTCCTTCCTCTGAGTGCCACTAGGTCTCCCCCTCCAGGGGACATAGTCAAATGTGAGGCACCAGAGTACATGAGAAAGTCATATCCCACTCTCCACTCGTGTGGAGACTGTCCTGTCCATTGCTCAAGACCCAACTATTCCACTCCTTGGAATATACCCAGAAGATGCACCAGCACACAACAAGAAAATTTTCTCAACCATGTTCATAGCAGCCTTATTCATAATAACCAGATCATGGAAACAGCCTAAATGTCCCTCAGTAGGAGAATGGATAAAGATACTGTGGTACATGTACACTATGGAATACTACTCAGCTATTAAAAACAAGGAATTCTTGAAATTTGTGGATAAATGGATTGAGCTAGAAATGATTATAATGAGTGAGTTAAGCCGGAAGCAGAAAGACTCAAATGGTATATACTCACTTATATCTGCATACTAGCCCAATGGGCATGTCCCACGAAAGCCTTTCCTTATCAGGAAACTGGGACAGAGGGGAGAACATCCTATTGGGACTCTAGATGAGAAACCATGTGAGAATCCAGTGGAAGGATCCATTGGGTCCTAGAAACCTACAAGTAGAACATTATGATAGGCAGATTTGGGCCAAGGGATCCTGCTCAAACTAAGGCACCAGCCAAGGACAATACAGGTGGTAAAATTTAAACCCCCACCTAGACCATATTTGTATTACTCATCTTTCTGCATTTGGATAGCTCTAATCCAAAAAGTCCTTGATTAGAATTACTTTTATTTCTCTGATTTTCACCAAGTACGGAGAGTTCCAAACAAATTACTATGGCAAGCTCTTATATTCTGACACAAGTAAAATGTACTTTCTACAGGAGGCCATTTCTAAACTCATCAGCTCTTTAATTGAATGATTTTGAGAACATCTTAAAAAGTAGTGAGATCATAAAAGAAATATGTGCAGTAAGACTACTTTTTTAATATCTCAATCTGTCAGCCCTTCATCTCAACACATATGTTTTGGAGTGCAATAAAACAAGATGAAAGAAGACAATTGAGAGTATTAAAAATGTGTTCAGTCATTGCGTTGTCTGAGCATGAGCGTGGTAGAGCAATAATCTTAGAATCTGCTGTAACAGAAATCTATAATAGGAAAGAGCTTCACAGGAGTGAAAACGTGCTAGGATTGCACATATTAAGCAGATATCTACATGAAATAAAAATGTACATTGTTAAATTCTATATGTGAAAATATTTACAGTACTGTGATGTTTAAAATCAATATAATAACAAGTCATACAACAGAAATAACACATAACACAATAACATCATGTGTTTCTGTGTGTGTGCATATGGATATATGTATATACATACATATATGTAACAGCATAATACAATAACAAGTATGGTGTTATCCAACATAAAATAAGTGTAAATGTTAGATAATGAGGAAGAACTGAGTGCAGGTAATGGACACTTGATTCAAAACTAATTCTTTTTCTAGTATTAACTCTGTCTTTGACTTTTTGGTGATAGATATCTATGAATTCAATAGTGAAAGTATAAAATTCAATGTGAAGGTGAAAATTTTCACAAGACTTATTATAATCACATAGAATTTCAATGATATATGCCAACTTTCAGCCTGGTTAATTATAGTGCATGGTATATTATCTTTAAAAAATTATAATAGAGTCTTGATAAAACAGCCACACTAGCATTAAAAATTATTGATTATATATAAGTTTTCTGATTATAAATAAGTTTTCTAATATGTGCTGAGACATTAGTAATGGTAAAATACTAATAAGTGCTTTATAAATACACAATTTATGATAGATTTTGCCTTAGTCTTTTAGAATGTATGGCTAAATGTGTAGTGATTACTTATTCTGGCGTCACACAGTGAAACAACTATTTTCAGTCAAATGCTATCTCTTACATATGTATCAAAATCAAAGTCTCTCAGTATGTCATCCACACTGCTGAGATAGAAAATAATTCTTCTCAAGTCTCTGATGAGGTTGAAGGTGAAATAATTTAGTTTCACAATTAAGCTTTGTTGTTTATGGGTTAAGATTTTTAGGTGTAGATAGATGTTTTAAATTGATAAAGATTAAATATGATAGATATTGATTTACATTCAGAATTTTAGACTCACCAAGATAGGAAAATATTTTCTTCAATGTTGCCAGATACAAATAGCCAAAGCACTATGAATGTAACATTAATATAATTCCTAGATATTTCATGGTTCTTCTTGCTGTATGTAGTTTATTTTATATATGTATAATAAAATAAGTGTATATGTTAACAAATAAAAAGTATTATTAAATATTATTCAAATCAAAATTTATAGCTAATGAAAATTCAAATATTTAACTATACTGTCACAGTACTGCATCTACTGTTGTGATAAAATATTGTGACACAGTACAACCTGGAATGCAGTGGGTTTATTCTTGTTATATGACTTAATCATAGACCATCATGAACGGAAATCGGGACAGGAATCCAGAGGGAGGACCTGAAGCACAGGCTACTGAAGAACACTGCTTAGTAATTTGCTGTCCACAGCTCACTCAGCTTGCTGTTTAGTATGCAGAAGGATCACTTTCCAAGGAGGGACCACTCATACTGCGTTGTCACCTCCCACATCAATCATTAATCAAGAAAATTTCCCCACAATCTGATTGAATCATTTTCTTAATGGATGTTTCATTTCGCCAGATGACTCAAACTTGTGCTGGAAAAATCAAGCAATATCTAAAATTATATCTATATATTATATATGGTAGTATGTATGCTTATTCATGGACATCACTATGCATTTTAAGGCTAATATGTGTTTCTTACTTGAACATGTAGTTGATGGTCTAAATGATTTTGACAGACAAACTTGTCTATTTCTGAATTTTTTGTTTGGTTTAATTCTAAAGGTAACTCACTGCTCATATACATGAATGACACAGACTTGACAATGGAATGCTTTTACCTATTGTCTCAGCATTTTACAAAAGTGTGTTTTTAAAAACTACTTCATACGTAAATAGAAAATTATTTTAGGTGAAATGAACTTTATTGATGGTATTCAAGAGAGCAAGGCTCCCTGAGTCTCTCCTGTCATTCTGGGGGTCTAAGTTGGCAACTGTGAGGAGAGATGTTCAGTGTCAGGGTCTGAGTATAAACCGAGGGCATCTCTCTTGCTCTTGTGTCATTGTTGGGGTGGGTGGTCCAAGACTTCCTACTCATTGGAGGCCATGTAGGCCATGAGGTCCTCCACCCTGAGTGAACACTTCTCATGGTTCATACCCATCACAAACACAAGGGCATTGGCAGAAGGGGAGGAGATGATGACCCTTTGGCCGCTCCCTTCAAGTGGGCCCGGCCTTCTCCATGGTAGTGAAGATACTAGTAGACACCACAACATACTCAACACCAGCATCAGCCCATTTTATGTTAGAGGGATCTCATTCCTGGATGATAGTGATGTGCTTCCTGTTGATGACAAGCTTCCTGTTCTCAGCCTTGACTGTGCTATTGAACTTTTCATGAGTAGAGCCATACTGGAACAAGTAGATCATGTAATTGAGGTCAATTAAGGGGTCATTGATGGTAACAATCTCCACTTGGTCAGATAAAAATACAGCACTGGTAACCAGGCACTCAATATAGCCAAATCCATTTACTCTCACCCTCACCATCGTGTCAAGGGACGAGGCTAGCACTGAGATGCGGCTGTCTCTGACACAGGGAAAAGAAGAGAGCTTATTTATATTTTTCTTCCAGACTTATATGAATTTACACTATGTGGGACACTGAAAAGCATAAACGTTAAATTTTTTTCTTCATCTATATTCTTCACATTCTTGGTAGATAGGAAATAGGAGATATAGCGATTTCTTCTCTGAATACCAGGACAAAATACCTGACAATAATTATTCTTTTGACGTTTTCTTTTGACTCATGGTTAGGAAACTTTATGTTTGGCTTCATTTGGTTAGGTTTGGTTGTTTGCAACACCTTTTCTTTTTCTCGTTTGTTTTAATTGGTTTATTTATTCACTTTACATTCCAATGTTATGCCCTTCCCTCTCTCTTCTCCTTATACCTCCTACCCGACCTTCCAGAAAAGAGGAGCCCCACTGCCACCAACCCACCCCAGCATATCAAGTCACATTAGGATTGAGCAAGGCAACCCTGCTTTAGGAAGTGTACGAAAAGCATGCAACAGAGTCTTTGTCAGAGACAGCCTGGGCTTCCCTAACTAGGGGACCCACATAAAGACCAAGTGTCTCGTAGGGTACATATGTGCTGGTGGCCTAGGCCCAGTCCATGCATGATCCTTCATTGGTCCATCAGTCTGCAAGGCAACCTGGACCCAAGTTAGTTGGCTCTCTTGGTCTTCTTGTGGAGTTTCTGTCTCCTCTAGGTCCTTCTATCCTTCCCCTCACTCTTCCACAAGGCTCCTTGCCTTCTCCCCAATGCTTGGCTGTGAGTCTCAGCATCTGCTTCGATCCATTACGGGATGGAGCCTCTCAGAGGAAAGCTATGCTAGGCTCCCGTCTGCAAGTCCAGCAGAGTATCTTTTTATAGTGTCAGAAATTAGCTCTCTTCCTTGGTGCGAGTGTCAAGTTGAGCCAGGGATTGATTGGATATTCCCTCTATCTCTGCTCTGTCTTTATGCTTGCATAACTTGTAGACAAGGTAAATTTTGTGTTGAAGTTTTTGTGGAAGGGTTGGTGTTCCTCACACTCTAATAGGAATCCTGTCTGGTTAGAGGGTTTCCTATCCAGTCTCCATGAACCCTGCCGTTACTGGGAGTCTCAGCTAGAATCACCCCCATGTCCTCCCAGAAGCCTGCCCTGTCATAGGTCTCTTGCTTGTACCAGAGATGCCCCACCCTACCCACTTCCCCACATCTTATCACTACTTTGTTTCCCTCAGAGTACCCTGTCCTATACCGTTTTCTCTCTTCAACCAGTTCCTCTGTCTATTTTATTTCCCTTTCTTACTGAGATTCAAACATCATCCCTTTGGCCCTCCTTGTTACTTAGCTTCTTTGGGTCTGGGAATTGTACTATAGTTATCCTGTACTATATAGCTAATATTCATTTCTAAGTGAGTATATACCATGAGTGTCTTCCTGTATCTGGGTTACCTCAATCAGGATAATCATTTTTAGTTCTGTCCATTTTTCTGCAAATTTCAAGATTTTCTTGTTTTTAATAGCTGTGTAGTATCCCATTCTGCAGATGCACCAAGCTTTATTTATCCATTTTTTGGTTGAAGGACATCTAGAGTGTGTCCAGATTCTATGAACATAGTTGAACAAATATCATTTTTGTATGGTGGAGAATTCTGGAGTATATGCCCAGGAGTGGTATAGCTGGTTCTTGGGGTAGCACTGTTCCCAATTTTCTGAGAAAATACCATGTTATTTCCAAAGTGGTTGTATATGTTTGCAGTCTCACCAGCAATGAAGGAGTGTTCCTCTTTCTCCACATCTTTACCAGCATGTGCTACCATTTAAGTCTTTGATCTTAGCCATTCTGATAAGTGCAAGATGGAATCTCAGGGTTATTCTGATTTGCATTTCCCTGATGACTAAAGATTTTGAGCATTTTTAAAGTGTTTTTAGCCATTTGATATTTCTCTGTTGATAATCTCTGTTTAGCTCTGTACATCATTTTTAATTGGAAAATTTGGTTTGTTGGTGTTTAATTTCTTGAATTCCTTATGTGTTTTGGATATTAGGCCTTTGTGGGATGTAGGTTTGGTGAAAATATTCTCCTGGTTTGTAGGCTGCTATTTTGTACTGTTGACAATGTCCTTTGCCTTACAGAAGTTTTTCAATTTCATGAAGTCTCATTTATTAATTGTTGATTTTAGAACTTGAGCTTTTGGTGTTCTGTTCAGGAAGTTGTCTCCTGTGCCAACGAGTGCAAAGCTGATTTTCACTTTCTCTTCTGAAGTATTTAGAGTTTCTGGTTTTATATTGAGATCTTTGATTCACTTGGACTTGAGTTTTGTGCAGGGTGAAAACGTGGATCTATTTTCATATTATTTGTGGCTAATGTTAAGTCTGCAGTTTCCCTAATTTATTTCTCAGTACATTTGTCATTTGTGTACAGGAGGGCTACTGACTTTTTTGTTTTATTTTATTTTGTATTCAGCCACTTTGCTGAATATGTTTATCAGCTACAGAAGTTCCTTGGTAGAATTTTTAGGGTCATTTATGTATACTAGGTGATTTGATTCATGATGTGGATCAGTTTTGTTGTTTCTTCAATTAGTTTCCATTGTGATGATGTATCTACTGTTGAGAGTGGGGTGTTGAGGTCTCGCACTATTAAAATGCGGGTTTCAATGTGTGGTTGAAGCATTAGTCATGGTTCTTTTATGAATGCGGACACTCCTGTATTTGGGGCATAGATGTTCAGAATTGAGGCATCCTCTTTGTGTACTTTTCATTTAATGAGTATGAAATGTCTTTCCCCATCTCTTTTGATTAGTTTTCATGGAAAATCTATTTTATTAGATACTAGGATGTTTACTGCAGCTTCTTTCTTTTTTTTCCAGCTCTTTGCTCTAAGTTAAGGTTTATTTTTAGGGCTTATGTGTGTTTCTTGTATGCAGAAGATTGACAGGTCCTGTTTTTGCATCTATTCTGTTCCCCTGTGTCTCTTTATTGGGGAGCTGAGGCCATTGATGTTGACTGATATTAATCTCCAGTCGTTATTGGTTCCTATTATTTTGATGTTGGTAGTGGTAGAGTGTGAGTATGAGTGTGTGTGTGTGTGTGTGTGTGAGAGTGTGAGTGTGTGTGTGTATGTTTCCTTTATTTTGTTTTTGTGATTGAAGGATTATTTATTTACTTTATTTTCCTATGTTAAATTATCCTTCTTGGGTTTGAGTTTTTCTTCTAGTATCTTCTATAAAGCTGGATTTGTGGTTAGGTATTGTTTGACCTTCGTTTTGTCATGGGATATCTACTTTTCTCCATCTATGGTAATTTAGTTTTGCTTGGTATTTTACCCTGGATGGTCATTGGTGGTCTTTTAGTGTCTGCATGACATCTGTCCAGGCCTTTCTGACTTTCATAGTATCCGTTGAGGAGTCAGGTATAATTCTAATAGGTTTGACTTCATATGTAACTTGGCCTTTTTCTCTTGTAGCTTTTAATATCTTTTTTTTGTACTATATGTTTGGTATTTTGATTATTATGTACTGGGAGGATTTTCTTTACTGGCCAATCTATTTGGAGCTCTGTAAGCTTCTTGTACATTTATGGGCATTTCTTTCTTTAGGTTAGGGAAGTTTTATCCAATGATTTTGTTGAAAATATTTCTGGGCCTTGTAATTGGTAGTCTTCTTTTCTTCTATCCTTATGATTCTTACGTTTGGTCTTTTCATAGTGTCCCAGAATTTTTGTATGTTCTGTGTCAGGAGCTTTTTAGATTTAACATTTTCTTTGACTACTGTGTCCATTTCTTCATTCATATCTTCTATCCCTGATATTCTTTCTTCCAACTCTTGAATTCTGATTGTAATACGTGTGTCTTTAGATCCTGTCCTCTTCTCTAGGGTTTCCCTTTCCAGGATTATCTCATATTGTGTTTTCTTCATAGCTTCTATCTCAATTTTTATGTCTTGAATCCTTTTATTCATTTCCTTCTCCTATTTGATTGTAGTTTCTTTAACTGGTTTGCTCAATTCTTTCATCTCTTTGTATATTCCTATGATAGTTTGAGGGATTTATTTTCCTCCATTAAGGCCTCTATTATTTTTATAACTTCAGATATGAAATCCTTCTCTTGTGCTTTGGATGTGATAGTATCTCCAGGGCTTGCTGTGGTGGTGGGAATTCTGGAGAGCAAATGGTCCTGGGGATTGTTGCTTGTGTTCTTACACTGACCTCTTCCCATTGTGATGTTTTTGGTTGGACTGTATACCCAGTGCCTGCTTGGACCTTGGAACTTTCTGTGACTTTGCTGTGTGACCTGAGGCCATATCCTCTTGTGATCCCAACTGGGGTGTCTTCTCAGTCCTACAACCCACAGAAGCTGGTGTTTTTTGCAAACCCCAGATATCCTCAGAGCTTCCCATTAGCCAGGCATGTGGTGCTAGCCTTTGGTGGCTGCCTGCCCATTTCGGTGGGGATTGAGGACTTTGTAGTTTTGTTGGGTGGCCAGAGGTGGGACCCAGCCATGCTCCACACAATTTGGACCCTTATCACGTGGGAGTCACTGATGCTGATGTTTTGTGATTCTCAAATTGGTCCTTTAGCTACTGAACAGTCACTGCTGTCCCGTTGATCAAACAAACTGTACATTAGGCCATCTTAGATCTCTCCTTTCTTGTTTTTCTTTAATTGATTTATTAATATCCTCCTTTAAGGCCTCCATTATCACTATAATATTGGATGCAAAGTCATTTCATTATGATTCAGCTGTATCAGGTTGTCCAAGGTTTGTAGTTGTAGGATTGCTAATTCTGGTGATGTCATATTCCCTTGGTTCTTTGCTGGTTATATTCTTTTTTTTTTTAATTAATTTATTCTTGTTACATCTCTATGGTTATCCCATCCCTTGTATCCTCCCATTCTTCCCTCTCTCCCATTTTCCCCTTATTCCCCTCCCCTATGACTGTTCCACAGAGGGATTACCTCCCTCTGTGCTGGTTATATTCTTATGCTGTCTTTAGCCAACTCTTTTGTTCCTGGTGTTGTTGTATGTTCCTGATGCTGACAGAACTCCTCAGGGATACAGACAGAGCCTTTGGCCTGATAGTAGAGTTCAGGGAATAGAAGACTCTTAATTTCTACTGGTTAGATGTTCCTAGGGACCTGCAGGCCTGGACATTCCTCTGCTGGCTGTGTTCCAGGTGGGCAGAAGAGAGGCAGGATAGGCTCTAACTAGATGTTTCTGGAGTCCTGCAAGCTTGGATGATACTGGGGCCAGTAGGCCTTCTAGAGAGGGAAGGCTAAAAACTCAGCTGCCTGTGTCCTGTGGTAGGCAAGAGAAAGGCTAGATGGGCCCAGATGTAGCTGTTCCTGGAGACTACCAGGACTAGGCAATCCTCCTCTAGAGGAGAGCTTATGGAGTTCTGGCAGGAAGGAAGAAAGGTGGACAGGATCTAACCTGGCTCTTTCTGGCACTGGCAAGCCTCCTCCAGAGAAAATGCTAGAGAGCTCTGACGGCTGTATCCTCTGGCAGGCCGGAGAAAGTCTGAGCAGGTTCTGAAGTGGCCATTCCTTGAGGACCCGCAGACCCAAATGATGCTGTGCCCAGCTGGGCTCCTCCAGATGAAAGGTCATGGATTCCGTTCCTTTATTAATTTAATCTCTCTGCAGCCTAATCCGAGACCCCCTCCTTTCCCTCCACCCAGTCCCTCCTACATTCCCTCTAAGCACTATAACCTCCTCTTCATTTTCTCAGAGAAGTAGAGTCCCCTAAGGGGTATCAACCCACCCAGGTACCTCGAGGCACAACAGGACTGAGTACATCCTCTCCCGCTGGGGCCTGCCAAGAAATCCCAGCCAGAGGGAAGAGATCCAGTGGTAGGCAACAGGGTCAGAGACAACACCAACTACCATTGTCAGGGGACCCACACATTGGCCACACTGCACATCTGCTACACGTGTGTAGGAGGGGTCGAGGTCCAGTCCGTGCTGCTCTTTGGTTGGTGGCTCAGTCTCTGTGAGGCCCCGTAGCCCCAGGTTAGCTCACTCTGAATGTCTTTTTGTGGTGTTGTTGTCCTCTCTGACTCCCCCAATTCTTCCTACTCTCTACGAAACCCCCTGAGCTTGGCCTGTTGTTTGGCTGTGGGTCACTGCATCTGATTCCATCAGCTGGTGGTAGCCTCTCAGAAGACATTTATGCTAGGCTCCGGTTTGTAATCATAGCAGAGCATCATTAATAGGGACAGAGGTTGGCTCTCTCCTAAGGGGTGGGTCTTAAATTGGGCTAGTCACTGGTTTGCATTCCCTCAATCACTGCTCCATCTTTACTCCTATACTTCTTGTAGGCAAGACAGTTTCATCTCTAATGTTTTTTTTTCTTTTTTATTAAATATTTTTTATTTTCACGTATACATTTATATTATATGCATATGTACAGTAACTACCTAAAGCAAGGAGAACCATGAAACAATCAGGAGCTATAGAAATGTTACATTCCTAGTGTTTTGGTTGTTTGTATTTGGCAACTTTGAAGAGAACATCTTTCCTATGTCGGTGCGTCTAAAATTCTGAATGTAAATCAATATCTATCATATCTCATCTTTATCAACTTAAAACATCTGTCTAGACCTAAAAACATCTTAAACCATAAACAAGTAAGCTTAATTATAAAGCTAAATTATCTGGTCTTTGATCCCATCAGAGACTTGAGAAGGAATGAGACTACCAGAGTATACAGGAGGTGCAGGTTAGCAGTTCCCAAATGAGAAGATGACAGAGACAGTTTGCTACCTGAGCAGTCACCCAAAACTCTATAATGTTGGAGCACCATCGTCATCCTTTTGGTCCAATATCGCTGACAGACATATTTGTTAGGGAGGAACTATTGAGGACTTGCTTACCCTGTCTTAGCAGAGTGTGGCCATCGACTCTGCCTCTATCCAAGTTTGCCCTTTTTAAGACAGAATTCTGTCTGTGATAGAAATGAGGACATTTTTGCCCAGTGTCTTGTTTGTCATATTTGAAGCATCTCCATAAGGAAGTTCTTTGATGTTCATCATCCTCTTTGTCTGGATGTTGCCAGGAGTTAACCTGTCTCATTGTTAATGAATCTTAAAAAAAATAAAAATTTTTCATAATGCCATATTCTGTAAGTCTCTGGGGTTTTTGAAGACCTTATCTTATCTTTCTATAGAATCATATCTACCTGTTATACCTAAGATGTATATTCTTGTGATAAAAATAGACTAGTAACTGATATGACCATGATTTGATCAACTAATGTTTTATGGGTGGTATCTCCCTCCCACACTGAAAGTCCCACCTTGTTACAGGAAGTGGCCACTTCAAGCCCCTTAATCCCTGTTGCTAGAAGAATCAGCTAGGACAGCACCCATAGACTTCCTGCAGTACACCCTGAAGGAAAAAGTTTGGGAGGAGAGCAGTGAGGTGAGGTATCTGGCCACATTGAACCTGCAGTCAGAAAACAAGGATGGATGAGTACTGATCCTCCCTCCATATTTCCGGTTTATTCACTATAATATCATCTCTCATTCTATGATACAGTCCTAATCCATGGTGGGCATTCTCACATCAGACGAATCTAACTTTAAATGCCCTCAAGGCATGTTCAACATTTTGTTTTCTATGTTATTTTAAATCCAGTGAACAACACTAAAGGCTCAACAGCACAGACATTTACTTATTTTTAAAATCTTGACTAATTTGATCAGCATGCTGATTATTTTTAAGTTGAGATATTTTATTAATGACTGATTCTATGAAGTCTCTAGACATAAATTACTTTTACTTCCATGTGCATTTGCTTTTGTAATTGCTTTATTTAACACACAAAAATGTTGAAAACAAACTGCTAGAATGTGTCATCAATATGTCCTCAATGGTCGTGACATATGCATTGTTTCTTTTATTTTCCTTGTTCCACTTAGATTACAAAATCATAGTTATTATTTTTTAAGTCATAGGATTTTCAAATGTCTTGGTAAGACAATATTCAAAATTGTAAAGCATGAATTGAATTACTAAAAAGAGAAAATAAACTGGTGATTGCAAATATAAACTTATTAAAGCCCATATTTTCTGTGTTTCTGTGTTGAGAATATGTTCAAGTTCTTTAAGTAGGAGATTTTTATTAACCATGAATATAAATTTTTATGATATAGTTTCTAGATCTCTGAGACATAAAAGGTACTGATCAATCCAAGTGATATAAAAGCTGACTTTAAATATTATCCATACAACCATTTTCCATGGTTATGGTTAGCAAAGGGACTGAAATGTACAGCCATGTACCTGTGCCATTAAAATGTCACTATTGAACTTGACATAATACTTTGAAACACTTAAGTTTCCAGTTAATTTTTAAGATAATTTGAAATCAGAAGATAATACATGAGGTACTACTTTTCGATTGTAAATCCTTTGAAAATGCTGTCTGTCTTCATAAGAGTATCATCAATCTTCCTTAAAATGACTGTAATAAAATGTCTGAGAAGGATATAGGTCAGGTTTCTGTGAATATGAGAGGGACCATCTGTGCACGATCTTAGTTGCTCTAAGCAATGGACTTGGTGGGAAATTGTAAAAGCCAAGAGTAGCACATGGCTACTGTGACATGATAACACAGTGACTTAGTGCAGCTGTAATGGTGCATATGAAGGCACTAAAATATTTTTCTAAAAATGTTTGTAAAAAGTAGGACACTTAATATTTCCATTTTATGGCTTGATTTCTCCTGAAAGGCAAAAAGAAATTGGGCTCACACAGTTGTAAACTTTCATATGTTACCTATTTTACAAATAGATTTCAATGACCTTTGGATCATATGCAAAGAACTGACTTGAAAAACTGAAATGTGAAAGTATATATTGAAGAAAATAAAATACAATGTGTGTTTGTCTGAGTGAAAATTTCTTAGAATCTTCACAATTATGATTAAAATTAACTTGTTTTGCAATGCACTGTGCTAAATACTGAGAAACTTTGAGGAAAAAAGATAGTGGTAAATGGGAAAGAGCCAAAAATATATAACTTAATAAAATTCCTTCAAATAATAATAAATTACTAAAGATATGCTGAAGGATCTATGATGGAAGAGGAGTTAACTAATTTAACCTTAAATTGGTCCCAAACATGGGTAGTCTAAGAATATGTACTTTTGAACTTTCAAAGAAGGACTAAGGGTAAACATTGAAATGATTGGTGCTATGTCATTATATAAAACCCTATATTTTAGATATATACACAGTATGTAAGTTGTGTAGCAAAACATTACAAGTTATTGGAAGGTAGTACCAAAATTTGTGGAGACAGTAAAGATGAGCAGAGACACGGGGTGGATTCCCTTAAGGAAGAAGACTGTGCTGGAGGTGTATCAAACATTAAGGCTGTATTTGTTATGTTTAGGTTACATTGAGTCAGAACACATAATAGTTCCAGCATTTCGCATGGTTTCCCAGGCTCAAGCAGGAAGCTCCTATAGAAAAGGTTACATTTCTAAGACAAAGTGATAAAGGAACAACTGTCTGTCCAAGTAAAAGAATGTTTAATAATAAGATTGCAAACAATTTATGATGAATTGGATGTGAATAATATGGAATGAAAATAGTCTTTACTTCTTCACTGCCAAGAATGATGTTTCTAACTTTTTATGGATGATTAGCCTTTCCATCTCAGAATAACAGCAACAAATGCAGATTAAAACAAAGCAACAAAGCACTGCAGAAGTGAGTGCTTTAAGACTATGTAGATATTAATTGTAACTATTGCAGAAATAGTGTAAGACTTACAAAGTAACCATTCAACAAGCAGTTAAAAGAGCATGAACGTTTCTCAGGAAAGTGGCTCACATCACCAATGTTGGTACTACTTTCCACTTGTATCATATGTCACCTCTTGCCCATTTTAAGGCTGGTTTATAAACAACCTCAATTTATTTTATGAAAAAAAATTTAAAAATTGATGGTGATTCTCACAATATCATTGCTAGACCTTGATGAGGATGACAATGCGGCCACTTTTCATCTAATCTTGCCCTTGTAATTCTACTTCAATGAGGAGAGCGATCTGGGTCAGAGGATGACAACGGGGCAGCTTCCTGAGTTGGTTCATTTTAGTAAAATCAGAAACAACGCTACCTTTGAATTAAGCTCCACCCCTTCATGACAGAGTGAGGAAGCTGCTGTGGTGGGTGAATCTTGCAGAGGTTACAAGTGATTGGAACTAGTGAAATTCCTGGGCTGAGAGAACACAATAGAAGAGCTAATGTCTACTTCCTCGGGTAGTTCTAAGTTGTTTCTATAAGTTTAGGAGGGAAGAGAGTGCATCATAAGAACCACATCACAGCCAACTAATCAGTGGCTTCTGCATCATGCTGGCGGCCTGGTGCTTAGGCAAGTCTTGGCAGCAGAGGGATCACTAGTCCTTCACCACAGCAGTACAACCAGCACCAGCCAGAAGCCACAACTAAAACTGCTGATTGCAATAAGCATGACTTCAGGTCCATTGGCACTATTGGTTATAGCATGCCATTATCTGGAAAGGGGAAGAGAGTGTCTCCTCAGCAACCTGCTTGTCTTGTGCAAATGGCATAACAAATAGTTACACGCATGTCAAGTCCTTGAGCCCCTGGGATGTGTACTACACTTAAACACTTCGTGGGCAGCTTCCACTCATTCCACCAATTCTGGAACTTAAGAACAAGACTCACCAGAGTTCGTGCTAAAGTCAGACCCCACTGTCCACTCAACTGTGGGGAATGTCTTGTCCATTGGCTAGTGAGGAGACCTGGTGGCACTCAGAGGAAGGACAGCAGGCTAACAAGAGGAGACTTGGTACCCTATGAGCATATACAGGGGGAGGAAGTCCTCCTCAGCCAGTCATAGGGGAGGGGAGTAAGGGGAAAATGGGAGGGAGGGAGGAATGGGAGGATACAAGGGATGGGAGAACAATTGAGATATAATATGAATAATAATAATAAAAAAAGAACAAGACTCACACTGTGCCAAAAACAAAATCACTGATTCCTTTAATGAAGGCATTGACCTGACCCTGATACCCAACAAAGAGCATCCTTACTTAGTTTTAGCTTTTCTTACTTGGATTATTCCTTTCTATCTTCCTTGTGCTGGATTTGTTTAAAACAATATGTACTTTGTTCAACCCTCCCTTTCTTATGGAAGAGAATTAAAGTATAGAGAATTGCGTGGGAGTGTAGTGAGCTACATTGTATTGTACAGAGAATATTGGTGAAGTGTATAATTTTTAGGGCTCTTACCACAAAAACACAACTATGGCAAGCACTAAATAATTTATTTGACTAAATTGATTCTTTTACATGGTAGGCGATTCATGGCATGTATGAAAAATTGCTTGTATACCTTATATGTGCATAATAAAAATTAAAGAAACACTGAAAACAAATATTTTAATTAAGTTATTATCCTCTAGATACTTCAACTAATTAATTCACATTTCAGAGAGTTGAACAATCAGTTCCTGAACTAATTAACTCATTATTCTTTTGAACTTGAACAAGGTGAAACAAGAAAAGAAAAAGAGTGAATCAGACCTTTTAGTGTAAATTTTCTAATTTTTTTTCCAGCGTTCCCAATTTCTTGCCTGGCATTTATTTTCTTTATCTATAAGTAGCACAGACTGCTATAAGCAAGTGATCAATAGTGGCCTTCAAATAGCAGTAGCCCATATTCCTAGGCTTTGGTTAATGTTAGCACTAACACTGAATTATTTGGAGGAAAATCCATGTCCATAATTCTTTTGAAATGATGCTAAGGTTTCAATGTCTTAGTGAAATCAGAGACCAGAGGAAGTCAGCTGGTTACTAGGGACTTAAAAGTGACTTTTACTTTAAAAAAATTATTTATTTATTTACTTTATATCCCTATCACAGGCCCCTGTCCCTTCCACTCTCCAATATACCCTCACGTCCTTGCCCTTCTTT
>OU015750.1:55090672-55112480 GCA_907169655.1 Acomys percivali
TCTCTCTCTCTCTCTCTCTCTCTCTCTCTTTCTCTCTCTCACTCTCTCTCTCTCTCTTTCTCTCTCTCTGCCTTTCTCTCTTTCTCTCTCTCTCTCTCTCTCTCTCTCTCTCTCTCTCTCTCTCTCTCTGTGTCTCTTCAAGTAACAGTAGTTGACTTTCTATAATTCCCTAGCACAGCCACCTAGTTCAGGTGTATACCATGATGTAGATTTGAATGTGAAATATCCATCATAGATCCCTATGTTTGAACACTGGCATCCAACTAATCCTCTGCTGTATGCAGATGGAATACTTGCTGAAGAAGTACGCCAATGGGTGGTCTGGGTGTTAGATCACCCAGCCACACTTTCTGCTTCCTGGCACCTAAGCAGTTCACCAGTGCCCTCTGGCACCTGTGCCATGCTTTCACTACCGTAATGAATGTATTTCCTAGAACTCTAAGACGAAATAAGTTTATAAAACTAAACTGCTTCTTATCAGATTTTTTTCTTACCAGAGTGAAGAAGGTGACTACTGCATTGCCCAAAAAGTACTTTTTAAGACTATTAATCTGATAAATAAGTTTGGGGAAAAGATTATTTTTAGTCCAAACAATTTTTACTTATTTACTAGTTCTTTTATCTTCCCAAACGTTTTATAGACAGGTTTATGTAGTAAACTTTTTTCTTTTTTCTATTGTATTTCTCATAAAGTGTGCTGCTGTCTAGTAGAACCTTATGCCCTTCAGTCTCTGTGTTGAAAGGGGACAATGTGACTTGGGTGTGAACCATGGAGGCCAATGTTGTCTTTGGACAACAACGGACACTGATCAAGTCCACTAGTCAAAGTGATACTTACATCACTATGAGCTGAGAGTGATGGTGTATGGGTATTTTAGTTATTGTTGATTGTTTGTTTTAATAATTTATTCAGATTACATCCTGATTGTTATCCCCTCACTTGTATCTTCCCATTCACACCCTGTCTTCCTCTTTTGCCCTATTCCCCTAGACCTCACACAGAAGGGGACCTCCTCCCTCACCATATGATCACAGCCTACCAGGTCTCGCTGAGAGAGACTGCTTCCCCTTCCTCTGTGTGCCACTGTTGGCTTCGCCAACAAAGAGAAGTGATCGAGTCCAGGGCACCACAGTGTCTGTCAGATGTAGTCCCTGTTCTCCCCACAACCGTGGAGAATCAGATGTCCATTGGTTAGATCTAAACAGGGGGTCTAGGTTTAGTGCATGTATTGTCCTTGGTTGGTACAACAGTTGGTACAGGCCCCCAGGATTCAGATCCACGAGCCTTGATGGTCTCCTTGTGGGACTCCTGAACCCTCTGAATTCTTCCATCTGCCCATGCTTCCATACCTCTCTCACCTGGAGTCCAGCAGGGAGTCCCAATATCTGTCCTGATCCCCTGCTGACTGGAGACTCTCAGAGGACATCTATGTTGGAGCATGGGTAATGAAAACTTTTTTTAAAAAGCTATCAGACAAAAGGAAAAGAATCAAGGAGTAAACTCTCTTGACAATTCTAGGAAAAGTTATTTTTATGTCTATATGAAATGGACCTTTTGTTTAAATTACCAAAAACTAAAAGTCAGCCTTTTAATTTTCATACATTGCTAAAATTAATGAATCATAGCTGCCATCCCATTAGCCTTCTACTCTTCATGAAGAGAGAAGTTCTTCTTGTACATCTAATCTTTAAGTTCATTGGAAAACAGATGTGGATTTGAATTTTAAGAGGCAAGGCAAAGACCAACTCATTTGTAAATCTCTCCAGCATAAGATTTGTTTTACATAGCTTGATCAGAGTTTTTCTCAGTCATTATTAATTTGGTTTTAATCGGGGATAGTGTAATTTTCTTTCATCATCATCATCATTATTATTATTATTATTATTATTATTATTATTATTATTATTTTACTTCAGCTGCTTTAATGTGCCTGTCTATTTTCTGTAAAGCATTGAGTGAACCTTTGGTACTAGCCTAGATGCCACTATTTTCAGTGTTTATGTTCTGATGTAATTCTTTTGGGAGAGTGTGAGATATACTTAATAGTCCTTTTATAAATTAGGAATTAATAGAAGTGGAGGATCATCATTCCTCTTCCAAGTCTTATCTTGCTTATGGTTTCTCCTTATGTCCTTCATTGCTTGCATATTTTGATGAAACAAACTGTGATATCAAAGGCTGCTCTTGTCAAAAACCAAAACAAGCTTGTTTATTTTACTTAGATATGACCTGAGGCCTCCCATTTATTTACCTTTCAATTCAGTTAACTCAGAGAGAATTAAGTACCATTCACATGCATGTGAATGAGTTCAGAAGCAGACGCTACTCTGTTAATTTCTTTAAAATGTTGAGGGCCTAGCCTGTGACCCATTCCATACTCATGGACTCTATAAAGTGCCAAATATGTCTTGTTTCAAACAAGAAAGTTTGGGAGGATGTGTTATAAGCACATCAGTCATTGTTTCTCACAGCAAGAGTGGTGGTTCCTCCTCTCATCACTAGTACAGGTTCCATCAAATGTGTAAACCACACTTGATACACTCTTCATGTAAGATGCATGCAGATATTGCTGAAAAACTTTTCCCTCAACCAAACAAGAGGACACTCCGTAGAAATAATGACCTCTCTGGTCAACTATGTGACTATTTGAGGTGTGTATGCTTTGGATTACCAGAAGGTCTACACTGTGGATAAATTCTCTTTTTCATATCTGAAAGTGGAAACATACCTTTCAAAAGCATGTTTTTTTAAACTGTTAAACCATTAAGAGAGAACTAAATAACAGTCATACAATTCATGTTCATGGACTGAATCTCTAGCACTATACTGAGAAACATGAAAGATCTATCAACTGAAACAACTTGAATATGACTTCTATATTTCCCAGTGGATTCTGCTATTGCGTATGATAAAATGCTTGGAAGCACTTATGCTAATGGATGTAAGTGAGGAGAATAATAAGTTAAAGTTTCCATGTTGTTAGGTAATAGTTTGACATATCTGCTTCTATGAAACTATTAAAATAATATCTCTTATAGACATGTTCTTAAACTTTTAGAAACTTAATGCTTGATTCTGAATGTTGCCACTATACAATTCCAATAAGTGTTAATACTTTCTAAATGTGTGTATAAGAGTGAGGCCTTGATAAGGAACTTAATTGCAATAGCTTTTCTCTAAAGTACACTCATGATTTTCTCCAAACACTAGTCTCCCTATCTAAGCCTAGCAATGTCATCATCAAGATACCCAGACACTAAAAATCACATAATAACAAAATGTGTTGATAAGGAAGAAGACATATTATAATAAAAATAATTGGTCATATGTACCCCATCATTCTCTGAAGAAATCTTTCCTAAGCATGATAAACATGCTTATTAATAAAATACAAATATGAATTTTTAAGTGCAACAAAATTTTTGCTTGCTACATTAATCATTGGGTTATAATTATATCACGCACATAAAGAATAGTTCTACTCATGATGACCATATAGATAAACCCCATTATATTACATGACAATCTTATTGCTGGATTATTTAGATCGATGTGTCCAATAGCCCAGGTTGAGCTTGGAGCTCTCTGTGTTTTCTAGTATTCCAAGGTAGCTTCAAACATGTCAGTCTCCTGCATCTATAGCCCAAGCGCTAGAGTATAGATGTGTATCACAAAAACTGATTATTTTTATTTTTAGAGCAATTGACTCACTTATGAGCATGAAGAGAAGGAAAAATCTGTTTCAACACTGCACCATCTTTTGTGAGTCACCTTCAGGTTACAGGTAAAAATATAATCAGACGCTTTACTGAATTTACTCAAGTGATGAAAACATAAGCTCATACTGTTTAAGAGTTAATAACTGCTTTCAAACACACACCTTGTCCCCAAGGGGCTCAGACCCACAATGACCCTGGAAGGAAACACACTCTGCAACAGCAAAATGGAGCACAGGAAGTGCGCCAGGAATGGCAGGAGTGGAGAGGGCACGGCTTTAATGCCTGCACCTCGGATGCAGTGGCAAGTGGACATTGGTGAGTTCGAGGCCAGCCTGGTCTACAGAAACAGGTCCAGGTCAGCCAGGGCTACACAGAGAAACCTTGTCTCAAACAAAACAAAGCAAAATAAAAACCTGTGGAATGAATGTTTGACCATTTCACTGAGTAAGTTGCTTTAACTCTCTATAGCTCTGAGCAGAGAACATGTATAAGGTGAAGTGTGTGTCTGTTACATCAGGATGGACAGCATACATTCAATATTTATGTATTTTATATGACTATGTAACTAAATAAACTAATTTCTACAATATTTGTTTTGTCTAACCCTCCACCACAAACCATAATCACTGTGTAGCAATGATGTACTGTAGTAATTAAACTTACTTCATGGTATTTACCTAGTGTATGATTCCATATAGAACTTTTCTTATACTATACCTGTAAAAGAGATTCAGAATAAATCTAAGACCAGAATGAATAAAATAAAAATTTCTGCTATATTCTATTCAGTGGATCATGGTTACTTTGATTACTGTTGTTATTTAAATAAGAGTAAGAAACTCATTCTTCTGTAAGATCATGGCTTTGGAACAGGGAGACAATGCTATTTCATTTATTCTGTTTTTAGGTTGTGATATTTTGCAGAATTTTAAAAAGTTAAATAATTGCATCATACTATTTGGGTTACTGTAGAAGTGAAAGTATTCGAAAATATGATTAACTTGTATTTAGCATCCACCAAAATGAATGAAAATGAGTCTGCATTTGTTTGATGACAATTTCTCTTCTTTGAAAACTTCTTGATTTCATTCTATGCATCAATGTCCCATGCACAGGATGCAATCTAACAGCAGCATGGGCACCTGCATCCTGTAATCTTCCTTGTTTAGGGTGTCCGTAAACACACTTGACATGTACCAACACTTTCACTACTAGATAAATACTGGCACACATTAAATTTGAACACCATGAGAGATTAAGTTCTATGAAGGTTTGCAAGCTGATATAATTTCTTTGACACCCCACTTTTTATTATTTGTCAGGGTCTCATGTAGTCAGACGAACCTCAAACTCACATGGTTGGCCTTACACTTAACGTTTTTGCCTGCCGCTATTTTTCAAACACTGAGATTCAAGATACCAAGATATATTTAAGCCTATGCAGTTCATATGAAGTAAGTGCTCACACCCTATATCACATAGAGTGCCATGCATACTAAGCTGGCATCCTACAGCTTTAGATGCGTCTCTAATCTTAAGACATACCAAATCCTGTTTATTAAATCTCTACAGCTGTGTTAATTCCTGTCTACATTCAGAGCTAGTTCCTTATCCTTCTGACTTCCTCTTCCATTGATAATTCCCCAAGCGAAATAAATTACAGGCCTTTTTATCTAGATCAGTTTGTTTGTACAGCATCTTGCAGACCTGTGTAGTGGTTCAGTTGTTATGGGACGTGATACTTTATGATCAATACAAATACCAAGTGTTTGTAACAGGTGGCTTTATCTGCTTCTCACACATATACCTAAAATGAACAGTGTGTGACAGTGACCACAAAGGGACCATCTATCAAAGAGGGTTAATTCGTTTGTGTTTCTTTGTTTGTTTGTTTGTTTTGAGACAGGATCTCAATATAGAACCCTGGATGGCCTGAAAATCAGTACATAGACTAAGATGTCCTTACGGTCACAGAGGCCCTCCTACCTCTGCCTTCCTAGTGCTGGAGTTAAAGGCATGTGCTACAGCATCAGACCAAAACAGTCTTTTAGGGGCTCATTTAGAGAGTGTGTATGCCCCACATTCTAAGAGTGTGAGTGTAATATAGACAAAGCCAAAGAAATAAGGTCCTTGGAATATACCCAGAAGATGCTACAGCACACAACAAGAAAATTTGCTCAACCATGTTCATAGCAGCCTTATTCATAATAGCCAGACCATGGAAACAGCCTAAGTGTCCCTCAGTAGAAGAATGGATAAAGAAACTGTGGTACATATACACTATGGAATACTACTCAGCTATTAAAAACAAGGAATTCTTGAAATTTGTAGACAAATGGATTGAGCTAGAAATAATCATAATGAGTGAGTTAAGCCAGAAGCAGAAAGACTCAGATGGTATGTACTCACTTATATCTGCATACTAGCCCAAAGGGCATGTCCCATGAAAGCCTTCACTTACCAGGAAACTGGGACAGAGGGGAGGACATCCTATTGGAACTCTAGATGAGAGAAGCATGGGGGAATAGCAAAGTAGAAGGATCCTTGGGTCCTAGAAACCTACAAGTAGAACATTATGATAGGCAGATTTGGGCCCAGGGGTCCCGCTCAAACTAAGGCACCAGCCAAGTACAATACAGGCGGTAAACTTTAAACCCCTACCCAGATCTAGCCCATGGACAGGACAGTCTCCACACTTGAGTGGAGAGTGGGGTCTGACTTTCACACGAACTCTGGTGCCTCATATTTGACCATGTCCCCTGAATGGGGAGAACTGGTGGCACTCAGAGGAAGGATAACAGGCTACCAAGAAGAGACTTGATACCCTATGAGCATATACAGGGGGAGAAAATCCCCCTCAGGAACAGTCATAGGGGAGGGGAGTATGGGGAAAATGGGAGGGAGGGAAGAATGGGAGGATACAAGGGATGGGATAACCATAGAGATGTAGCAAGAATAAATTAATAAAAATTTTTTTAAAAAATCAAGAATCCTGCAATTACAAGTTGAGCTTTGATCAAGCTCATTTTATGGGCTAATGGCTGTCAACAGGTGGTATCCTCATGAGAAGAAGGAACAGCAACAAAGAAGAAATTGTCCATGGTGCATGCAGTCAAGATATGATCTACTGAACCAGAAACCAGGGCAAATATCTAACGAGATGTGAACTTGTTAAATCCTTGAGTGATTTTAATTAATTAATTTGCAGTTGCAGAAATCAAACTTGGAGTCTTTCGTGCACTAGGCAAGCACACCGCCGTCGAGCTACATATCTAGCAGCACATGATTTAAAATGAAGTTCAAGAGCCACTGTGACAAAGGAAAGTAGTAGTTATGTCAAGAGTCTGAAATAGAGGAGAATAAATTCTGTGCTATGGATGCTGCCCAGTGCGGTTTGGTTACAGGTACCAGGAGCAGCTTCCAGAGACAAGGAGAGTGAACGGGAGCAGCCTGACTTTGAAGGACAATGTAAGTCAAACCAGGCAAGCAGGATGACAGAGTGAAAACAGATAAGACTGAAATGTGACAAGCTCCAGTTAAAACCTTCGGATTCAAAGTGTCCTTTCACTTACAGAGATATTAGCAAATGACTGACCAATTAGCATGTATGTTAACATCTGTGGTTTTTGTTTCCCAAAATGTGTGTGTGTGTGTGTTTTTGTGTGTGCGCTTGTGTGTGTGTGAGAGAGAAAGAGAGAGGGAGAGAGAGAGACAGAGAGAGACAGAGAGAGAGAGACAGAGAGAGAGAGAGAGAGAGACAGAGAGAGACAGAGACAGAGAGTGAGACAGAGACAGAGAGAGACAGAGAGCGAGAAAGAGACGTGGGTGGAGGCAGGGGGAAGAGACAGAGACAGAGAAAGACAGAGACAGAGAGATAGAACGAGAGACAGAGAGACTATTATGCTGTTATGTTATTCTATACAAGGCACACAACAAAAGTTTTACCAAGGCTTTGACTTGCACTTCCAGAAATGGTAGCTAAATAACATATTTTCTTGATAACCTACTCAGCCTCCAGAATTTTATTAACTCACAAAATAGACTATTGCCTAATGCAAATACCACTTGTGGAGAAAGGACTTTATATATGCCAATACACAAGAAGGCACAAAACACTCCTGCACCCAAGGCTGTAGAAACAATTTGGAAAAGAGGCCAGAAAGATGACACAATCGAGAAGGTCAGGGGATGCGCTATGCCATCGTGTCTTTTAATCATGCTGGAAGTTACAGCCTTAAAGCCTCACCAATGTGATGGCATAAACATGAGCTAAACAAGAACATCGCCTGGCATACCAGAGTGGATAAGTAAGCCCTCAAATGCCTCAACTCTACACCAAGCATCATAGGCAGCTAAGGAATGTGGAGACTGCAGAAATAGCCTTCCCTATGGAAGAGCATGCCAATTCATTATCCACACTATGTGGACAGCTCTAACAACATACATACAAGGAACATTGTACAGATGGAATAGGTTATTCCTTAGAAATACATGTGTTTATAAATAAATATATATGTATGTAACAACACTTAATGAAAAAGAGACCACAAATTTGAAAGAGAGCAAGAATGGTGTGTGGAAGAATTTGAGTGGAAAAAATGGAAATGAGTAATTATCTAAATATATTATAATCTTGAAAAAAGAAGAAAACAAAACCTAAATTGTAGATAAAAAGGTCACATGTGGTACACAAGGAAATGTAGTTAAAGTACAACTGCATCCATTATAGTCATTTGTCTTCTTTTGAGTTTTAAAATTTTTGTACCAATAGTAAATAAATTAATCCGGTTGTATTCTTAAACATAATAAAACATTTATAATGAAAATGACTTACAAATATTTAGTAATGAACTGCTTTACATCTCTTATTATTATTTCTCTTATTTTTAAGAATTAAACCTGTCATCTGATATCAATTATACAAAAAAATAACAAAGAACACATAAATTTATAGAGACAATAACAGATCATGATATTTTATCACAACAGAAAAATAAATACTACAATAAATAACCTATAAATTAAGTAATTATCTATATCTAATTATGGTATAATAATGTAATATATGTATAATAATAAAATATATTAATAATTATAATGTAATATATGATGTAATGATACATACTATTTTAAATGAAAATAATTTTTGTTATTGTGAATAGAAATGTAATGTGAATAGATATGTCTGACTTTCATTTGAATGCATACATAGTATCCAACTGATAAAAGAGAAATTAGCCCCATCACATTCATTGTGTTAAAATCCCTTTTATATAAAAGCACAAATTAAAGAAAAGAGATACTCTTAGGCAAAGTTTTTACAAATGTTAGAATAACATTTTATCAGGATTACTTTAAAAGGAGAGAGAGAGCAAGCTCAGGTTAAACCCTTTTAGTTGGTTTCTCAGCACGAATGTTCTGCCTAGCTCTCTTAGGACAAATCTCATTAAGAAAATGTAATTGCCCCTCATTCTATCACTATAGATAGCTCTGAATGACATAAAACTAATGCTGTCCCAGGACACATCTGGGACACAAACCAATCAAGTTCTGTAGCTGGTGAGGCACATTTAATTGACAATATTCAGCTAAAGATGGAATGAATGATCTATGACATTTTCAGTGTATTAACTAGACGTCTTTGCAAGCAAACTAAGTAACTCACATGGTTCCTTAATGTATAAATTAGTCCAGATATTGCAAATATGCAACATTGTGCAGTGACTTCTATGCCATTGACAAAGTAGGCTTTGTAGATTATTTTCTTGTTATTTTGACTATACGGTCTTATTTTCAACTGCTAATAAAACATATTTTATGCAAAAATCATTATACAATTACAATTGTCAGTCATGGAATGCTCATGGAAAGGTGTCTAACGAACCATTCATTGTTGTTTGCTGGATGTAGAGTTGGCTGAAACACTACATTCAAAGATGGTGGGAGTATTGGCCAGTTTTCTTCTCTGAGCTGAGATTTGGCCTTAGACTTTCAGAGTGTTTTTTTCTTACATGCTGTCCCCACTTCACAGAGTTCATATACACCGCTGTCCTGAAATTCACTGCCCATGTTTCTTACACTCTTTCTGCTACTTTCCTGCAATTATCCCTGAGCCTTGAATGGGGCTGGTAGGAGATGAATAAGCATTTCTTTTTAGAGATAACTATTCCTGCAGTCTCGGGTTATTGTGGCAACCACAATCTATTGCAAATAGAAACTTCTTGCATGAGAATTGAGAGGTACAGTGAACACTGACCATAATGAGAAGTCATTACAAATCAGTTTAATGCTGTGTCCATTTGACAGTGTAACAGCAGTCAGTTCAGCCGTAGTATCCTAGACCTACCCAGATACAGGCTGATAGCTTGATAGTGATGTCTGATTGTGGCTTCACTATGTCCATTTGGCAGTGTAGCGATGGTCAGCTCAGCCGTAGTATCCTAGACCTATGGAGATACAGGCTAATAGCTTGATAGTGATGTCTGATAGTGGCTTCACTATGTCCATTTGGCAGTGTAGCGGTGGTCAGTTCAGCCGTAGTATCCTAGACCTACCCAGATACAGGCTGATAGCTTGATAGTGATGCCTGATAGTGGCTTCGCTGTGTCCATTTGGCAGTGTAGCGGTGGTCAGCTCAGCCGTAGTATCCTAGACCTATGGAGATACAGGCTAATAGCTTGATAGTGATGTCTGATAGTGGCTTCAACCTCTGGAGTGGGACTTAAATCCAATCAGAAAGTTCCTGCTTACTCCCATGATGCTAGTGCCACTGTTCCTCCACTAGGCCTATTTTGCCAGGCCAATTATTGTTGTAGCTAAGAGGCTCAGAGATGAGTGTAATTGATTCTCAGAGTTTTATTAACTTATTTCCAATATACTAATGTACTGTTTTTACTTCAAACATACATTCCAACTAATGCAGGAGAATGAAAATAGGATACACCCAGATAGCTGCGTCTTGCATTTAATTTTTAATATAAAAGACTCATTGGAATGTTTAATTAAACATAGATGACTACCAAGTACTGAATAATAATTCCCAAAAATATTAAAATAGCATGTGAAGGGATGAATTCTATTCATAAACAAACCTAACTGGCTTTTGGTATCTATTCTTTACTTTATTCCCTCATCCCTCCCTCTCTATCCCCTACTACCTTGCTCTCCTTTTTTCCTTATTCTTCTCTATAATACTATAAATGAAAATGTCTACCATATTTTCACTTAAACACTTAGTCCCGAGTTAGTGGTACTCTCTGGGGAGGTGTAGGAGGCATGGCTAACAGAAGGAAGTGTTTCACTGGAGGCAAGCTTGGGGACTTTAAAGACTAGTGCTATTTCCAGCATGACATCCCTTCTTTGTGCTTGGGTTCAAAACGTGAACCATCACTTTCCCACTTCTGCCGCCATGTCTACTGCCCTGATGTCCCCATCACCACAGAATCTAATCCTCTGCAACTGTAAGCCTAAATAATTTTTTTCCCTCTAATAACTTGTCTTGGTCATTGTGTTTTGTCACAACAATTGAAAAGCCATGAACTTGGCATCCTGTAGAACAATGTCAAACATTTAAATGCTTGTATCAAGGGTTCACTACAGATGGTCATTGCCAGTATGATAACACTTATCAGTGTGGTATGTTGACTAGTGTTACATATAACTAAAAAGTACCTTGGAGCTTTTATCTGTGGACTTTATATCTGTGTCTTTTCTAAAATTGGGACACTAAAATTTCAGCCAGACTGGCTGGTCAGCCGACTCCAGGGATCTTCATGTCTCTATCTCCAGAGTGCTGGGAGTCCAGGCACACACTGACATTACACACAGTTTTGCATTTTGTGTTTGCTTTGAGATTGGGTCTCACTGTGTAGTTATGGCTGGCCTGAGACTTACATGGCCTCCAGAATTCTGGGAACAAATCCATGAGGTACCACACCCAGACAAACACTACACATGTTAATATAGGTACTGGAATTGAACTCAGGTACTCAAGATTATTAGGCCTGTATTTTACCATCTAAATTATATCTCAGTCAGCCCTCAGTGTTTTAATTATTTTCTTTTGATATTTAATTGCCCATATTATCTTGCTATATACACACATTATTTTTTAACTTCTGAATTGTTATTAAAATATTCTTTTAGAGGATGAAGAGTTGGTTCTTCAGTTACAAGTATTTGCTGCTTTTGAAAAGAACTCCAGCCACCCGCTTCTGCCCTTTACAATCAACAGATATGCATATGGTGCATATACATATATGTAGGCAAACCAACACATAAAATTAATTTATTAATTTCTGCCAAACACTGATACCCTAAGTTCACATAGTCTGTCCCTTGATTTTCACATGGCTATAGCAATATATTCATTACAAAAAATATTAAAATGTTGCAGAATGGTGCATAAATTTTTCCATGAAGCAGGCAAAAGTAAAGGGTTTACAGGTAGGGATAATGTCATTTCAATATTGATAATTCTAGAAAACATTTGAGGGAAGCTTATCTACAAGTCTATTTTGGGACTTTCCAACATTCAGCTTTGTGAGAAGATAAGTCAAACAAAACAGAAAATAAATTAAAAATGCTATAATGTTAGTATATGCTATTACCAAAGAAAAGTGCTTCAGGAAAGATGAATAGACAAATGAGACAAATGATTTCTTTTTTTTTTAATTTTATTAATTTATTCTTGTTACATCTCTATGGTTATCCCATCCCTTGTATCCTCCCATTCTCCCCTCCCTCCCATTTTCCCCTTATTCCCCTCCCCTATGACTGTTCCTGAGGAGGATTACCTCCCCCTGTATATGCTCATAGGGTATCAAGTCTCTTCTTGGTAACCTGCTGTCCTTCCTCTGAGTGCCACCAGGTCTCCCCCTCCAGGGGACATAGTCAAATGTGACTTGGAATATACCTAGAAGATGCTCCAGCACACAACAAGAAAATTTGCTCAACCATGTTCATAGCAGCCTTATTCATAATAACCAGATCATGGAACCAACCTAAGTGTCTCTCAGTAGAAGAATGGATAAAGAAACTGTGGTACATCTACACTATGGAATACTACTCAGCTATTAAAGATAAATGATTTCTTAATGAGGACACCAGTGACTGGAGAGATGGCTCAGCTGTCCTGTTGCAGAGGAACACGGCTCAGTTAATAGCAGTCACACTGGGGGACATACACCTGTACCTCCAGCTCCAGGGCCTATGGCATTCTCCTCTGGCCTCCACACATTCTCTTGCATGCAAACTCACACAGGCATACACATAAATAAAGTAAATTAGTGTTTAAAAAAAGGATCCAGTTAATTTGGTGAACAAGGGTAGAATACAGTGAAGATTTGGGAACTGGAGTACTATGACTTGGAGGCCAGCATGGGCGCTCTATATTTGCATTCAGAGAGATAATTCTGGTGTGGAGGGTACTGGCTGCACCTCCAGAGAATTCCTTTTATTTCAGCACTCACAAAGCAACTCACAACCATCTTTACCTCCTAATTGCAGTACCAGAGAACCCAACACGTTCTTCTTGCCTTCTGGCATGAACACACTACACAGAAATACATGCAGCAACACATACACACACACACACACACACACACACACACACACACACATCACACACATTAAAAGTATTAAAAATCAAGAAAAGAAGCATACTGAAGAAAACTTCATCAAAAATAACTTACTGGCAACTGTTGGTAATGTCTGAATTAGTTTCGTTGCACTGCTGCACAGGAAAGTAAGCTGAGGCTGCATTAGTTCCATACATAATAGAGTTAAGGAAAGAGAGCAAAGTTTTCATCATACCTTTAAAATACATTTGAAAAGACATCAGACAGTTTATGGTAGCATGGATAAGGATGGAGTAACCATGCTAAGAGATATAATCCAAGCACAGAAAAGCATAAACCTCATGATTTCTCTTTCATGTAAATTTTAGGCAGCTGAACAGAAGTAGAAAGCATCCTTAAAAGGGGTTAGGGACCCAAAGAACTGGAGAATGTTGATAAAAAGATATGTAATCTCAGACAGCAAATTCAAATTTGTGATGATTTATGAGGCATAGAGTATATTCCAGTCTTGAATACTGCTGAGCAGATGATAATGTTCTCAGCAGAAAAAGCAAAAAAAAAAAAACACCAAAAAACAAAAACAAAAAACATGTGATCTAATGCCTATTTTAATGAATTCTCTGTAACTATTTTAATGTATGCATATTAGAAGCAACTTACCCTCAGGAAATACAGAAAAATATTACTTTCCACTAAAAATAAACCATTATTAAAATATATTGAGCAAAATTGTTTTTATAATTATCCACGGTATAGTTATAAAAAATTTACAAGCAAATTATTAAAGATTCAGTAGTAAAAATTAAATAATTGCATCAGCAGAGTTTTTGAGAAAGCAAGGGCGTATTTTGACACAAACACAAGCATGAGTTTGTGATGGTAGGCTTATCCTATTTTTAAAACTAAGCATTTTATCCCTTTCAATATTAAAGAAAGAGGATCACCCAAGTAAGAAGGGAATGTGTTTTGTAGATTCGGCGTATGTAATACAGGCAGTTTCTGCCTGATTGCTTCCATTTCATTAAAAGACTCAATACATGTAAAGCTCTTAGAGCAATGTCTAGCCTGAGCAAGAATAATGCAAGTGTTAGCTATTAATATTTCTCAATGAAGTATGAAGCAAAAGGCATCAGCTGAAAATAACAGGGAGGGTGGGAAGGGTTAGGAAGAAAAATAATGTAAAATTGCCGTTGTTTGTGAGCAGTTCTTTTGCCTCTTGGATTTTTTTCCGTTCCATTTTCATAGGTAGAGGTTTTTATGTTATATGATTCAATTGGCTCCTTCTGCCCCAGGAGACGTAGGCTGACATATATCACTAGTAAATTGGGCATGTATTATTTGCTTAGACTTAATTTTTCTCCTCTTTGTGATCTCGTTGAAGTGAGCAAGCCCTTTTGGTCATGGCAATAAGTTGACTGAGTTAAATCTCTGTCCTAGTTGTGCCTGCTTGTGTCTCTCTGTCCCATGTTGCAGCTCATTATGAAAATGTTTGCTTGCTTAGGAACTACAGCTGTGCTCCTGAACTTCAGCCTTATTGCAAAGCTTTTAGTTGACTTTTTGTCTGCCATTCCTTTGTTTTCTCATTCATTTGGCTTGAACAGAATTCGGAAAGCAGGTGAACATCCCGTTGTTCGTCTTGAAGACTACTACCTTCCTAGAGATTTCTAATAGTATGATCTTGGGCAAACTAATTACTATACTTTTAATCAATTTCCACATCAATTAAATATGTATAATAAGAAAGCTGATTTCAAAGGTGTTTTGGGACACTTGTAATAACGATTAAAGGTATGCTTTCAAGTTAGAGAAGGCTTTGTAGGTGTGAGCTCTGTTTCTGAATGGAAAACTATAATAGAACAGCAGTTAGTGAAACTAAGAGCCAGTGGCAGGAGATAATAGCACGGGAAATGAGTGGAGGAAGGGAAGGAAGTACATCTTGTGTATTTAGAGAATCTCAATTAGTTCATGGGCATTTTTAGTCTCTGTTGGGAGGAGTTTCCCCCAAGTGGCACATCAAAAATCAAAATCTGTTCTGTACTGCATTTCCAAAGTTGTTTATAGGGAAGATGACAAGTTCAATGTGGGAGGACTATAAATAGGGTTTCAATCCAAGCTGGCAGCTTCACACTACAGAAAATGACAAGACTATCTGCTAGAATCCAAGCTAGGTTTTATTGTGCTGTTTACTAAATTCAGGACTATATGCCCATTGATGTCAGTGCTCTGTCAACACTATAGATAGAGGTCATTGACTTGCATGATAGTGTAGAATGACTTGCTGATGACAGTGCTAGTACAGCATTCAAATGATGAGAGTGTGAACATTAAAAGAACATTTGTCTTGATTCAGAAATTTGTTTTCACCTCCCCTTCTCTCCCCTTGAAAATAACAGAAGGAGTAGACATGAGAGAATATGGTATTTCTGGCAGAGGGAAAATATAGGCAAGGACTTGAAGTTAAAATAAATACAAATATGTAGGAAATTGAATCTAACATATGAGTAATGTCATCAGATCAAATGAGTAAATTAAAGGGGCTTTGACCACAGAGGGAGTTTGCATTTTATTTTGGGGTGACTAGAAAATGAGGATGTTAAGGTTGAACATGCAAACATTTGTGTTACAATAAAATATCTCCCTGTCAAAATGACTGTAAAGAGGTCATAGTTATGAGTCATATAAACTGGAGTAGCACCACTGCTTGCAGATAATTTTAGTCCACACTAGGAAGTAATACTCTCTTTATTGGCAATTCCTTGCAGTGACTGAGTCCATGTGTACAAAGACAATCTGCTGCCCTGATATAGTTGTATCATTTCTGCCGAGTTTTGATGAACCTTTGGCTATATTCTCTTTTTACTCATGAATGTCTCCAATAATAGCAGCATGTCTCCATGACAGGCCACTTCAATATGATCATCAGAATGTGAAAAAGTGAGAAGCACCTTAATATTCTGTGAGCGCTAGGCCCTGAATAAGAGGATTCCAGATCAGTCCCAGCTCAATCCCTCCATGTCATGTGTCCAAAGTGTGAGCTCTTGCCCAGTAGGACCATCAGTTCTGTAAGGAAGACAAGATAAAGATATATTAAAGACTTTCTACATTTCTATAGTTAAAATATCTCATTGTTATATTATTTTCAATTGTATGTGAATTTAGTTTATAAATAAAAATATGTGTTTCATTAGGATCAAAAATTAAAGCAAGAAAGCAATCAAGAAAAAGAAAAGAAAGGAAGAATGAAAGAAGGAAGGGAAGAAAGAAAGAAAGAAAGAAAGAAAGAAAGAAAGAAAGAAAGAAAGAACCAAAAGATACAGCCACAGCCAACTGCCCAGACATCAAAATTAAGAGAACAGGAAATGTTATGAAGACCACTTGAGAATGTGGTTTCCTTCTTGCTTGCATTGTACATGCCACAAAATCACCACACCTAGAAATACATCACTGAAGAAATGTTAGGGAAAAGTAGAGGAAACCAGAAGAATAAAAAGAATGGATAATTGAAATAATGTTTGTCATTCATATGTTTGATAAGTAAACATTAATATATATGTCATGTTATTCTGACAAGCTTTCAAATAAAGCTTTCTATACTTTGAATGCATGTTCTCTTTGTTTCTGATTTATTGATTTCATCCCCGAGTTTGATTATATCTTGTATCTACTCCTTTTAGGTGTGTTTGCTTCTCTTTGTTCTAGAATTTTCAGTTATGCTGTGAAGTTGCTAGTATGAGAACTCTCGAATTTCTTTATGAAGACCCAAACCTAAAATGACATACATGGTTTGTACTCACTAATAAGTGGATATTAGCCATAAAGTACAGGATAAACTTGCTATAATCCACAGACCCCAAAGAAGCTAAGGAACAAGGAGGGCCTAGGGGAGGATGCTTAGGCATTGGGGATGAATGGAGGGAGGACCTGTGTAGGAGAAGGGATGGGGAGGAGACCAGTGGTGGGAATTAGGAGTAGGGAAAAGAGGGGGGGGGGAGTGAGAAAACAGAAGTCTCTGGGACTTCCCAGAGCCGTGAGGTAGGGGAGGCTCCAGTAAGCATATAGGGGGGCTTCCTATTTGAGACTCTTAGCAACGGGAGATATGGAGCCTGTAGTGGCCACATGCTGTAGCCAGGCAGGTTCCAGTGTGAAGGTTAAGGAAACGCACAAAACCTTCAACCAAAAAATTTTCCTGCTTACAAGATGTGCCCGGAGAAAGATGGAGCAAAGATTGAGGAAATGGCCAACCCAAGACTCTCCCTATTTGAGATCCATCCCATTGGAGAGAACCAAACTCTGACACTATTAATGTTACTCTGCTGTGCTTTTAGACAGGAGCCTAGCGTAACTCTTCTGAGGGGTTTCACCCAGCAGCTGATGGAAACAGATGCAGAGCCCCACAGCCAAACATCAAACAGTAGTCTGAGCGTCTTATGGAAGAGCCTAGGGAACAAATGAGGGAGCTGGAGGGGTCAAGGACTCCACAAGAGGACATACAAAGTCAACTAACCTGGGAAAATGGGGCAGGCAGAGACTAAAGCACCAACATCCAAAGAATATACATGGACTGGTCCTAGGCCCCCTGCCCATAAGCAGCAGATGCGCAGCTTGGTCTTCATGTGGATCCTTCCTGCAATAACTGAAGTGGGAGCCCTCTCTGATTCTGATGCCTCCCTTTGGATCCTGTTCCCTTAGCAGGGCTGTCATGTCTGGCCTCAGTGGGAGAGGATGTGCATAACCCTTCAGGGACTTAATGGTTTTAGTACCCATGAGAGACATCTCGATTCTTTGTGGAAAAGGGAGGATGTGGGGGGAGGGGTACGAGGGGGCGACTACAGGGAGAGGAGGGGCGCTGCAATCAGGATATAAAGTGAATATATGAATGAATTAATTAGTTGAAAAGGAAAGTATGTTCTAGGTTAAACAACTATGTTTCTCATCACTGTGATTAGTTGAGTGAAAACTATGGCTTAAGGAAGAATAGGTTTCCTTTTGCTCATCGTCTGAAGCATGTCCCACCATGGTGGGGAAATCACAAACATGGGCCTAACTCCTGTGCGGAGGAATGGGAGTGTAGGGTTTATTGCTCACATGGCAAGCGATAGGGGCCTGATAGCAGGAATGCTGCTGTTCATTTGATCGCTACTCTCCTTCTCCTCCTCCTCCTCCCCCTCCTCCTCCTCCTCCCCCCCCTCCTCCTCCTCCTCCTCCCCCTCCTCCTCTTCCTCCTTCCCGAATGAGCATCTAATCTATAAAATGAGCTGCCTCTCTCAGATTAACTGTCACAGGAAGCATTCTCTCAGCAAAGCCTAGAAGTGTGTCACTTAGGGGATTCTAAATTCAGTCAAACTGGCAATGAAGATCCGCCATCACATACACAGTAATAAAGCAATGACTGTGACCAGAAACTTGCAAAATGAATGAAAGAGGGGGAGTAAATTCATGGTAACACTGGCTGACAATAATATCATGAAGAATTTCCTCTAGTGGACATGAGAGACCCCAACACTATTAGCACGTCATTGATCCGTGTTGGAAGGATTTCATCACATAATGCTTCTACAACAGATAAAACCCCAAAATTACCAAGATGCTATTTCTCCTTCTCTGCAACTCGGATCTGATTCGTTTTCCATAGTTGTTTCTCAGTGTGCGTTAATGGGTGACACCATGAATGAAGAAATCTTAGACACTATGCTTACAAAAGAAGATATCAAAACTAGAATAAATTTAGAAGAAAATTTATTGTATCTATGTGTACTAGAGTCTGGGTTGTGAAATCATTACTGAAGAGCAGCCTACAAAGCTGCAGCTTTGGGCTGTAGGATGCTATGACATAGACTCTTCTGTGATACACAGGTAACCTTGGGAACCACCGATCTCAACAGGACAGTGGAAGATGATTATAATATAACACAAACAGTGCTGCTTCATGAAGTCATTGCTTGAAGTTTTAATTTGAGGAATAAGTGGTACATTAAGTAATTAATATAGTATAATATGCAGCAAATTTTCAGGGAATGCTGAGTTACATACAGTGAATTAACTCTCTCCTGAGCATCTAACCTTGCTGCATTATGGGTGAGATACACAGATTCAGGAACTAAGCATAAAAAAAGATTACTTGTGTGTAAGCATGTCTGTTTATGAATTTATAAATTATAATAGAATCCAAAGTCACAATTTAAAAGCATAGTCATCACAAACTATTCATCTTGTAGGTATAGAAAATAAAAAATAAAAAAACAAAAATCAAAGAACTCCAAATTCCAAACAATTTCCCTGCCATTCCTTAAAATCAGAAGCCAGGGTTGAAGAGATGGTTCATACATTAAAGGCTAGACTCACAACCAAAACTATGAAGTCAGAAATCATTTTATTTTCAGAACGTGTTTGTTTTTACATAAAATTTGTAAGAGGCAAATTAAAACTTAACAGAAGCATTTTTAATGTTGTTTGTATTTGAACCATTTTGGTTTAATGGCTCCTTCACTGGGCACGACTGAAGTTCCCACGTCCTCAGTATACCTCCTAAGGGATGTGCACTTGCTTAATCACCTAGAAATCCTTGTGCCCCTCATAACACATCCTGTTCAGCACAACCTATCAGTGCTTTCCCATGAGGAGCACAGTACTACTGAACCCCTTTAAAATGTAATAGTGACTTCATCCTCTTATCTTATAATATATTTTAAAATAAATAAGTATATTTCCTCTTATTAAAATCTGAGGCCTGGGGACATATCTCAGTGGCAGATAACTTGCCATGTATATGTGAGGCCCTATGTTCAATCGTTACTGTATAGGAAAAAATAACAATTTGTGTAAGTTTTCTTTAAGTAGTTGACTTAGTTTTCCTCTAAAGTGACTAGCTCTATGTGGATACGTTCTTTTCAAAAGAGTATAAATTGCGTGGCCATGCATATACACGATGTGAAGGTTTGTGTGCACATCAGTGTCAATTCGTGCAGAGGTTAAAAGAAATGTAATTTGCGCATAATTGAACTTGTCTGTATTGCATTTATGTATTTTATTTTATACAGTGTCATCTCACCAGCTGTGACAGCCTGGGTAACCGTGAAACATAGGGATCCTTCTCTCTCCAAGACTGGGATTTCAGGTGAGGTCCACTAGGCCTCAGGTTTGTATAGGTTCTCTGACTGAACTCAGGTGTCCATTTTGTGCAGCAGCCTGTTTACTGATGAAGCAATCTCCCCATGCCTGGAGGCAGTATTTTAAACTTCCCAAATCACAGCCTTCTTTCACCATATCTCCAGAAAACACTCCACACATCTTCATTTTAAACTATTTAAGGAAGCTGTTGAGCCAATTTACTCTTTATCTAATTACTGCCTTAAATATAAAATTACTGGCACCATAAAAGCATAATTGATTATTATGTTGCCCAGACAATTTATTTCTATCTCATTATAAAATATTTTAATATGTATGTGTCTCCATAAGTCTTGTGAATTCCTGATATGTATATTTTAGTTTGTATTAACATGAAAATACAACTTTATGCTGGGTACAGGTGGCCAACGTCTGTAATCTCAGCACGTGAAGATGAAGAATTAGGCACATCTCTGTATAGGCGGATCTCTGAGTTCGAGCCCAGCTTGGTCTACAAAGCAAGTCCAGGACAGCCAAGGCTAAATAGAGAAGCCCTGTCTCTAAAAACCAACAACCTACCAACCAACAAACCAAACAAACAAACAAAAACACTTTTATCTTCATGAGTTGTTTTAGGCATCAGCTCTCTGATAGAAATGTCCTCCTTTTAGGGGAAGAACATTGCTACAGATGTACCCTGAGAGCAGGGCATGATGATATAAGAGTCGTAACAAGCTCACGTGCTCAATCTTCTATGATTCATTTAGCTTAAAATGATCAGTAAGTCATTTTAAATAAGTTATTTTATTTTTACGTTTTTAAAATGTATTCTTCTCTCACATCTTACGTCCTGACTGCAGTTTCCCTTCCTCCCTCCCAGTCCCTCCCCACCCCCCACTCTTTCTTCTCTTCCTCCATTTCTTTTATAAAAAAAATGCCAGGCCTCCCATGGATGTCAACTAAATATGGCATATCAAATTACTGGAAAATAAAGCAGCTCTTTTCATATTAAGGCTGGATGGGGTGGGGCAACACAGTAGGAGAAAAAGAATCCCATGGGCAGGCAAAATGATGAGAGATAGCTTGCCTCCACTGTCCAGTAAAATCAAGCTAGACAAGTGTAACAGAAATGGAGAGGGAAAGAAAATATTATATTTTTGCAATTATGATTTAATTACATCATTTATCCATTCCTGTCTTTCTCTCGAAACCCTCTTTCATGTAAATCAAAATTAACTTAGCTCCCAGCATTCAAAACTTAAGCATTCAAATCTATTGCCCTTTACACAGTGCTGTGCAATGGTTGTAGAATAACTTACTCAGATTCATATATAAGTGTGTGTGTGTATACATACAAATATATATATATATATATATATATATATATATATATATATATATAT
>OU015750.1:55112490-55123166 GCA_907169655.1 Acomys percivali
ATATATATATATATATATATATATATATATATATATATATATATATTTAGTTCTGAACTAAAGCCTAATAATACAGAGCTATAGCTACAGGAATCAGAAACTAGTATTGAGTTGGGAATTTCTTAGAGGGAAGATAGATATGCACCTGGGAAAAAGAAGAATCACCTCTACTTTCCCTGAAATATGCCTGAGGCTGACTGCAAGGAGAGCAGGGAAAATATAAAGTTCATTGAAACATTTTAGTGGTGAGACCTACTTACTTGGATGACTATCTTGACCTCTATAATCTTTAATACCAAACTTAGCCAAAATCCAACCAATTCATAAAGCTCTTTGTAACAAGGCCAAGAACTTAAAGCCAAACCAAGCAATTCTCAAGAGATGCTTAATTACTCACAGGTGTTGCTGCTAAGCAACCACTTCACCCCCCTGCTTCTGTTGCTTTACCTAAGTGCAGTGTTCTTTTCTCTCTACTTAGTGAATGTTAAAAAGAGACAGAGAAGTGCTCTATGAAGAATTTATTTTAAACCAGGTGGAAATAGAGGTTTTATCAAAAGAGGCTAAACTTTAAGTTTTGAACTAGAAGATACACAGCACATTAAAAACATTTCAACCCACACTATCCTGCCCCTGCTGCCACCTCTGTTTAAAAGGTTATTTTTTGGAGAACAGACTTTTAGGACAGAACTTTAATAAGAATGTAGGGATTGTTGGAAGAAATGGTGCAATGTTTGATTCATTTGTGGCTATGAGCAGAAGTGACAGAGAGAAAGATAGACAGTCTAAACACCTGGACACACACAGGAGTCTGGACCTTGTAGGATCCCTGCTATTTTCAGAGATGTGTAAAGGACATTTTCTAAAGATATCATCCAAGCTTATGAAAACTGAGTTAATAGTCCCATGCTGTCTCTGATTTGTATTCATTAGTTATTGATCTCTGATTTACAATCTTGAATGTTTTCTGATAAGAATTTACTTTTTTTCTGCTTGGCATATGAATAACTTATCCCCAACTATAGCCCTGATCTTGATTTATAAACTTTTTATGTAATTCCTATGCTGTTTCAGCACTGCATTTCATGAATAGGACTTAACCTTTCTCCCCTTCCTTCAAAACAATTAAAATTAATGGGGAAAATGGTGTTTAAAGTGGTCTGAATGGAAGAGGCTTCTTCACATATTTGACATCAGTGAGTTGGTGTGTTTTGTGCCCCACCAGTTAGATAACTTTCTCTGACTCCCTGTGTGAAGTCATTTCTGTGGGATAACAAGGTCAGTTTATACCAAGGTAAATATTACTGAAAAGGGCACCATCGATACTTTTCAAAATTACATTTTAAAAGTTAGTTTTTACTCATTTAGCCTCTTAAACAAATGATGGCTGTCTACTGAGCAACTGGTAACACCACCCTTCCCATGCAGACTCAGGATCTGATGCGTCCTCGTCTGCTTGTGTACATTGTACTGTCCCCTGAGAGAAGATGAGCCTAGGCGTTCCTTATCATTTTCAATTGATTATATACTCATGAGTTCTTGTTCTAATTGAAGAAAAGTGGTGCACTAATGTAAAGGGAACTCCCTAAATTTTGAGTTACCTTGCATTTCAGACCATCCCCTCTCCTTCCGTATTCACAGATATTCTGTATTTTGGTTTTTGTTTTATGAGTTTATTTGATGTATACCCTGTCAAATTTGATTTAGTAGATGTCACAATTTGCTTTTATTTACAACATGTGTGGCCATTGGTTTTGATATTGCAATTGAAAACGGTATAAAATTTAGGTAAAATTCAGATAAGAGGAAAAAAAGACAAGATATCTTTTTCCTACCAAAATCATGGTTTATCATGTAACTAACTCAACACAAATATTATTTTGAAGTACGTATAAAAAACTAATTATAGTCATCAAACATATCCTAAATCAGAATTAACTCTCAACTGATTTTGAATTCAAAACATACTGAGATAATTATATATGAGAATAAATTGTAAATGTTTATGGTTTTTTAAAGCCTTACACCATTGTAATATATCTTACAACAGGTTTTGTAATTGCAATACACACACACACACACACACACACACACACACACACACACACACAGAGGTTAGGTTTAATGTCTATAAAAGTCACTTTGAAATAACTTTTATGTAACCCAGACTATAGAAAATAACCTTCTTGGAAGTTATCATTTGTAGTGAGCATATTTAAGATCTAAATTTAAATAACTTCTTTAATGTTCTGTATAAAAAAGAAAATTCTGCTCAAATAAGTGTGTGAAACCCACATGAAACACTCAGTGCTTGGCTTTACACTATGGAAATCTGTTGTCAGGAACAGTTCTCAAGTCAAAAAAGCCTCAAATGTTGCTAACTCAGCACTTCCCGTAAGACTTAGCCACAGTTCTCTGGTAAACATTGAAGCTAACAGTAAGAACTATTTTTCGTGAAACTCTTAAAACTGCTGAGCTGCTGAGCTGAGTCTCCTTTGGGAGACTCTAAGTATCTTAGTAGGCACTGAGAAATTCATCCACCATCCTGTAAAGCAATGTCAGCTTTGGGGTGTCACTGAAGAGTTTCAACGTGATCATGGAATATTAAGGAACATTTTTTCAGAGTTAGAGTCTCAAAGCATTCAGCATTTCCTTAAAACTGTTCAAACATGAAACAAACAAAACACAAAGCAAATATTTTAGAAATACTTAGTTTGAAATATTTCTCTCACTCTTTTATATGTGCTTTAAAATTATACGATAAAACAATGGTAAGAAGACAGAAAATTCATATACTTTGGTTTGCTAATAATTTATTTATTCACTTTACCTTTCAGTCATAGCCACGTCCCTCCTCTTATCCCAGTCCCCCCTCCCGCTCCCCTTCCACCCTCCCCTACTCTTCAAAAAATGAGAGACCACCACCACCACCACCACCACCTAACCAAACCATCACATCAAGTCCCGTCAAGACTGAGTTCGTCTTCTTCCCTGTGGCCTGGCAAGGCAATCCACTCAGGAGAAAGCGATCAGAAAGCAGGCAACAGAGTCCACATCGGAGTCGGACCCCGCTCCTCTTACTAGTTGACCCACATGAAGCCTGAGCTGCCCATCGGCTACATCTGTGTAGGAGGCCTAGGTCCAGTCCATGCATGGCCCTTAGTTGGTACTTTAGACTCCACAGGTCTGTCTGGGTCCTGGTTAGTTAGCTGGCTTTGTCGGCCTTTCAGTGGAGCTTTTGTCTTTCTAGGGTCGTTTCATCCTCCCCTCCACTTTTCTACTAGACTCTCTATGCTTCGCCCAATGTTTGACTGTGAGTCTCAGCATCTGTTTGAACCACTGTTGGGTGGAGCCTCTCTGAGGAAAGCTCGGGTAGGCACATACTTTGAATTCACTTAGCAATATGTACGTCTAGGAAGCTCTTACTATATAGCGAGGTGTGAAAATGAATTGTTTCTCTCCCCATTTACATAAGAATGACTTGGAAAGGATTTATAATCTGGGAGTAGGTGTTGATGGCCCCAGGTATTGGCATATAAAAGGATGTGTGCTGTTCTCGGATGGGAACCAACCGTACCCATCAATCTTTGCAGTCCTCTCTGCATCGAATGTAATTAATAAATGCCCTGGCATGGGACATAAGCCTTTTACTCTACTCATTTTATAGTATAAATATTCAACAAAGATAATATAAATATCCCCACTCATCTGTCAGATAGATTCAGGGTGATGCAAAGTGCCTGCCAAAATATGCATCCTATGGCCGTAACTACAGCTACTGTCACATAATTCATATTCTTAATGCAAGACTTGGCACAGGTAGGTCTCTTTAGGAAGGCAGAGAGTGAGAACTTACATTACATGCAATAGTTTTTTTGATGGATAGCATAAAATGAACTGGCTTTTTGCATTATTGTGCAGCACTTGGATGTCAGAATTGGCTAGCAATTATCAGCAGCATGTACAGTCCTTTCACCTCTCTAGCAACAGGCCCAAGCATTCTACTAATCATATTAATGTGTCTATTCCAGGTTGTAGCGGTGTGACATAGAAAGGATGCTAATATATTTCCCTATATTATATTATCATATTAATACAGAATTAAAACACACGTATTTTATTAAGGTTTCTAAAATATTTATAAAATATATTTTGGTAATTATAAATGTGTTTACATACGTGCATATGAACAGATCATTGATATGGCTGATGCTTTTTGCCTCAGATAGTAAAAGTAAAAACTATATTTTTAATTTTTGAGGTTTGTTTTTTACATACATTACATCCCGACCTCATTTCCCCTACCTCACCTCCCTCCTCCCTCCTCTCACTCTTCCTCTGTGTCCCTTAAATAAAAGCAGGAATATTAACTGAACATGGCATAAAAAATTACAATAAGACTAGGCACACATTCTAATTTCAAGGCTGGATAAAGCGACCTATAGGGAGAAAAGGTTCTCAAGTGTATTCAAGAGTCAGAGGTACTCCCCACTCATGCTACCACGTGTTCTACAAGAGCACCCACTGTACACGCATATTGTAAATGCCAAGGCGCTAGCTGGGACCCATACGGTTTGTGATTCCCACTTCGGTCTTTCTGAGGCCCTATTAGCTCTGCTTTGTTGATTCTATGGATCATTTTTTCTTGGTATCCTCAACCCCTCTGGCTCCTAGAATCCCTCTTTAACCCTCTCTCAGAGTTCCTCGGGCTTTGCCTAGTGTTTGGCTCTGGATCTCTAAGTCTGGTCCTATGGCTTGCATTTGAAGCTTCTCTGATGACAGCTAGGCTAGGGACTTAGCTAGGGGTGTGGCAGAGTATCACTAGAGTATCATTGACTTTTTCCCACCGTCACACTTGGTTCTATGTAAGGTGTCTCTACTGACCAGCCTCTAGTTCCTGTCCATCTTTTCAGTGTTAGGCATGGGCTCCCTTCCCAGTTGCTCGCCTCAAGTTGGACGCGCTATTGGTTGGCCACTCCCACAAGTTCTGTGCCGCTTTTGTGGCTGAGTGGATGTGAAAGGCCAGAGTGAGCCCAGTGGAATCTACTGTGCAACTCATGGTGTTAAGCCGCCCCCCCCCGCCCCCCCGCAGAAGGGCAGTCCAGACATAACCACAGGAATGTGGAGAAATCTTATCTCAAGACTGGCCATCTGTGTTTGACACCTTAAATGGTTTGGGCATCTCATTTTCTGGTTTCTCGTTTCATGATGCCACCTGGACACGGGCCAATCAAATACTGACCCCACCAATTAGGTTTTAGATTACCTAACTCATGCTGGATTCCCCCCTTTCTATCCATAAAATGACCTGCAAGCCTACATCCAGGTTTGCTATTTTGTAAAGTTGCTGCAGGATTCTTGCTTTTTCGAAATAAAAACACTCTTGCCAATTACATGTGTGAGTGGTGGTCTCGGAGCAGCCATTTCAAATTTAACAGAAATCCCAATCTCACTGCCTGATAAGCGAAAATGGCCCGTTCTGGCTCCCTGTCTTCCATTAGTAGGAGACTTCGCTAGAGTCACAATCGTAAATTGCTCAGCGTTTCCACTGCAGTAGGAAAAATTGTAACTTTTAAAAAATCCTGTTTATTTTTACCTTAAACTGTCAACATTGCTAAATGTAATTAAATAATATATACTTCGAAACCAACCATGTGTAAGAAATAAGGCAAATTAAGTAATTCAAGGGGATCAGAATATTGGTAGCAGCTGGGATTCATGCTGCTATTGTGGTCCCGGAGAGTGAACGCAGCATTTAGCTTACCTCGGGAATGGCTTACTCTATGCATGTGCCCCTCCTCCAGTGTTGCTACCAGTCTTTCTTGTGTGTTTGTATCATTTCATTTTTATCCCTTGTTTTTTATTTCTTTATGACTTTGACTTAATATTTTCAATGCCTGTGAATGCTTGCTTACATACACTTTTCTCAAGTCGTCTCTGTAAATGAGAAGCCATGCTAAACCAACTTCTGCAGTCATAAGATTTAAAAATCAATGGGCCTTGAATTCTAATCTTTAAAGCCTCAGAGTAGTGTATCTCTCAGCTCTCCTCAGAAGCCCTTCTGTCTTGCAGTAGATAGCAACTAATACAGAAACCCACAGCTGTTCAATATTTATGTAAAAGTATAGAGTACCTAGAAATAGATATTTGAAATATAGAAAGGACACTGCTTGAGGTAGGTTATATGGTAAATTCTGACACAGGTAAGTGAATTTGTTTCCCTACCTGTCATAACAATATAACAGCTTTATATGGTTTATAGCACAGATTTTTTTTTTTATTATCCTAGAGCCTAGAAATATGTAATCCAGGTGTTGTCAAATTTAATTTTGGGTAAGGTTGCTTTTCTTTATTGCAAACTGCTATCAGATTCTTGTGTCTTCACATAGATTTCATCATCGCAAATGTGTGATTTTGTTGTTGTTTTGTTTTGTTTTTTTTAAAGGTTATTTTAAGGTTGTCTTAAGGTCACAGTAATTTTCACATAGTTCTGACTATTTAACACAATGCATAATTGTAGCCCATCACCTTTTACATAATTTGTTACCAAAATCAATAGGAGTTGAAAGAACACAATGCAATACCTTTAGAGAGATGACATCTACATATATTTTAATGTCATACATTGTTATAATTATTTTACTATTGTTAACAATTTCTTTTTTTAAATTTATTTATGTATTTGATTTCTTTACAGCCTGTTCCAAGATCCTTCCTCCTCTTCTCCGCACCCCACCCTCACACCCCACTTCTCCCTTTCCCCCCTATCATTTTTCTCAGAGAAGGGGAGTCCCCTAAGGGTACCAATGCACCCTGACACTTCAAGTCACATGACTAAGTGCATCCTCTCCTAGAGGTCCCTAACAAGGCAGTCCAGCTACGGAAAAGGGATCCAGTGGCAGGCTACAGAGTCAGACAGCTCCTACTTCCATTGTTAGGGGACCCACATGTTGACGACGGTACATGTCTGCTACATATTTGTGTAGGGTCTAGGGTCTAGAGTCTAGGTCCCACACATGCATACTCTTTGGTTGGTGTTTCAGACTCTGTGAGCCCCCATGGATGAGGTCAATTGACTCTCTAGGTCTTTTTGTGGTGTCCCTGACTCCTCTGGCTCTCTCTGTCTTTCCTCCAAGTCTTCCATAGAACTATCCAAGCTTGGAATATCGTTTGGCTGTGGGTCTCTGCATCTGTAGGAACTATTTTCTTACAGGTACATTAAACGCATCATACACAGGTCCTGTCCCTAGAACCTCCTTTTAATTCAGTTACATCTTTAGAGGCATCATCTATAAATACATCCATACAGGAGATTAATGATTAACTAGAAAAGCACTTGTATAATCTATACATTCAGATTATTATAATATTGAGTAGTTTTAGATATAAGGAGCCATCCAAGTCCAAAGAAAGGTATCTCAATATAATATTATAATAATGTAGTCTTTAAAAAGAAGAAAGGGTGAATAACCAAGCTGAATGGGTTGCATTTGGAATGACACTTAACTATTGTAATTGGGGTCATTTTTATTTTACTTTAAATTTTTACCTAAACGCTATTTAGAATTTATTTTTTACAGGCTGTTTTACATAGCTTCACTGTGGGATAATTGTCAGTAATCTTAAGTATAGAACTGTAAAAAAAAAGGCCATTCATACACAACAAATTATTTTCAAAGGTAGTTTTCATGCCACATGTATTTTCATCATGTTGATAGCATTGTGTAGTGCTATCAATATATTTGACTTCTACAAATATGATACTCTTGACTGCTAGGTTTATAGAAAATCGTTCAATAAGAAAGTATGAAGTAACCATGATCTGATTAAATTTCATTTTAGTTTATATAGGTTTCCATAAATTCAACATTCAGCCAATCATTCTTAGTTATTAATGCTTAATAATTTTGTTACTCTTGTATTATTTATCATTCATATTAAGAGACAAAAGTAACTACAGGCAAAAGAGGTTAAAAAGTAACCAGTTTAGAACAAATGTCCTGTGTGCATTGTCTAGTACATAGACTTACAGAATATCTGATATCCTTCTTACACATTTGTTCAGACAAGAACCAGAAGATGACATTATGCTTTGTTTATTTTTATTGAGTTCCCAGAGCTCTCTGGATCTCACATAGATTAATAAGATAAGAAAATATCTGAGAATCATTTTTCATCTGTTATTAGATGTTTCCATTACTTATCACATATTATAATATTTACAATTTTGACTCAGTCTTTTTATTTAAAGGATCTTCTGCTTTTTCAGAAAAATGAATAATGAAAATGACTATAATAAATTTGATTTATAAAATGTTAAAATTTAAGAGCTGAAATTTGTATAAATTGTTTATAAGAATGTTTTGCTTTTTTTTTCTCTTAAGCATATTTTGTTCATGTTAGGGCAAAACTAGAAAATTATTGTAAGCCATATTACCAAAGAACAATTTGGGCCATCTGGCTTTGTAGCAGATGGTAAATATTTAATAAAGGAATGCCCCATACAGTCTCTAGTTATTAAATATAAGTCATTATGTCTTTTAAATATCCTTTCTGCTTATTCTCAGTGTTAGTGTCTAGGTAGTGTGCTGTGACACAGATAAAAGAAATTTAATAATGTTATTTTCATATAGAAGTCAAAAAGATGGATTCCAGAAAAAAGTTAATTTTATTAGCTCAACAAAATCTTAAATTAAGAGTGACTTTATTTGCAGCTGGGTTATTTTTCTTTACCTGTCAAAAGCTTATTCAAATGGATCTATTAGTTAAAATGAATTCAGTAAATTCTAAATTACCTTAAGTCTACTGTTGGCTGATTGAGAAAATGTGGATGACAGAATGACCCAATTTTAAGAAAGCTTTTTAGTTCTGAATAAAAGCAGGTTATCGTGAGAAAATTTCCAGAATAAAAGTGTATTTCATCATTTTAGTAACTGGGGCAGCAAGGAAACAGTGGTTCAGCTCACCTCGAAGTCCCGTCAATAATGAAATGATAAAGACTCTGAAGGCAAAAAGTGATCATCTGCTCAGGTGCACAGAGCACCAGCCAGCAGCTTTCCCCACTGGCTCACAGCTGTGGTTAAAGGTTTAGCATGTAAGTATTTGGGGGTTTTCATCATGCTGTCGTCTCCCCAGGAGCTCCAGCTAATATAAACAATGGCAAGGAAAAGACAAAGTCGCCCTTTCGTGATATAACGTGCAATGTGTTAGCGTTGACCTAAAGAGATCAGAGCAGCGCTTGGCTAAACCAGGGACAGGCCCTGAAGTCCCGTCTAACTGCCGTGAGCGTCTCTGCTTACGTAGAAAACGACGGGGGAAGACAGAATGAGAGGCTTACATTCCATTCACTCAGCAGATATTCAGCTGGTTGTTTCCGTCAGGATGAGGTTTGTGTTTCTAATGCAATTTTCACTTTCGTGCTTGAGAACTAAGGCTTCCCATCATGCTATTGTCACATAATATTGCTAGCCTAAGAGGACATGAGTATTATTTTTTAATAAATAATAATATTTCCATGTTATAGCCTGATGCTGACTTGTGAGGCTGTCTTCGGCCAGCTAGCAGATCCCAGCTCAGATCCCCCGGACTCCATCTATCCTTTCTCATTGTTCACAGTAGTACTTAGGTAATTCGTGTTCACTGTACTAATTCTATTTCTGTGTCTAGTATATAGTGCTTCCGCAGATACATGCCCACTGAAAGCATTTTCGTTCGTGATAATGGCTTATATCAGGAGTCATATTTACTTATAGAATAACAAAAAGAATATATGAAATCTATAGATACGTTAGTGAGATTGAAATAACCTTTAAGAATAATGAGATATTCACTTTAAATTCTGATTTTGATAGGTTGTTTATTCATGTAAAACTGACCATTGGGATCATTGTAAGCTTTGGTGACTGACAGATACACTGATGATTTATCATGTGTCAGTCATTATACTTACTCTGAGGAGTAAATAAAGACCATTAAATGTTATGGGAAATGAACAGCGTTTTAAAATGACCTCTGGAAAAGGTGATTTCAGAGATATTTAAAAAGTCTTTATATTTTTACATGAATGTTGTCTCTTATCAATTTTCCTACATTTTATCAGTTTTTGTTGAACTCTTCGTTGTATTTTTTCTTTTCATGGCATGCTTTCCATTATCAAATTAATGTTTTTGCATTAATAAAGTCTAACATGTAGCTAACCAGCCTGGAGCAATATAGACATGTGAATTGTATTCCCAATAGTTCATTATTTTGATAAATGAGACTTTAAAATTCTTGTTCTGTTGGATTGTATTTAAATGTAATAAATCAAATTGGCATGTGTTAATATTCAAAATATCACGATAAAATATTTGAAAACAATACTAGTATAGAAGTGGTCTACAATATAATATCTCTCTGGCTATGAGCAATCAAGGTGATTTGACATCTCATGGAAAAGCAGCAAGTGCTTGAAATTTGGATAGTTTATTTTTGTTCAGACCCACTCTTCTTTGTACAAAGAAAACAAACATAATCTCAAAGCATGATGAGCTGTAATATGTGTATTTAGGTATATAATAATCATAGCTCATTCCTATATTCATTTATCTATACTTGGGTGGAAAACATTAAAATTTAATGTGATTTAGGGTCTCTGTTTTCTGTTTCTCCTCTAACTTAGAAAATAATTTAGTTATATA
>OU015750.1:55123176-55151277 GCA_907169655.1 Acomys percivali
TCTTCTTCTTCTTCTTCTTCTTCTTCTTCTTCTTCTTCTTCTTCTTCCTCTTATTTTTATTCTTAGTCTTCTACCTGCCCTCCTTCTCTTCTTTTTCTTCTTTTTTTAGAGGGTGGAGTAGACCTTGAAGGACTGGGAAGTGAGTGTGATCAGGCTATATGATGTGAAATTCCCTAATAATCAATACAAATACTGTGTTGGGGAAAATGACAAGCACAGCAAAAAGAAAAGCAACATATATTTATGGAAATAATGTATCATCAAGGTTTTAGGCCAAGTTGTTTCACAAAATAACAATTGGAATAACAAATATTTATGATGTAGATTTTAGGCAAGGCCTTAGTGATGGTAAGAAGACAGAGATGGTAGCAGGTAAGAATTGGAGACTTCTCTATTTTTTTCTGTGGCTAAAGCTTCAGAGGTGACATTCAGAGTCAGTTTTCTTTTTGTTGGATTTTTTTATCCTATCACTTGATAATCTTAAGTTTATTGGGGTAAATGATCAACAGATGATTGTTGGAATTATCTAATACTCTTAGACGGCAGGTATAAAATGTCCACATAGGGGCTATAGTGATACCTTATTGGATTAGTATATACCTGATGCAGTGGCCTTGGATTTGTTTCTAGTACCAGCCTTTAAAGCCTATAACTCCAGTTCCTGGGACTCTATACCTTCTTATGGCCTCTGGGCCATACTGCATGCGCATTAGCACTTAGAAATACTCTTTTGTAAGTTTATACAGTCAAGAAAAAACATTTGAAAAATATTCACATGTGAAGAATATAAAATATTATGAGACGTGAAGAAAAACAGAACAATAATACTAGATGGAAAGCTACGGTGAACTAATTTACAGGCTGGAGATGAGTCTAGCATGTTCTAGAGAGAGAGAGAGAGAGAGAGAGAGAGAGAGAGAGAGAGAGAGAGAGAGAGAGAGAGAGAGAGAGAAACACAGAGTCAGAGAGAGACAGAGACAGACAGAAACAGAGGTAGAAAGGAATTTTTTGAGATAATGACCAAAAACGTAAGAACCTGTTAACAATGAAAATGTAAAACTCTGAAGTTTGATAAAAAATATTAAAAACAGGATCTGAAAAGGCATTATAAGTAATAACTGTTCAAATGATAGAGACCTGAGTTTATTGAGATGTCAATCCGTAATTAGGTATATTTCACAGCAAACATCTTCTAGAAATAGCCAAATTGCAGCAAATCCAATAACAATATTGGAGGCAACTACATAAACGTGTCCTGATGACACTTTTCCTGTTACTGTGACAAAATATCTGCAACCAAACAATGGAAAGAAGAAAATTTTTTAGTTGACACAGTTTGAGAGTAGAGTCTATCATGGTACAGAAGCTTTGGCACCAAGACAATAAAACAACAGCCTCACTGCATCCACGTTCAAGCAGAGGACGAATGCTTCAACTCGGCTTACTTTTTTGCTTTACACAATTTGTGACCCAAGAAAATGTGGACAGTGTCACTCACCTGAATAACAGGTCTTCTCTTCTCAGTTAAACATTGCTGGAAATACCTTCATATATCTTCTGCTAGTTAGTTCTCTGTCATCTTGCTATAATCTGGACTCATTTAGGAAGAGGAAAATCCAATCCAGAAAATGGCTTCCCAGATTGTCTGTTGTAAGTTTATAGTCTTTCCGTGGTTAATGGCTGACAGCAGAGGCGACAGTCCACTGTGGGTGATGTCACTGCTAGGTATGTGGTCCTGAGTTTTCTGAAAGAGAAATCTGAGTAAGCCTTGAGATGCAAGTCAGTGAGCACCATTCCTCCATGGCCTATGCCTCAGTTCCGGCCTCCGTGTTCCTGCCTTGGGTTCCTGTCCTTACATCACTACTCAGTGATGGATTGTTTTCTTGAAGTTGTAAGATTAAACAAACCATTTTCCCCCAGGTTGATTTTGGTTATGGTGTTTATCACGGAGATTGAAAGAAAACTATTCTCACATAGAGATGTGTTTTTATGACTATTATAAAGTTGGCAATGAGGACTGACTATCAGAACTGTACCACTTGCCAACTTCAGTCCCTTTACGTAGTAGCATTCTACACTATTTCTCCAAAGTTTCATAGTTGTCTCATAAAGCAATATGTATTCAAACTTGTTTCCGAAGGCTCATGATATTCAACAGTACCCAAAATTGTTCAAAATCCAGTCTCTTGTAAGACTCAAGGCACACTCCTGTTTATTATTATTACTCAAAGTAGATTCTTCGCTCATACAATACAGCCCACCCTGTGTATGTATATATATATATATATATATATATATATATATATATATATATATTCTCTCTAAGTTTTTTCCTAAAATCACCAGTGTGAAGTAATTAAAATGTCATTTACTAGGTTTTCAACTCTGCATCAAAATGCTATACTTATTGGTCAAATTTGTTTTTCATGCATAAAATATTGCAATCTGATCCAGTTTGTCTCTAAACAAATGGATCCTATTAATGTATAATCTGATGTTATTACAGGAAACTTGAATTTTAATGAGCCCTGCTTGATTTGGATGAGTCAAGACAAGCACAACACAATTGAGTCAATTAACAAGAATTTTGTAATCAATGTTGATTAAGGAAATGGGAAGAGGGTATGTGCATAATTTGGAGGCATTCCCTGCCTTGAACACTAATATAATAGGATAAGCATTGGCCATTTTAAGGTAGCACATTCTACTAAGCTAAGATGATAAGATATTTTATTCTTCTATATACTAATTTCTATATAGTTCATTACTAGTAAGAGGAAAATTCAGAAAGCCTCTTGAAAAAAACAAATATTTTTCTGCTTTTGTCTTCAAGGAAATAATAAACATTTATCATTCTGTCTGATGCTAAACATGTAATAAAATAATCTAGAATACAGACATGTAATTATTGTAATTATATTTCTGCCCTCTACTTTAGAGATGACTACATACAGCTGCTTTATAGTTTTCTTTGTCTAACATAATTTATACATTCTAAAAGGGTATTTTCCTGTCAATGCTACTTTATTTTGCTTGTAAAGAAATTGATGAATTTAGCTTATTTATGTTTACAATCAAATATATACATGTTTTCTATTATTTGTTCATTCCTTAGTTGCTACTCTCTTTCACGGTTTACTTTTTAAAAACAAGTTATATTAGGAATCTTACATCATAGGATCTCTTTCTTATATTCTTTAAAATTATTTCTAGGCCTTTATTAAGTGATTTAATAATTTGGTATTAATAAATTACACCATTATATGATTATATGACCTGGAACTCAATGTTTAACATTAATTTGTTTTGCAACAAAAAGTTTAAAGAAATCCATTATGCTCATAAATAGAGATAACATCAGATCTTAGAGCAAAAATGTAGAATAATGCATGAGAAAGAATTAGGAATCTGGAGAGATGACTCAGAGGCTCTGATAAAGCACTATTCTTGCACAGGGAGTCCTTTCTCAGACACACGAAGGTTGCCTTACAACTGCCTATCACTCTATCGGCAAATCTTCAAGATAGATCTCTGGATTCTGCCCTCTATACACCTCTGCAGTCACATGAATACCCAGTTTATACATACGTGTACTCACAGTAAACAACTGCTTCAAAAAAATTAAATGTCATAAGGAATTATATTGTTTGTGTACCTAAAATTGCATAAAACCCATACAAATATAAGCATACACAAATGTAGTTTAAATTAAATCTTCCCATTTAGGTGGACAGTGTTGACACCACGTCTTTCACACTACCTAACAAAATACCTCCACATCAGGCATTACAAGTATCCAGTTGTGGTTTTCTGTTATGGTCTCCACTTGCTTTAAGAGAAGTGTCTTGAAGGAAGTGAGGTAGCTACATTTATCTGTAGCGTATGGCTAAGTTTTAAAATGTAGTAAAAAATTATTCTGGTCTAGAGAAAGGTGATCATTTTTTTCTGAGGTCCATGACTGTACTAGCAATAGGAAGGTTGCTAGGTTTTCAGTGTCAGGTATGATTTTTCTTCTGTTAATTAGTACATAAGTCCAATTTGATAAGTGTTGATTGTCACCAACATATAAGGGTTACTTTTTGTACCTTTATGCATATGTTGTATATATATATCATATATATTTTATATATAAATGTACATATGTATGCACACACACACACATACATATATATATATATATTTCTTGGACAACCAAACAATAATATATCTGCTCAGTCTGTATATATGTATCCATATGTATGTATATAATATACATAATTTGTGTGTGAATAAACATTATATATGAATATGTATATGTGTATACGTGAGTGTGTGTGTGTGTAGCAATAATAATAAAAAAGAAGAGGCTTTGAAATTCAGGGGTAAAGCATAGGAGGGATTTGAGGAGAGTAGATGTAAGGTAATGCAGGAAAAAAGGGAGAAATTACTTAATTTTATTCAATTAAAACATTAAAATTATATGAAAATGAATTTATAAAGAAATTATAATATTGCATTAAAAATAGAAAAATTGGCATATCAAACTGTGTAAACATGGTCATTCTAAAGTGTGACTAACAAGTAAATATATGTAACAAAATGTAGAAACTTTAAATAAACAACATTGTGAGACAATGAAATAATAAGCATTTGCACTGATCTAACAACAAATGTATTTTGAATCTACTTAATCCAATTCCACTTTTAGTTAATAAACAATTCATCAACCAAAAATACCTAAAATTTCATTCACATTTATTTATGTTATTATTTGAGATGATATTTTATTTCCTAACTACTATAAAATGTTACAAATATATTTAAACATTATAAAGAACACTCATATAAGTTTCCAGTGAGTTATTTATTTTGTTTGTCATGTTAAACTTAAATATAAACGGATCTTTTCATATACTTTATACATAGCTATATTTTTCTTCCATATGCTTTTCACATAGTTATATATTTCTTACAATTTAGTTGTCTTTTAAGCAGCTTATTGTTTTGTCCTGTTAAATTTTGAAATATTTTGGCTAAGATATTAATTAAATTCTTATTTAACATACTTTCCTCTGAGCTTTTTTTTTTAAAGAAAAGTCTCAATATAAAAATCAAGATTTGCGTGAATTTTCTGTAGACCTGGAATGTTGAAAAAGACTGAGAGTTAATAATAGAGGTTCCTTCAGCATTGCGACATGCACTGGGACTCTTTTAGAACAACGTCAAATGCTTCTGATGTGGCACAGAGCATAATCTCTAGGCAATTTATACCATGCTGAGTATCACAAAAGAGAAAGTTCAGTGCTATTATGGAAACATACAATAAGGAAATTGGATATGATTCAGTGGATGTTTCTCTTAAGAGACGCTGAAAAAATTGTTTTCTCTTACAGTTGTGTAAGGGGGGGAGAGTAGGGATAAAAGAATCTCATTTTCCCAAATGCATAATGAATCCAAGGCATCCTTACACTGTTTGCCATGCTACACACTTCAAGGGTTGTTGGTTCTAAACACGCTGCATGTACATTTTACACCAAAAATCCCCTCCCACCACACAGTAATGAACACTGCCTGAAACGTACTGCCTGAGGTTTGAGGTTGATGCATATCGTGAATTGCAGAGTTCTTACTTTACAAGTTTTCTGCACACACAGAAACATAACGTCCTATTCTGTTTAGTAAAGTGGTGATTGGAGGTTCTTTTCATAAATGGAAATAAGTTTAGTCCTCATTCCTCGTCTAGAAAAGTTCTTTTTTTATTTTTTACAGTAGATGGACACTATTATAGAGAGATACCACCAATCAAAATGCAGAGCAGTGGAGTTCAGTCTCAATGGACACAGCTACAAAATACCCCCACACTGTGGGCTCAGGGATCATTATCGAAGAGGGAGAGAAAAGATTTTAAGATCCAGAGGGTCAGGGCATTTGCTGTAAGGTTTTTGTCTCCCAGTAATGTCCTTCAACATTTCTGATGGAACGTACAATACCTTCAGTTTGAGCTCACTGAGGTAGAATTTACTTGTTTGACTTTCATTGGGTATTTGTTAGCAATAGTCTTCAAAACATGTTCACTTTTCCCTCTGCTGCCATTTTTCCACCCCAACACTTCAATATACTGCCATCTTAAGCAGAGCCTAGGAAGGCAAGCGATTCAACATTTTTCCTTGTTTCTCTTCCCGATGAAGGGTCTTTGATTTCCTTCCTGATTTTTTTATTTTGCTTCTGTTTGTTGGACAGTAGAACACAATAACTAGTATTATTTTTTGTAATTAATCCTCATTTCTACTTTCATTGCTTTTGAATTTGTAGTTTGTATCTTTCATTAGTTTTGGAAAAATAAGTTTTTTTCGTATGTTTCCTCCTTCCTGGTTAGTTTACCTTCACTGTTCCCTGGTGATGTTCTTCAGAAAGAACGTGTCTCCTACAGCTTCAACCCTTGTTTTGAACTCACTTTTATTCAGCCCATGCTCCGTGTGACAGTGGATGCATGCTGGGAAAAGGTGTCTAATACTTTGAAGAAGGCTGAAACTTAGGAGCTCTATTTACAAGGCTCAGTAAAATGTTTCTTTACCTCAGCAAGAGGCAAAAGTGAGCCCAATGTATATTACTAATGCTATTGCAAAGGCTGTGCTTTTTATTCTGTGTTCTTATTTTTGTTTTCCTGGCTTCCTTTCTGTCTTCTGTTACATGTGGGGCTATAAGTGTTTTGTCCCTGTTCTGTACTATACTGCCTTTATTCATAAAAGCAAAGACAAGGGGAAGTTTGAGTAGTTTGAACAGTGGCCGCTGCTCTCCTCGCTCAGCTGTGGGGTGTTTTCCTGATTTCCCATGATAGCAAATGGAAAGTGAGACATCTGGAGAAAAGCCTGCCAAACACTATCCTATATATACCCAAAGAGTCAGACAGATTCATACGTTCACCTTACCCCACACCTGACTTTTATCAATAATTAGACATTGATTTTTCCCACTGCTTATATTGCAAGGAATGAAAAACAATTCAAGTCAATTTGTGTTTTGGTGATTTTATCTATGAAAACATATTTCAGTTTGCAGGGGGAGACTGGGCGATGACTGGGCGATGACTGCGGGGTGAAGTGGTTGATGTAGAACACCACTAGGATTTTCTTTTGTTTCCAGGGCAAAATCCACCACTGGGATCTGTCAGTCTAGATGTCCCTTTGCTGGACATTGTGATATTTTTCAGTGACTTCATTCTATTTAATTCCATGATCTGGTAATTTGATCTTTATCTATTTGTCCTATTGAAAGTAAATAATTTGAAAAAATAAAAAATAAATAAATAAATAAATAAAAAAGAAAGTAAATAATTTGGGTTTTATAAAAAAGTTACTCGATGATCTCTCTCTCTCTCTCTGTCTCTGTCTCTCTCTCTGTCTCTCTGTCTCTGTCTCTGTCTCTCTCTCTCTATGTGTGTGTGTGTGTGTGTGTGTGTGTGTGTGTGTGTGTGTGTGTACATGCGCACAAGCACATTAATTTGAGAGAGCGAATTTGAGTGTCACACACATTCTCACTAGCCTGGAGTTCACCAAGTAGGCTTGGCTGCTTGGCCATCAAGCCTGATGGATCCCACTGTATCTACCTTTTTAGAACTGGGATTAAAATTAAACATAGACCATCATGTCTGGATTTCTACTTGTTCCTGGAATTGAACTCAGGTCTTCATGTTTAAATGACAAGAATTTTTTGATCAAGTCGTCTCCATAGCACCTAAACCCACTGTGTTTATGAAAATAACTGAGAACATGAAACTGATTACTTTAGTCATTCCTTAAATGTTTGAATGTTTGAATCAAGTCATTCCTCTAATATTCCAATTCATTTTTGTTCAAAACCTTAGTAAAAAAATTTATCAGGAGGTAAGATAAACAATATTTTGATTTTCATGAGACATTGATAAAAAAGGAAGAAGTGGTATGAAAATGAATACATTTTAATTTTGAGGTATTAAATGAGTAAAGTGCTTCTCAAGAGGGTTCTATAAGTTGGGTCACACTTTATACCCTGGAGCCTGTGAGGAGAGTTTTGTTGATTTATGAGGTAATACTCTCAAGAAAGATCCTTCTCCCTCTGCAACACGATTAACTTATTGTAATGTTTATAATTTCCTTAAGCACCGAAGCTTTATCAATTCCAACTTTACAAGGGATTTTATGGCTAAAATATGAGGTTTTAAATTATTTAAATTCTATTTTTATTTCCTGTTTTCATTGCAAATCCCATTCAAAGCAGCTAACAATGAATACTCATAGGATTTCTCTGAGGTGTCCGAACTTTCCTCTGCCACAGTACACAGTCCATCAATCTTATAATCCATCTTCCACAAGACTGTAGGTAGGTGTTAGAGAAAATGCTGCTACCTTTTGCTGTCAAATATAACATGATAACCAATATCCCAATCCACAATACCCATCCTTGCCATATAAAACCTAACGAGTGTCACTAATGTTCATAGTTCTGCCAGAATTCTCACCTTCTTTGCTGCCATCAGATTGCCAGCCAGCTCTGTCCATAGCACTCTAAGGCTTCTCTAGAACATACCTCCCCAAAATGTTCAATATAAAGGTGATAGAGCATGTTTTAGAGAAGGCATCTCATCTCACGTCAGTGTCAGTTAGGAAGGAAAATGATAGAAATTGAGGTAGAGATAAAGATAGATGGGGCAGGGGGAAGGGAGAGAGAGAGAGAGAGAGACAGAGAGAGAGAGAGAGAGAGAGAGAGAGAGAGAGAGAGAGAGAGAGAGAGAGAGAAGTGAAGAAGAAGAGAGAGAGGAGGAGGATTAGGAAGAGAAAATTGAAAAGGATGTGAGGAAGAAAAGGAGAAAGGAACGGAGAAGAAAGAAATGTTACCAATAAGTTTCAAAATATCAAACATATGCAATCATGCTTTATTAAACACCTCAAACAGTGTTGGGCTACATAGAGGGTGAAGTTGTTCGTTGAATCTGACATGTGGCTGAAATTTTTCTGTATCTTAAAGACATGGCTATTGTAATGATATAGCACAGTATATTATCAGTCATGCGTTGTGGTGTACTGGTATAAACAAATGTGCCTAGTCCATGATCTTAGATTGCAGCATATAAAATTATATATATGGTATAATAATGATAATAATATGATTATTTTATTTTTTATGTTTACTATATGTGCACTATTCCTTGTGTGCATGAATACTTAATTTTTTGAATGTGGTATGCAAATCACTTGGATAACTTCTGCAGAAGATTTCCTACAGACATCCACGAGAGAAGATAACTACACACACACACACACACACTATTTCTACTCAAGTCCATGCAGTGGCTGAAGTGCAAAGGTAGAAACAGTGACACTGATGGCCCTGCTTTTCTGTAAACACAAATGTATATTTTTGGTCTTTGTTTTTGACATGTATATTTTAAGATAGAAGCAAATTGAAATGTAAAAGTAGAAAACAGTTAAATGAAGATAAAGTAACTTTTATAACACAATGAATATGTTACAAGCTAAAAATTATTGTACATTAAAAGTTAAAGCACTAAATTTGTAAAATAAAAAGTGACAATGAAGATATTATTGTTAAATGGTGAAATTATGTTGTAAATACAGCATAGCATATGTATATAATGTTTTAAAATTTACAATAGTGTACAGAATCCCTTGTGACTTCATAGGAAGGCAGCGTTCAACTGCTGAGAAACTTCAATTCTGAAACGGATTCTTCTTTTTAAATATATTTATCTCTCATACATTATAATCTGACAAAGTTTCCCCTCTCACCACTTCTCTCAGTTTCCTAGCCACCTCTCCTCTGTTTTTCTTCAAAGAAAAAAAAGAGTAGTCCTCCCAGGAGTATCAAATGAGCATAGCAGAACAAGTTACAATAAGACAGGTAGATACAAATGCTCATATCAAGTCTAGTGTGGGAGTTTGTGACCTGGGAGCAGTTAACCTGTCCCATACAATCATGACCTACAGCAGTTATGTCATCCAAATTACTTTGTATGCCCTGTAACATTCTTCTAGTGATGGACTCACTCTGGCCCATTTTTATTTGGAGGGTAGAGTCACATTGCACACAACAGTTTATGTCTTTCAAAAATACTGACTGTTTCCTAAGTGTTCCTCAGCAGAAGAACGGATAAAGAAACTGTGATACATTTACACTATGGAATACTACTCAGCTATTAAAAACAAGGAAATGCTGAAATTGGAGACAAATGGATGGAACCAGAAAGGGTCATAATGAGTGTGTTAACCCAGAAGCAGAAAGACTCAAATGGTATATACTCATTTATAATTGGACATTAGCACAAGGGGCATGGCCTATGAAAGTCTTCACTTACCAGGAAAGTCGGACAGAGGGGAGGACATCCTATTGGGACTCTAGGTGAGGGAAGTATGGGAGAATGGGGAAATAGAAGGATCCAGAGGGTTCTAGAAACCTACAAGAAGAACATTATGATGGGTGGATCTGGGCCCAGGAGTTCTGCTCAAACTACTGCACCAACCAAAGAAAATAAATGCAGTAGAACCCCTACCCAGATCTAGCCAATGGACAGGTCATTCTCCACAACTGAGTGGAGAGCAAGAACTGACTTTCACATGAACTTGGGTGCCCCATGTTTGACCACATCCCCTTGATGGGGAGGCGCGGTGGCACTCAGAGGAAGGATTGCAGGCTTCCAAGAGGAGACTTGATACCCTATGAGCATATAGAGGAAGAGGAGGTCCCCTCAGTAACAAATCTAGGGGAGGGGAATAGGGTGAAAGCAGGAGGGAGGGAGGAATGGGAAGATACAAGTGATGGAATAACAATTGAGATGTCAAATGAACAAATTAATTTTAAAAATATTGACTGTGTAAGATAACTCAATGTGGATCTCATCATCCTAGCAACATTCTGTCTACAGCGTTAGAGATTTGTAATGTGTAAGGTAATGCCTCTGTGGACTTACAATTCAAATATGCCATTGTTTAGGATTCCAGAAGAAATATATAAGCAAGAAGTGCATTAATATACTTCATGGTACATCATAATTTAGTTATGAAGTTTGAGTTCCTTATGAAATACCTACTAAGAAGACAAAGACAAGGAAGTTGCACAGCTCATTATGCAACAGACTGAGTATTTTTTTATCGTGACAATAGGTTTTCTTTGAATGTGTGTATTTTTCTTTGATTTAAAATTTTTTTCATTATATTTCTTTTTCACATATACATTTATATTATTAAACATAAATAAAATAAACTACATACAACAGGAAGAACCACGAAACAATGAGGAAAAATTATATAAATGTTACATTCATAGTGATTTGGCTATCTGTATATGACAACCTTGAAGAAAACAACTTTCCTGTCTTGGTGAGTCTAAAATTCTGAATATGCTCCCATTCCTCCCTCCCTCCCATTTTCCCTTACTCCCCTTCCCTATGACCCTGACTGAGGGGGTCCTCCTCCCCCTGTATATGCTCATAGGGTATCTATTAATTGTAAGACTAAATTATCTGGTCTTCAACCTCATCAAAGATTCAAGAAGCAATGAAACTTAATTACCTGAGTGGACCAAAAGTGCAGATTAGCAACTTCCAAAATGAAAAAGTGACAGAGACAGTTTGCTGCCTGAAGAGTCACCCAAAGAGTTTCTACTATACTGGAGCATCATCTTCAGCCTTCTGGCCCAATATATCTGACAGACATAATTGTGAGGCAGGAACTATTGAGGACTTGCTTACTCTGTCTTGTCAGAGTTTGGATGTCGACTCTGCCTGCATCCAAGCTTGACCTTCTTTTAGGCAGAATTCTGTCTGTGGTAGAAATGAAGACATTCAGCCCAGTGGCTCGCTTGGAACATTGGAAGCCATCTCCATAAGGAGGTTATTTAATGCTCATCATCTTCTTTGAGGAAGACTGAGTGTTGCCAGGAGTTAACCTGTCTTGTTGTTAAAGAATACTTAAAATAATAAAAACATATTTAAATGCCATATTCTGTAGGTCTCTGAGGGTTTTGAAGACCTTATCTACTTTACCTTATATATCTATAGAATCCTGTCTATCTTGTTAAACCTACGATATATAGTCTTGTGATTAAAAATAGACTAGTAATTGACATGACCATGATTTGAGCAATTAACATTTAGCTTGTATTACTTAATTGTCCTAAACGGCTTGCAATACTTTTTTTATTTTGCCTTTTCCTGTCAGCACAGTTTCCATGGACATATTTCTTATACTTTTTTGTTCATTTTATTTCAGTAATACTTATTCATAGAAATAAAATTGTTGCCCATGTACGAATCAGTATTTGGGTAGTAGAGATAACTTAGGATGGATGAAACCAATTCCTGAAAAAGTTTCATAACTATTAATAATGTTTTCACAGACCCATAGAAGATGGTATATTTTCTTGCAGAACACCTTCCTGCATTTTCATTCCATGTTCCTTTGGTTAGTAGTGAGGTTGGAAAACATCTTTTTCTCACCTACATTATTTACATTTTTATAAAAAAGTGTGTTTCTAAAATTCATGCAATTACATATGAAAATATTTCATTCCTGGCCAATTTATTTTGGTGAATTATACACTTGACCTGCGAATTTTGTTAAGTCATGAAATGAATTGCATGGCTAAAGAATGTTCATGTCAAGCCATATTACTAATTACAAATCAAACTCTATTATTTTGAAACTGTTCACAATATGTTTAACAGGAATTTTAATAGGTACCAACCATCAATCCTCCTCTGTGACATTGTAAAACTGCTAAAGTATGTGATATGTATATTAGTATAAATGTGTCCCACCTCAATAAAAACTTACATTACAAATAAGTAATATTATTTTATTTTTATCTACAAGATGTCAAGTTTTCATCCTTCTCTTCTCACTCTTTAAACCTTCCCATATACATCTCCTCACTCTCCAATTCATGGTTTCTTTATTCACTAATTATTATTGCATGTGTATTGTATATACACATATATCCCTAAATATAATCTGTAAAGTCTAAATAATATTAGCTATGATGCATATGAACCACATGAATGAACAGCATGTTACAATAATGCTAAGGGTACAGTAATGGCATACATAACTTGGACTGGAGGCAATTGCTTTCTTTTTATTTAAATTTAATTTAATTTGTTTTGTTTTTGAGACAAGGTTCCTCTGTGTACTCCTGCCTGTCCTGGACTCACTTGTAGACCGGGCTGGCCTTGAACTCACAGTGATCCACCTGCCTCTGCCTCCCAAGTTCTGGGATAAAGGCGTGTGCCACTACTGCCCAACTAATCTAATTGGACTTCAGACCCAGTCAACAAGAGGGAAATAGTTCCTGGTGCTGGAACCTAGCTAGCCATTCAGTGCTCATGAGGGCATGATTGTAGGAGGAGAACCAGCATCCACTAATTTACTAACCCAGTATAAGTTCTTACTACAATCCATAAATAGTAGTTTTATAGCCACATATATGTGTGTGCTTCACCCATCACAAAGCAATTTCTTTTTGCCACAGACAGAGTCTGTTACAGAAAACCCCAACCAACCGAATGCAGACAGACATGTGGAGATTAATTCCAGTAAACACATCTACAAAATACTCCTACAGCCAGGGCTCAGGAAACATTGTGAAAGAATGCACAAAAAGATTGTAAGATCCAGAGGGCCAAACAACAGTAGACGTGCAAACTGGATGGGAAAAACCCCTCAGACCTCTACCATACACAAAGAGCTACAGGCAACTGAGCAGTGCTGGGAGCAGAAGAGGTGGTCCAGGACCAAACATTCAGCCACATAAGTATACATATAGAAAAACATTATTAAATCTAGCCTTTCAAACATTTCTATGCTGTGACAATAATACTTTGTTCTTGAGTCTCATAAAATTAGTAATGTTTTAAACTGATATCTAAGAGAACTGTAATTGCAACAAGGACAAAAACCAAAATTAAACAGAAATTCAGTCCTGTAATTCAGGTAACATATTAAAGGTATGGCAATTTTTTTTTCTGGAAATCGCTGCTAGGTGTTTACCAATTATTAGCATAAAGAGTGGCTATAATTTTTCAGGTTGTAATTAGTCATGGTGACTGATTCACATCAAGGACTGGGCCATCAGCTGTCACAGATTATAAATGCAAGACATTACTTGCTCTCTTCCAGTCAAGGCAATTTATTAGTTATGCTGTTTGAGAGCAGCTGTACTCTCTGAGATGTGATTTATTCAGATTCCCTCAATATTCCTGCAGAAGCACGGGGAGATAAGTGATTTGATGAGGCTGTGTATGTACTGTCAAATGCCATTATGTTTTGGATGTGCAGCATCAGTGATAGGAAGTCTGCGTTTCGAAGGAAAACACATCAAACAAGAAAATGTAAATGCAACAGATATATGTTTCTAAGGACTGTCATAGAAACCATTAAAATTTCATTCTTAAATTCCAGTGTTGCAAAAGATTTATATTGTTCAAAATGCAAAACTGTTGCCACAAGGTAACGCAGGCTAGCCTGGAACCCGTGATAATCCTGCCTGTGACAACATGATGCTGGAATTATGGGCATGTATTACAATGATGTGTAAAAAAATAATAATCACAAGGTTATGTGACATTTCAGAGACACATTAAACACATGTTTCCTGGGTCTCATTAAGGTTTATCTTAGACATCACCAAGAACAGTATCACTAAAATAAAGGCTAAAATTCATTGTAGTGGCCTGAAGCCTTGAGGGAAAGCACTACAATGATTTTTCAATTTTTTTCTCAGTGTAATCTTCTACGTATCATTTAAAAAACAATTATAGGGTTTATATTATTGAAATATTATTTTAGTATAGTCCTGTCTTACATGTGTACAAATGTATACTAAATGCGATATATATATTTGCTAAAACTCTAAGAGAGCTTCGGGAGCTTCTGAGCTTCTATTTGTTTCACTTTCTTGAGCTTCTCCAATCTCTAATGCCTACTAATCATGACTAACATTTTATTTTATCAAGATTAAGTTGTTTATTTTAAATAAATGTTAAGTTCCCAACACATTATTGTTGATTATACAAAGAGTACAGTAGCATATTTATTGTAAGCCATATATTTATTTTAGCACATCTATAACAGAAGTGGAAATTTAATTTCAGTGATTATATCAACAGAACACATGGGCCATCCAGTGCTTGAAAGCCAGTCTCCTAACAGTATGCCCTGGGTTTTTCATATTATTCTAGGCTGGGTCAAGGAAGAAAACAGTTGTACAGTGACCATATTTCTAAGATCTCTTCAAAGACAGGCAGCCTAACACTTCATTCCTAAGTGTAAGTTAATGAACATCTATGCGGAAATGTTACAAACAAAATAAGTTTCTGGTTTAGTTGAGTTCATAAGAATTTACTTCTTTCCAATGGCTCATAATTCATGTGTCAATAAAAATAACTTCTGCCTGTGGGATGTGAATTAGAGAAATAAGCTGAAAGCCAGTGGCTGAGTGGGAGAGGAGATGGGAGAAAGACATTAAAACTCAGCAGCAACTGAGAGACTAAACTCTAAAATATAAAGGGAACATTTGTACACACTGTTCATAAATATCTTAAACAATATTTATTGTATACATGTGTGTATCAAAACTCCTGAATATATGTTCTTTGTAAGTGGAGGTCCCCCCAAAGGTCAGAACGGGGTGTCAGATCCTCTCTAATCAGAGTTGGAAGTGGTTGTTGTAATACACTGGTTGGCAACCAAACTTAGGTCACACGCAAAAGAGAAAAAAACCCGTCTCTCCAAGACCCACTTAAAGACATATTTATATTCAAAATAATAAGTCAACATTTTAATATAAGAAATTCCGTAATGTGAAAGAGACGTAAACACTTAAAATAGAACAAAATAAAAACTACATAAAGTGAGTAGATCCAAGATGGCTGTGCGGGAACACTCACAGTGTCTGATCAGTAAGATAGCAGTGGCAGCACAGTCACCTCAGGACCAAACTGAGAACTACAACACATCAGTGCTGGTGATTCTCTGATGAGAGGTGTCCACACTGTGTAGAGCATGGGTGGGCTCAGTCTCAGGCGACCCGGCCAATCTGCAGAAAAGTCCGTGTCTAGTCACTTGCCTGCTTGTACGCTGTCCCTGGGATACACAATGAACTGGACACTACAAAACATTATTGTCTTGATTTTTCTAGGCCAGAGGACACTCCATTGTCTGGAACACAAGTGGATCCAACCTCAGGTCACCCGGCCAATCTAAGGGAAGTTCCCGGGTCCATGCAAGCGCTGGCAAGGCCTCGAAGGTCTACCTGCATCCCTCGCAGGGCCTGCAGCATCTGAGCTCTGTGTCTCGGAAGGAACTGTGCCTGAGTCTCCCAGCAGAAAGCAGACACCAAGGTGTGGAACACAGGTAGACCTGACTTCAGGCCACCCAGCTGGTCCACGGAAAGTTCCAAGGTCTAATCTCAGGTCGTCTGCCTGATCCATTTGAAGAGTTCCCTGATCCCTTCAGGTAAGGGTGTCTCGATATAAAGCCACTCACTTACGAGCAGCTTCCAACAGCCAGTGAAGGACACCAGAAACTATTATCCTAAGCCAGAGACAGAAAGATGAACAAATTGAAGGGAAAAAATATGATGCACCCTCCCAAAAAAATAAAGAAGAAAAAAATATTTGACAGAATTCAACACCTGTTCATGTTTAAAGTCTGAGAGAGATCAGGAATACAAAGCACATAACTAAACATAATAACAGGTACATACAGCAAGCCGATAGCCAACATCAAATTAAATGGAGATAGGGCAGGGGACTGCCTCTGACACGATTTGATCACTGCCCACTGGTGGAGTGACCCTGTAGGAACACAGGGACGGGGGATGCAGTTGGTCCTCTGTGCTGTAAGAAAGCAGGCAGAGAAATCATTGAGGGACACAGTGATAAGAAGGATTCTTTTTTTATTAATTTATTCATATTACATCTCAATGGTTATCCCGTCCCTTGTATCCTCCCATTCCTCCCTCCCTCCCATTTTCCCCTTACTCCCCTCCCTATGACTGTGACCGAGGGGGACTTCCTCCCTCTGTATACGCTCATAGGGTATCAAGTCTCTTCTTGGTAGCCTGCTATCCTTCCTCTGAGTGCCACCAGGTCTCCCCATCCAGGGGACATGGTCAAATATGAGGCAAAGATTCTTGAACGGCTGAGATTCAGTTCCTGTCTCCAGCCTCCTGCCTTGAGTTCTTGCCTTGCCTTTGCTCAATGAATTGTGACCTAGAATACGTAAGCAAAATAATCTCTCCTAAAATAATCTCTCCTTAAATTGCTCTTGATAGTGGTGTTTTATCGCAGTGACAAAAATGCTAAGACAACTTCTTTTGTTCTAGCAACCAAAGAAAACCCACTCACTCCAGTTTTCCTCTAGAACTGCCACTATGATTATGATTTTTTAAAATTCATAAGTAAAAGAATTTTAGAATCACCTAGACAGGAAAGATGCTTTCTCCAAGGTTGCCAGATACAATTAGCCAAATGACCGTGAATGTAACATTTATATAATCCCTGATTATTTTGTAGTTCTTCTTGCTGTATGTAATTTTTACTTATGTGTAATAATATAAAGGTATATGCCAAAAATAAAATAAAATAAAATCTTTAGAGAAAAAAAAGTATCCACATTTAAATATTTCAATTACTCTTGTATTTTCCACTAAATTTATGTTAGTCACTGCCTCAATGGTGCTAAAAATGGCCTTATTAATGACATCAAAACCCCCAGTTTGTTACAGATTCCAATTCTCATTACTCCAGCTAGTAGGGCTTAACGTTAGCACTGCATGAAGTCGACCACATGCTTCATTCTGTCTCCAAATATCTTTTTCTTTTCTCTGCCTGTAGTAAAAACACATCGATCTTTATTTTTGTTGTCATTCCTTGTAACTGCTGTGAATTTTGTTTTCTCTATCTCCCAGGACCTTGTGCTTTGAACTCTTTCCTCTTTCCCCTCTCAGGAACAATTTTTCTGTTGATCTAATCTACTTTTTTGCATGTAGAAGCACATACATACCTTCCCAAATTATACCTCTTGCAAAATAGCTCAACTCCCTGTTTGCCATCTCTATTTCAATGTGTAATAGTCGCCCTGACGTACGTCTCACTAGCCTTGCCCTTGCCCCCTACCTAAAGGTTAGTTTTGTCTTCTTTCTGAAATATGATTCTGCTCATTTACTCCTCATATTCTTAACCATTTATCTCTTATCAAAGGACAGAATTCTCTCCTCTGAGGGACTCCACTCAGGGTCCTGAACAAACTGTTGTACCAATGAAGGACAAATTAGACCCCTGTTCAGACGTAGCCGATGGGCATCTCATTCTCTGCTGTAGTGGGGGAAGTGGGGACAGCCTCTGACATGAGCTCTGGTGCCTCTGATTTGATCGCTTTCCCGTTGGTGTGGAGGCCTGTTGGGCACACAGAGGAAGGGAAAGCAGGCTATCCTGATGAGACCTGACTTGCCTTGGTCATATGGAGAAGGATGGGGTCCCCTCTGTCAGAAGTCTAGGGGGGCGAATGCGGAAGGAGGGGTGAGAATGAGAGGATACAAGGGAGAGAATAACAATCTGATATAATATGGATAAATAACAATAAATTAAAATTTTAAATATATTAAAAACACATAAGGTGAGAAAATATACAGATAATCATAGCTAATTCAGCTTGAAATTTGAGTTCTTTGAAGAAGGAATACAGATTTAGTAGAGGTGGGATGGGGATGGCCACAGCACGCTTCAGTGGAAAAAATACGCTTGTTCAATGAGGCCCTATGCACCCTCTTGCTTACAATAATGACTGTATTTGAATCCTGACTAGGTGCCAGATGAACATGCATTTTTTACTTTATAATCATTTCTGAAAGACATAATTACTGTGTTGCAACTTTTGGCAGTTTATTTAAACTCTTTAAAAAAATCTATAAGCTTAGTATGATAGCTGTAGCATGTTACATGCGTATAAACTGGCAGAAAAGGCACTTTCCCATGAGCCACACCATACAACAAAGCCCATTGAAGAGATATGTCTCGCTACTTGTGAAATTTACTTTAGCTAACATATGTGTAATTGTTGGTGTGCTTGGAAGAAGTACATTGAGAAGGCAGCAGCTGGACATGTGGCAACAATGCTCTTCAACATTGACGGAATAAAATACAAAACTTACTCTAAGCTTCCTAAGCTCACATCAGCTAGGTCAGGTTACAATTAGACACTCAAGCATTTCTAATCACAGTTACGGGACCAGTGTAGCTAAGACAAAGTACTGAAACATCCCTCACATCCAGAAATGGTGCTTGTTAAGTTCAGACTCTTTTGTAAGTTCAGAAGCTTTTTTATTACTGTATAAGATGGGGAAATTAATTAAATCATTTCAAGTCCTCTAAAAATATCATTTGCTATGAGTATATAAACTATGAAAAATTTTGCATCCTATTGAAGAACTATACATAGGCAAACAGGGGTTTAATCAGAAAAAAAATGAAATATTAATGGAGTTAGAATTTATGAAAATATATTTGTACATTTTAAATATATGTATATGCAATATTTGAACTTTTGTTCATGTGTGGTATGCGTAGGTGAGAAAACAAATTAGCAATAGGCCATGATTAAATTATTTTTCTTTATGTTTAGTTCATGGGTTTGATGCTTTTCCTTTCAAAGAACTCAATGCGATTTATTTCTACTAAATGGGAGTATAAGATTTTTTTCCCTTGAGGACACACAGCCGATAGTATGTGAGAATGGATTTTTAATAAATGAATTAATACTATTCTGAACTACTGTGAACTGTAGTGATTCCAAAGTTTACAAACCCAGAAATTATAAACCCCAAATTGTTGTTGTTCTTTATATTTAGAGCACTCAGAAGATACTATTTATGGAATCCTTTTCTGAGACCTTTAATGTTAGCTCCATTTCCACCAGAGTTATTTTGAGATTCCTGAGCTCAGCATTTTCAAGCCCTCTCTCTTTTAGACAACACGTCTAATTTGTGTTTTAAATACCACAAGGGAAAAAAATTATGAAAACTAGAACACACTAATATATACAGAAATGCATTGTTAATTTTATCTACAAACAGGCCACTCCATCTGTTCAAACATAATGCTCCAAAGCAAGGAATATGTTCCAAACCAAAGAGCATGATATTTGACAGATGGAGAGGTCCATACGCCTGTCTGGAGTTTGGGTACTATAGAGATCATAGCAAGGTCCAATTTTCCACACCAACTGAAATCTAATAGAGAAATTTCCCCAATAAACATCAAAGTCAGCACGAATTTTACTAATTGATATGTACCATACTCCAACTCATTTAATCTACTTCCTTCCTCACACAAAAGAAATCCATATTTACCTTCAGAGTTAATTTTATAGTCGTGCTTGATCTCGTACATAAGTAAGTATAAATGTCAAGTATATTTCATACATAATAAAAACAACCGATGAGCCAAAATCAGAATACTTTATTCTTTAGCACAAACATCACTGAAGCACTGTTATTGGAATAATTAATCACTCAAAGACTGTATCATATCACATAATACGTCATGTCTGTGATGGCTTCTGATGAATCTCTTTGAATTATTTCATATATGAACAGAAGGAGATGTTTTCTTTGTGTGAAATAATATATAGCCAGTACAGAGCTGAGCAAGATTTCTTGGCTGTACTCTAGGATCCCATACTAAAATCTGACTTGCACTACACAAGGAAAAGTATGATAGGACAATCTCATTGCTGGCTGTCAGAACAATAGACCCGGACGGTGGACAGAACTTTGTTCAAAATGTATCATGTGAGATGTCGGGAACCAAGACTAGCATTTCAATATGTATAATTTAATGTAGGCTTATCAAGCAGAGCATGAGATACCCAGTGATAATAAATAAATAATACATATTAGCATCAGTGGTAATCACATGACATTTCTGTTCTGAACATTGCAACACAGTTAAATAAATAATTTCAACATTTCAGATCTTATATCATCCTATGACTTTCTATCTCAATAAACTTACTTCCAGTTAACTTCTCACTTCGAAACGTGGGTGACAGTGTATATGCCCTCTTACTGATGGCTTTCCTTAGATCAAACTATTATAACATGATCACTTAATTTAAACTCCAGAGGAAACTCTAGAGTGAGCCAACTTCTACCTTCTTCATAAGTACCATAATTATGCGTATACTCCTCTGACATGGCATTTTCTTTAATACAGATGCAAAATATTGGAATGTTCAATCAACTTGGACACAGACTTAAGTACTGTGATACTGCTCTTAAGGTTCAGTTATAAAGGGTCTAGTGTCATAGAGATCAACATTTTAGACCTAGCCTTGAGCTCCAATGACATATTTCCTAGCCATGGGGAAAAAAAAAGTCCCTGATTTTAAATCAGATGTTCTTCTATTGAGAAGCTGTATTATTATTTTAATATATCTTTTATTTGGTAATGTAGATTCCACATAAAATGTTATGAATATTCAACCTGACACATTTACATGATTTCATTAGGTATATGTTAACACAAACTGCATAATGACATAGTTGAAAATTTGATTCTGATATTATTTCTCAATTATGTGAAACTTTACTGGACCTGTATCTGTCTACGCTAATAAAAATTAATTGAGAATCTGTCCGCAGTGTCCAAGTAAGTCTTCAAAAACTTTTTGTACATTAGTATAAATCCATTTTTACTTCTTAATGTACCAATATTAGTATGGGTCTCTATTCTATTCACATTTTCTTTTATTTTTAATTTCTTGTAGCCTGTCTGTTGTTCAGGAGCACATTATGTAGAGCAGGGTGGCCTAGAGCACACAGAGATCTGCCTGCCTCTGGCCACAGTGTGCTGAGATTAAAGTTATGCTCCATGCCTGGCTTCCTCTAGGCATCTTGCCTAATATACATTTTGTAGTTTTGACACTGGAAAGATGGATTAGTGGTTTAGAGCACTAGCTGCTTTTCCAGAAGTCCAGAGTTCAATTCCCAGCAACCATATGTTGGCTCACAACCATGTGTAATAGAATCTGAATGCCTCTTCTGTTGTGCATGAAGACAGAGCACTAATATAAATAAAATAAATAAGTAAAGAAATCTTTTAAAAAACTTCTATAGCTAGGTATCTGTGTTGTGGGTAGAAGGTCTGTGTATATGTGTTTGAATTTACACATAACATGTGTACATATGTGAAACTTTAATTTAATCATGAATTGTAGAATATAAAGCACATTTTAAAATAAAATATAAAGTTTGTTTTCTTTGAAATAATAATATTTTAACTGCACCATTAAACTACTGCAGTGTGGCACTCTTCAAATTGTATATTTATACCTTCATTCTTACTTAATCTATGTACCTATTAATCTAATTAGCATAGTATTCTTAATAAATCTAAAAAAAAACATTTGGTTCCCTTACCACTAAAATATGGCAGTGAAATAAGGAGGGAAGAAAATTATTTGGAAAGATGTCAACATTTTGGAAATATACAACAAAAGGAGACATGCATCTGTATAAAGGTGTATATTTTCTTACCTTAAAACTGAATTTTCATAGAATTTATACTATATTAAAGATTATAAATTAAAATCACAGCCTTTCCCTTTAAGTCTCATCAACAGTATTTTGTAGCTTATGATAGCTCAAGTATTTTATTTTATCTGATGCTAATGTAAATGGGATTATTTCATTGACGGATAGAAATATAGGTAATTTCTAAAATTTGATCTTAGATCCTAAATATTATTAACCTTATTATCTGTAATCAAATTTTTATTTCTGTTTATAGATTTTCTATGACTCTGTATGTATAATATGCTATGTATACATTATAAAATGATATATCTTCAAAAAAATAAATTAAAATCACAAAATACCATGTTTTCCAGACAAATAGTTAAATTTTCATTGCTCTCTATGCTCATCTGTTCTTCAACCTAATTCCAAGGGAAATTCTCTCAAATTTCATTTTTCATAGGAGATTTCAAACCAATCTCTTTTATACCACAATAAACTAAATCTAGGCAATGTTATTTCTCTTTTTTCCTGGTTAATATCATTGGATTTTTCATTTTCCATTAGGTATCATGGACTCTCTTTTCTGTGCTGCAGTCAGATTTCAAGCTTTCATTGCATCTGTTCTTGCTATTTTCTTTTTCAAAAAAAAATTTTACATTTATATTTATATTATTACACATATATACAATAATCTACCTACAGCAAGGAGAACTGTGAAACAGTCAGGAATTATATAAATGTTACAACCATAGTGTTCTGGCAACCTTGAAAAGAACATCTTTCCTGTCTTCGTGCGTCTAAAATTATGAACGTAAATCAATATCTATCATATCTCATCTTTATCAACTTAAAGCATCCACCTAGACCTAAAAACATCTTAACCCCAAAACAACTAATCTTAATTGTAAAATTAAATTATCTAGTCTTCAACACAATCAGAGACTTGAGAAGGAATAAAATTAATTACCTGAGTGGACATGAAGTGCAGGTCAGCAGCTTCCATAGTGAGAAAATGAAGGATATTTAACGCCTGATCAGTCACCCAAATCTCTCTACAATGTTGGAGCTTCGTCTTCAGCCCTCTGGTGCAGTGTACCTGACAGACATATTTCTGAAGCAGGAGCTATGGAGGACTTGCTTACCCTGTCTTGGCAGAGTTTGGCTGTCGACTCTGCCTGCATCCACGCTTGCCCATTTTTAAGCAGAATTCTGTCTGGGGCAGAAATGAGGAGGACATTTTTCCCAGTTCCTGGTTGGCCATTTTTGAAGCCAACTCCATGAGGAGGTTCATTGATGTTCATCATCTCCTTTAAAGTGGGCTGGGTGCTACCAGGAGCTAACCTCTCTTGTTGTCCAAGAATCTTTAAATTAATTTTTTAAAACCATTTTAATGCCATATTGTTTATGTCTGTGAGGTTTTTGAAGACCTTATCTCACTATTTTACCTTATCTAGCTATAGAACCATATTTATCTGTTACACCTAGAATGTATATTCTTGTGATAGAAATAGACTAGTAATTGATATAACCATGATTTGGTCAACTGACAATTAGCTTGTATTACTTAATTATCCTAAACAGCCTGCACTAGCGCTTTCAAAGTATTAGGAGTAAGCCTGTATTATAGTTGAGTTGTATGGGCACTATACTTCATATTTGAGTAGATATTTGTATATTCTACGTGAAGAATAATTTATATTTGAATTATATACCAATGTATCAAAATTAAGCTCATTTTGAATCAATATACAAAGTTATATACTAGTAAATTTAAAATAATCTTGTCAATAACAATTAAAGCCTTAAGTTGAGGATAGATTCAATAATCTAGTTTTTGTCCTATCATCCCTATATATTTCATCTTCCCCTTCTTTCCTTTCAGCTCCTATCTCCAAACCTAAGAAAGAAAGATAAAAGAGAGACACCCCTGAGTTCAACCTTGATTTCTCTCTGAATAAGACCATTAATAACTTATAACCAACTCCCAGTGAAAATAAACTTCTATAGCCCAAGAAAGCAACCAAAAACCTACCCACCTTCCCTTAAAGGAAATTGGGCACTGTTCTCTTACAGCTTCCTCTGGAACATTTTGGACAATTAATAGCTTTGTAGGCACCCAAGTAAAGTTGGTAAAAATGGTTGAACAAGCTATGAATAACATTTGTGGTCCAGTTTCTAAATGTTGAGAAACTCCAGGATTAACTAAAGTCCTGTGTGGGACAATCAGAATTGCTGGAGCAATTGGCATAGGAAGCTTTTTTTTAAGCTCTCCTGGAAGCTGTCCTGGTTCTGGTAATAGCAACTGACACTCCAGGGGATGGATGGAACATGAAGGATGCAGGATGTCAGTGTCCAGCATGCTGAGAAGAATGAATCCTGTCACTTCTGATGCAGCATCAATGTCTGGTTTTTTTTCAGAAAGCATAATTTCTCACAAGCATTATATAGTCCTAAAATTATAAATATATGAGGTATGCATGATGCACAGAACAATTAAGGCTGCCTTCTGCTCTTTGCAAGAGCAGAAGAAAGACATTTGTAAATCTTCATTTATGCCGTTCAGAGAATGGCATCTAATCATAAATCACATTGATTCTGTAACCAACAAGAAGCATTGTCTATGCCTAGACATTCATGTTTCAGCCAGTCTCAGAGCTATTTCCATGTAGTGAGATTAGTAATAAAAGTCACCTGCTTGTTCTGCAGTTTGAATTCTTCACATCCCACTCCCCCTCCCTCCCTCATTTCCTCTCCCTCCCTCCCCTAGTCCTCTGAAGGGGAGCCCTCCTCCCCTAACATCTCCACCTATCAGGTCTCATCTGTATTACCTGTATCCTCTTTCTCTGTGGCTTGACAAGGCTGGCTTGCCAGGTGGAAGTGATCAACATTGGATTGGGGGTGCCATAGTCATTGTCAGAAGCAGTCCTTTCTCCTCATGTTGTGGGACCCACAGGAGGTCGTGTTGCCTAACTGCTACATTTGAGCAGAGGGCCTAGGTCCACATCATACATGCATGGTCTTGTTTGGTGCATCAGTCTGGTACTTTCTTTAATCCCTCCTTTTCCCATTCTGTTGCTTCTTCCCCCTTCATTCCATTCTTCTTTTTCGTCTCCTCATTTTCTGTCTCCTTTCCAAGTAAGACAAGACATATTGTTGGCACCAGTCATTCTTGCTGATTTCAGTTGTACAGAGAGCAAAATTTAAATTACTGTAGGTCAAGAAGGGTCTAAGGCAGCAGTGTTCAACCCGTGGGTCACAGCCTCTTTAGAAACCTCTTTAGTGTTACCTGGACTCCCATTCTCAGTGAGTTTGTTAGTGTTGTTTTTAATTTTGCACTTCCCATGTATCATATCACATTAAATAGCAAAAGTTGTTCATAACATCTCCAAATTGTTCTGATAGTATATGTTAACTCTCTTGTGATTCTCTTCTTTCATTTATATTATTTTACAGGTAGATGTTTGATTTTTTTAACCCTTCTCATTTTAAATTAACAAATTTCAGTGTTTTTCTCACAAAAGAACTTTTTACCATTATAGACAACCCCTGTTATCTTTCTGCCTACTTGCAATTATTTATCTATTTCTTTTATCTTAACTTGTATTATCTTTTCTCTTTTATTTAAACATTTATTGAAATTTCTCACTAAGCACAGCAAGATATTATAGCCAAACGAGTTTTCAAAACACAACCAATTAACATAGAAAACTGTTTAATATCTTTATTCATCAGGGAATTAAAAATTAAAATTTTATTTTGATTCTCACCAAAGTCAGATTTCCTATCAGTAAAAACAAACAATCACAAATGATAACAAAGGTACAAGAAAAAGGCATCCCTTACATATAATACTATTTGGAATGTGATTGTTAAGACCACATGGAAATCAGCATAGAAGATATTAAGAAAACAAGCACTGAATGTATATTAAAATGGCTCTAAGTCTGTATTCCCCAGGGATGCTTTAACATCATTATTTATCATAGCACTAGTCACAGCAGTCAAGATATTAAATCGTTCTAGGTGTCCATCAACAGAGGAAAGGATAAGGAAAATATGGTATATGTACACAATGGAGTTTTATTCAGCCATAAAAATGAATAAAATTATTCCATTTGCTGCAAAATGATAGCAATTGTAGGTCGTTATGTTAACATATATAGACCAGACACCAACAAATGTGATCATAACTGCATGTAGAGAGATACAATCGTATATAATGTGAAAACAGAGGAAGATTGTAAATGAAGGAAACTACTGGAAAGGCACTGAAAGGATGTCACAGGAGATGAATATCATTAAATATAGCAATACTTAAACTAAATATCTTTAGCCAATCCTCCCAGCATAGACTGAATGTATGCCAATTAAAATTTTGAATAAAAACACACATAGATACTATATTATACAGTTTAGCCATCTTTGTAACGTAACTCAGAATTATTCCCTGTTCTTCCAAAACTACAGCATTATCTCAGACTAAAGATTTCCACAATAATTTGAGTCAATATCATCAGACTGCAAAGGATAGAGATGCTAAGGTAGCTACATCTTTTACATATGTCAGATTTTGTTATAATTGATAAAGTAGTAATCACAATCCTCCCACAAACAGTTACAGAAATACCCTAACAAGATGGTGGTTTCAAAGTGTTTATGACAGTGGCTGTCATAAACACTAAATGTATTTTATTATTGTTATGATTTGAGACTCTAACCTTGACATAAATTTACACTCTGGAATTATAATGTACAATTACTGATGACTGAATCATAATTCTGAAAGACTAGTCTTTCACATTTTATGTATAGGTTGAGGGCAGTTTTAGTATTGCGTTATAGGATAATTTTGTGTCATTATTATATGGTTATTGGTTGTTGTATTTCTTATGATACCATCCTTTTGGTGCACCTCAATCTCTTAAATGCAAACAGTGTGACTGAAAATGGTGACATATATGGCCAGGTTTATGGTGTTCATCACAAAAGCAACACCATGGAGGATAGATGCCTTATTGCTTAAGTCAAAGGTACTACCGAAATATAGAAAAGAATCACTTAAGAAATAAATTGATCTATGTGTCAGAAGCATTAATTTAAATGAACAAGAAAAGAAACTCAGAGATATTTTCAGGGTTTTTTTCATAACATGAATCTATAATTTAAGTCCAGGTATAATGGCTTTAGTTATCATTTTGCTGGTGTGCTTTCCAACATTCTGGATGTTCAGTGCTGTGAGTCTTTTGACTTTTATTCTATCTTCCTGTGCTTTCATGTAAGAAGATGTTGGAACTAAAGCGTGGTGAATAGTGTAGAGTCACCATCTTTTCATCACTGAGTTTGAATTACACTAATTCTACTGATTACCAAGCTTTGAATTTGTTCTTATTCTGCATATTTGAAACTGATATCTAGTTTCAAAAATGCCTCGGACATGTTTTAAGATTGTGACCCGTAAAATAAAAATATCATCAACGTTTAATACAAAATCTTATTCTTTTTAAGTGTATAATATTTTCTACCTTAACTACTGAAAGGGGGGAGAGAGAGAGA
>OU015750.1:55160784-55174962 GCA_907169655.1 Acomys percivali
AGACAGACAGACAGACAGACAGACAGACAGATGCAAATCTTATGTAAACATAAAACAATGATTCCTTATGGCTTTTTCAAAACTTCTTCCTCACTCCTTCTCCTCTCTAGTTCAGTCTGCTCTTCCTACTGAGGATAAAGCTCCTTGACAACGTTGCCCATTTAGATGAAGAGGTACAGGCGATGAGTTAGTACTGAGAGAGGGAGAATAACTCATCCATATGGAGGATAATCACTCTTACTAGTTACAAGTACCAAGTAGTCGGGCCTAAAAACATATATGTTTAAACCATACTAAATTAATCCGGCAGGTTTTACACACACACACACACACACACACACACACACACACACACACACACGTAACATATTACGTGTGTGTGTGTATACGTATATATACATGCATACATGCATGAATGGCATGCATTTGAAAAGTGTGGTGTAAAGAATTATTTGGAAGGAAACATTTTGTAAAAAACAGTGTATGCTTATATAAAACATATTAAAATTTTAAATCAAATAAACAAATCATAAAAATAAACCTTTAAGATAGTGACACTTCCTGTTTATCTCTGTGCTCCCTGAACATCTCATGATCAATGTGTGACATCATATACTCTCCTTAATATGTCTAGCTTAGTTTAAATATTTCTCTAAAACATTGGCCTTAAAATAATATTCATATTGCAAAATTACATGATTTTATTTTATTAATATATTTTATTAATTTATTCATATTACATCTAAATTGTTATCCCATCCCTCATATCCTCCCATTCCTCCCTCTCCCATTTTCCCCTTACTCCCCTCCCCTATGACTGTGACTGAGGGGGACCTCCTCCCCCTGTATATGATCATAGGGTGTCGAGTCTCTTCTTGGTAGCCTGCTATCCTTCCTCTGAGTGCCACCAGGCCTCCCCATCCAGGGGACATGGTCAAAAATGGGGCACCAGAGTTCGTGTGAAAGTCAGACCCCACTCTCCACTCAACTGTGGAGAATGTCCTGTCCATTGGCTAGATCTGGGTAGGGGTTTGATGTTTACTGCACGTATTGTCCTTGGCTGGTGCCATAGTATGAACAGGACTCCTGGACCCATATCTGACCATCATAATGTTCTTCTTGTAGTTTTCTAGGATCCTCTGGATCCTTCTATTTCCCTATTCTCCCATGCTTCTCTCACCTAGAGTCTCAATAGGATGTCCTCCTCTCTGTCCCACTCTCCTGGTAAATGAAGACTTTCATGGGACATATCATTTGGGCTAGTGTTAAATACTCAATAGATATAAAATGTGTGTTTACTTTGAGGGTCATCTTCAGATATTTTCATGAATATAATTTACACATGTTAATGTTAAGAAACTAATTTCTCAGTCTGTTTCTCGTACACAGATTTTTGAAGGCAGTTAAACTGGTCGCTTCTCGGCTGTAATTTTGAGCTCCAGTGAACTGCTATGGATGTTCCAGTTTGAAAAGGAACATATGTGAACAGAACTGTTCTTGTCATGCTTGGCTGGGGCCCTGACTGTGTTCTAAATTCACAGCTATGCCTCTGGTTATGAACTAATAACTTCCATTATTAAGGTAAAGCCAGATCTTGAAGTCTAATTTTGTTTGTCCAATTGAAAACAACTAAATTGCAGCTGCCATTTTCCAATTCATTTTCATTTCTTTGTTTCAAAAAAAATCTAGCAGTTAAGGTAGCGTGAAATTCTTGGCTTTAAACTAACAGTATTACACCTGGGCAGCTTCCCACTGATAAACAATGCTCATGACATGAAAAACCCTGAGGTTGCTTTCACGAAATAATATTGTTTGAATAAACTTCAAGATTAGTAGGACTTTCTTTGCAAGTAGAAGATATCTTAACCGTATAACTCAAAGCCAACATTATTATCAATTTATTTTCTATTACACACCTAAGAAACATTAAAATATTATTATTAAAATTAAGGATGCTATTAAAAACACATGGCTAATAGGACCTTTGCTCAAGCATTAGCTCAACTACCTACTGGCTGAATATACTTGAGAACTTATTTGATATTTGAGTATTGGTTCCCATATATGTAATAGCTGGAACTAATATAACTTAAATATCACACTTTAACATTTTAATGTAAGGTTTTATAAAGCCACATTATCAAACTGATATGAAACTTTTTTGAATCTGGAAGATGGATCATCGATTTGATAAATAAATGACAAAAGAAACAGCCAACTTTTATTAATCTTTATCATTTATCTGGTCAGGAGCTACCTCAGAAATATCTGTATTTCATTCAGATCCTTGTGGCATGTTTTATATTTCATAAAAATTATATTTAATATTGATAGCTACATGAAGATTATCTGAGACCTGTAACCAGCTGCTACTCAAAGCACAACTAATGATATAATTAGAGGGTCTGATTATTAGAAAGCAAAGTCTACTGAGTAGAGCTCCCTGGAAGGATGACTTGGCATGTAGGGCAGCGTCAATGCATGCCGGTTCCGTAGGAGAGTAACCTTAACCTCACTGCTCTCTCTTCCTCTCATGATCCTCATTGGATCCAGGTTCCTCATTGGATCAACTCAATTGAATGCCACAGGTACAGATTACACTTGTAATCTGTCAAAACCAGTCAATCAGAGCATAGGGAAAACATAAGAAGGGCCACTAAAAAATACTTGATACCGTTTGTTTTGTTCCCGTGCAGCCTTCCCACACAAATCCCTGTTTAAGCCACTGTGAAATGAGCTCCACTAAGTAAACCTGCCTTCCAGAATTTAACACAACATGGACTGCTGATGTACTTCACAGGATGGGTAGAGAACGGAAGAAGTGAGCAGAACAGGGGGAAAGCACTACACTTAACTACCTTGATATTGGTCTCGTGGATTACACTTACAACCGTGGTTATCTGACCCCAGTTCATTCTTTCGTCTTTACTCCATGCGTTTCCTGCCAGCCCCTAGCTGCGCAGGGATCTCTGCCCAAACCTCAAAGCCTTCCCAAGATAAGTCCTTCAGCATAGTCTCGTGTATTGCAATATTCCATTCGCCAGAACATTTGAGAAATATGATATGATGAATCTCTTTGGTTCCAAATACGGTTCTTTTTACTTTCACTTTGGGAAAGCCAGCAAATTTGCCACTTGTGTTTGGGATTTGTCACTCCAAATAATTGACACTCCTTCCCCATGTCTGTTGGATCAAAGTCATGAGGGATATAAAATAGGCAATAACAGATTGTGTTGTCTAGTGGCATCATCTGTGTCCTTTGGACAAAACCACAATGCCAAATGTGGCATCCTATAAATCATCTATGAATAACAGGCAGGCAAAGTCCTCTGTACAGGGAACAAAGACAACATTAGGAAGCCACAGCAAAGCTTGTGAAGAGAAGTTTCCGCACTTCAGTTCTTGAAGGACTATAAGAAAATGCATTTGTTCCTCCGTAAGCAATCTGACTGCCCCAAGATATCAGAGCATGCAAGCATTTATTTACAAAACATCCAGACTTCAGGGAAGTCTTGAAGACATGGCCAGTTGGCCCCATGCTTAGAAAATTGTATTTCATTGGTGCCCACTTTTGTTAAAACTCATTCTACAGAGAGATTGAAACCACACTTATCCCTTCTCATAAGGTCCCAGCCATAAAGCAAAGCACAATTCTGCCAACGTACACTTTGAAGAACAGGTGAGTTTATTGAGCTTCCTTGTAGAGCATACATGAAGGGTTACATATGGGAGGTATGGCTGTTCTCTACCCAAATAAACTTCACCTAGAAAGCCTTTCTAAAGAAGACATGTTGGCTTCCCCATAGCCTCGTAGTTGGAGCTCCCTTCTCCCTGTCTTCCCTAGCTTATGTATTTTAGCACTTAGAAAGACCACATACAGCAGGTGATAGGGAGCACCATGCTATTCAGGTTGACACACTGATGATCTTCTCCACACCACCATGAGTGAGTGTAAACAGCCCACAAGTCAAGCCAGTGTAATCTATTTGGAAAAGGGCAAGGTTGAACTGCTAGAGATGATGGTTGCTTGGCTAGGACAGTCACTGACAACAGCAATAGAATGCTTACCCGCCCTTCCTGCAGCCAGACCCATTAAGAGGCAAGTCTGTAACAAAAATACAAAAGCAAGTGACAAATAATAACATAAATTAATAATAAGCGGACAATCCATTAGGGGCTGATGAGCTGTGAAATGTACGCCCATCTCCTGTGATCTTCAGCCTAAAATCAAACTGGTTTTGCCTGATGAAGATACTGGAGTAACCAGTAGAGTATGAAGGAAAAATAGCCTTCAAAGCCAATTTCGTGTACAGGAATGAGACTAATGAGAGAACCATGGGAGAATAGCAATGTAGAAGGATCCAGTGGGTCCTAGAAACCTACAAGTAGAACATTATGATAGGCAGATTTGGGTCATGGGGTCCCGCTCAAACTAAGGCCCTAGCCAAGGACAATACAGGCAGTAAAATTTAAACCCCTACCCTGATCTAGCCCATGGACAGGACAGTCTCCACACTTGAGTGGAGAGAGGGATTTGACTTTCTCAAGTACTCTGGTGCCTCACATTTGACTATGTCCCCTGGCGGGGGAGACCTAGTGGCACTCAGAGGAAGGACAGCAGGTCACCGAGAAGAGACTTGATACCCTATGAGCATATACAGGGGGAGGTAATCCCCCTCAGGAACAGTCATAGGGGAGGGGAATAAGGGGAAACTGGGAGGGAGGGGAGAATGGGAGGATACAAGGGATGGGATAACCATATGGATGTAACAAGAATAAATTAATTAAAAAAAAGTCACATAAAAAAAGTGTTAGTGAGGTACAGATAAACAATAAGGCAAAGTTTGCACAAAACAATGAATAAGACATCACTCTTCAACATCGTCATGAAGTCAGTCATTAGGGCCATGCATTTCTCAAACCTCTTAGGGAAAGCAGGTAAAATCAAGTCAATAACAGCAAGATGTATTCAAAGGGTTAGGCCGATTGTTCATGAATGATGTACTGGGTAGCCCTTTATCAAGGACAATGAGCTCAGCAACCTTCAGATGAGGAAGGCCTGGGTCTTCTGTTCTTAAAAAATAGAAAACGAAATGTAGTTTAGAAGTTCTGTAAAATGTTTGGAACACAGACCCTGTATGAGCTTACTCTACTATCTTTTGTATTTAAGGAGAGAATTCTGTTTCTATGTTGGATATTAGTCTACGGCCACAAATATGTCTGCAAGATCAAAACAACTATTTAGGACTATCAAGCCCACCAATTAGTATCATCAATAAACCACACACTCGGAGTGAAATATTATGTTTACTTAACAATTACGGGAGATATCATTTGGCAAGATAGATAGATACAGTTCAGGAAAGAATGTACACCAGGTGATTCTTAGAAGAATGAGAATTTTGGGAAAGGGTGTCCATTGATTTCTATCAATAAAATGGAGACAGTTAATGATTGGATACCTCACTGAGATAACAGTCATTCAGCTTCCCCGCGTCTGACCCAAGCTTCATCCTATCAGACCATATGTAGGTATCCTTTTAAACACTCCCCGTCATTTAAGGAAACAGGGTGATTCTCTTTATTCACAATGTAAATGAGCCTAAGGTTGAAGTGAAATAATGACAATTCTATTTAACTTCAAAACGCATACTTAGCACATATATATATATATATATATATATTATTATTATATTATTAATACTTTCTCTGCCAGGTATGTTTTGTATGGACATTAATACAACCTTGGAAAAATTTTAGACATAGTAAACCAGTGATAATGGCCAACACTTTGTGAAAGTTTCTCCTCCAAAGGTAGCATCGGCGGCTACCAAAGGTAGGAGTGTTGCACCCCACTGATGATCTACATCAGGTCAAAACCCACTGGAAACCAGCACAACAGGATAGAAAAAGGCTAGAATCATGGTAGAGTGGAAGATTCACTTTCTATCTTAAGAAAAACAGGATGTACTTTTCCTGAGACTATAAATATAACACCCGAGAAACATAATAATATTGAATAAGTTGTGTGTGTATGTGTGTGTGTGTGTGTGTGTGTGTGTGCGCGCGTGTGTGTGTGTCTTCTATAACACTACAGGACAATTTTTCTTTATACTTTAACACTGTGTATTCTACTTCCTAAAAGTTATAGTACATATAAAGTGTCCACATCTTTAATTTTTAGCCATAAGATTTATGTTATTTGAAAAAAATATACTTCGAACAAACTACTAACGATAGCATTATGCTATTTAAATATCTTATTTGACATTTGTTCATTTAGAAATACTCAAAATGTGAAACTGGCAAAGGAATCTGTTTAATAACGTCATTACAAGTTTTTTTTATATATATATAATGCTGTCAGTGCTGGCTCTAGAGAAAATAAAATAAAATTACCTAGTACATATGTTCAGCACTACATTTTGGTGTTTAAAAATATGGACAGATTTTACAAGCACTTTTGATTAAATATATCCAACATTAAAACCCAAATATATACAAAATTGAGTTTTCCACAAACTTTATCCTACCTAGAGAATACTAAAAATCAGCTAAAAACATGAGGCTTCACTTTATTGATCTCTAAATCAAAATCAGACACATGAATTTAAATAATTTGTAAATAAAATATACATAAACCATAAGCCCTTGAGCCAGGTTTTAATCTGAAGCAGGCTGAAATAAGCAAGATAAGAACCTGAACCCTTGCTTTGTACAAAATGTAGATGGATATATTACCTCCAGTCCAGGGGAAGGATATTTTAGTGTTGGTTCTTAGCGAGGATTTCAGTTGGATTTGCATTAGAAGTTGGAGGCATATGTACACAATCAGAAACAGTTACTAACAAACGTGGTAGCTTCGGAATACTTATGTTCATCTAGGAATTTCAAATGCACCTTTCTCATGTTACTTGCATCTCAGGGGATCTGCTGGGTACCTCCCAGAATCCCTGTCACCAATCCCTTTACATTTTTTTACAGAGGAGGTGCTTATCACTGCGGACCAGGAACATTGTAATACTGGACATAGACAAAGGAAAAGGAAAAAAAATAGTTTAGTCTTGTGTCCACTCCAAGAAAAATGAAGGTTGAATAAGGATGACAACCAGATTTCCCAGAAAATGTCTAGATAAGAAGCAAAACTACCAATATGAGTGGTGTAAAAAAAAAACCTCATGTTGGTATCAAACCTACAGAGATGTCCTTCAAATCTTCTTTTCTATGTTATTGGAATGATTTCTTATATTATTAAGATGAATAATTCGTATAATAACTAATATGTGGATGGCAACCTAAGAACAACACAATGTAACAAACTGTTAAATAATCGCTACATTATAATGTTATGCACATTGCAAACAATTATCAGATGACATTCACTTTTACTATGGAATGCAGAATTCTGAAGAAATGGATGGCGGTTGATTTCATAGAAGAAACTGAACCAGAGACACAAGACTTTCATAGGTCAAAATATTTACTAGAAGCTTCAGTGAATTTGTACTGAGAATTGGTACTCAGGAAAAAAAAAAAAAAAACAAGAATATGATCAGAAGGCAGCATTAATTTCTAGCTACAGTTCCAAAAACTTGGTTAGTCTATATACATATTATTAAAATCTAATTAGATATGCAAAAATAGGAATGAGCTTGTCTTTTAACTTAGATTGATGTCAGTGTCTGGAAATGAGTCAACGGTTTGTAACATAATTTGATACTTCAAGTCAGAGGGACTTTTGTGTAAATACTGCTAGATGTACAAAAGTTGCAGGCATAGCATTTATTAATGATAATTTATTTTATCTTTATAGAATATTTTCAAACTGTGTAAATAACTATGTGTATATCTCCATGTTTGTTATTTTTCTGTAAATGAAATGTAAATCTGCTCAAGCAGTTATTTTTAAAGAATGTAAGCGCACAATCCTTATGAATAAATGAAAAAAGGGGATTGCATTTCTTTCTTGTAACAGCTTGAATGACTGACATTTGTATTGATCTGCAGTGAGCCCCTCTATCCTACATACTGCTGTGGTAATCCCTTGATGATTAAAATGTTTTATCATCATATTTAGAAACTATTATAAAAAGTTAAGGGGGTAGCTAAATTTGAAGAAAAAACATACTCCATAAGTTTGGTTGAGAAAAGAAATTTTATAGTCAGAATAATAATGAAACATGAAGTCTATTAAGAGAACATTACAATCAATTCCTAAATATTTATGTTAGAATGGATGGGCAACTATACATATGGAAGCCATCACTTATAATGAAAGCAACCTCACAGACACAACAAAAATCTGAAAATTCAACCAAGCTAAAGAAAAAGAACTCAGGTACATTAAATAGCAAGTCAGATTTGCCTATATTTCCTCCTCAAAAACTTTTTATCAGAGAAGATATTCAAGTCTTTTTGCATAAAGTATTTGCTGATGTCATTCCTTTGAAAGGAACATTGACTTTCTTAGTTTCTCTCCTGAGAAACACTTTCAACAGAGGCCAGTCTGTTCCTTGGCATCCTCTCCTGGGGCCGAGCATCCTGTGTCTCAGGTGTGCTAAATTAGCTGCCACTAATCCATATGCTTTTAAATTTCCAAAATAGTGATGATAAAAATCCCTCCTTTGATCATTTTCGTACTTAAGGTTATATTATTTATTTATGTAACACTTGACTATTATTTGTTGGAAAATTAGGTTGAAGTTGTGGAAAATGCATGTGTTTAATTCCCTGTCTGTAAAAGGGTATATGTTTAATTATTTATTGCGATTTTAGCCTCAGTGTTTAAAAAGTAATTCTTGAACAAAATGAATACTTACATGGCCTTTAAAGTTTGCTTATTTAATAATATCCTGTATGTTATTCTCTGGGAATTGTGATGCATTGTGAACATTGCATGTTTAAATTAGAATTCAATTAAAAATATCAATATGAAGATTGGAGTTCAAAAAATATATGACGTATTACATATTGAAATGATATATGAAATAGCTCTAAAATAATAGGAATTATTTATTGTCTGAAAACTCATTTTCTAAAGATACGCATTTTGAACTTTGATTAGATAAATTATGTATCTATAATTTTAATTAGTTAAAAGTTATTAGAGTATGTGAATTTATTTTAGTAAGGATATAAAGTTCATGACACTATTCTGTGACTTTAGATGATAAGTATGTCACAAAACCCTTTCTTCAAATGCATTAGATTTTTGAATTAGAATTAGAATTATACGTATATATAAAAACTGAAATTGGGGAATATAGATAGATCGATAGATAGATAGATAGATAGATAGATAGATATGTGTGTGTGTGTTTGTGTGTGTGTGTGTGTGTGTGTGTGTGTGTGTGTGTAATGAGAGTTAATGAAAAAAGAAAAAATCATGTACAAGGGATTTTGGACATATAAAAAGAAAGTAATTATATTATTATATTATACTATAGTAATTATATTTTATTATATATTATATATTTTCCAAGACAGGGTTTCTCTGTGCAACCTAGGCAAAGTGTACTCACTTTGTAGACCAAGCTGGCCTCGAACTCATAGCGACACACCAGGCTCTGCCTCCCTGAGTTCTGGGAATACAGGCATATGTCACCACGCCTTGCTGTAATCATATTATACTCTTAAGAAACAAAAGATTAAAAAAGTAAAAATCCTGCGTGTTACTGGGGTACTACCTATGCACTGTTTTCAGAAGTGTATACATTGTGTAGTATTTAAATCAGGTTAAACATCTCTGTGTTCTCAAACATTTATCATTTTGTGATGAGATAAAAAATGCAATATATAATTGTGGTGTTTATAGTTCCAGTAATATGCAACACCTGAACGTGTTGCTACTGAGTGTAACTTAGTCATGGTGACTTTCTTGTCAAAAAAAGGAATAAGAGGTGTCAATAAACAAATATGAACTATGTCAAAAAGTTATTGAGCAACATCAGAAGCAAAACATGAAGTTCATTTGTAGAATACAACTATTGAAAGCCATCATTCCAACACTATAATGAGTTACCTTTTCACACACACACACACACACACACACACACACACATTAAGGGCAATTAAAAGAAATATTCTGAATACAGTTAGGACTATGTTTAAATGGACAGTCTGGAAAAAATTGAAACCCCTGATTGTGTAAATTTCACCTCTTTAATGTTGATTATATTTAAGACATTGTAAATACATTTCTATAGTAACAAATCGTTGTTTAGCATAAGTATACTAACTTTGTACAGTAGGTTTGTGAATGAACATCACTCTTCTCATCTTGGAGTGGCCGTTCACCTGATAGGTGTGAGGTGGGATTGAAATTTGAAATAGATAGAAATACATTCAAAGTCTTTCACTTAGGCTTTAGTCTTCAAATACATAATTTATTTAAAAATACTTGAACTTTGTAATATTAATAACCTTGTTTAAAATATGGAATTATTGTTGTTTCAAAAATTAAATTGTAGACAGTGGAGGCACCTCAAAAAAATTAAAAGATGATGTGGAAAAGTTTAAAGCATTTTATTTCACTGAATATTGAACTTATTGCCATGAAACTGATGACGTCTAATTCCTATGATTTTCTGAAATGCTTTTTCCTATTTTTATGGTATGTTATACCATTTCTCTTAAATTTAGAAAACTAAGATTTCCATAGTTTATGTAGTTTCCCAGGACTATTTTTAAAAGTATAAAGATCCCTTGTGGTCTGACTTTCTCGTAATATATCTAGTATTATTTCCTTTTACTCGCTTAGCCCCAGTGCATCAGAATGGTTTTGTCAGTCCATAGTATATTTGGATGTCTTGCTTTCCTTGAAGAAAATAATGTTCTTTCTCATAAGTAATTTTTATCAAAATTTCTAGAGTCTGAGGTAACCTAAACTCATAATTCTTATTTCTAAAATTAACTCATTGACATCTTATTCACATCCATATTCTTTGGCAAAAAATTTACTCCTTTCACAGATCAGCAGTGAGTTTTATTTTGCTAGCTTTCTATGTGTCTTTGTTCCATTAGATTAGTTGTTTTGTGTCCATTCCTGATGCAACTGAATGAAATATCAATATGCAAGTAAAATACTTGAGTAGACAAAATTATTTGAGGCATAAAATGAAATTTCCAGAAGTATAAAATTTGAACTAGAGTGAGGGGAATGAAATCAATGTAGAGCTTCATTATAATATTTCCTAAATCACCATTGAAGAATTCAAACAGTTACTGAATAAGGTACAAAATTCTGTCTCAATTACCATTTAGTTTCATTTTATAAATGTGTTTGATTATGTCTTTATATGAAATTAGTGTATGTCTTATTGATCATAATTAAACCCAAGTGATTAACACGAGATAAAAACTAAAGAAACCATCTTGAATGTTGATATCTAAGCCTGAATTTGAGGAAGATGGTTACTTTTTATCATAGAGTCTATGTAAAGATACAGTCGTGTCTGACTTTCATCACTTTTATTACTATTTCCCACTCGATTCTCTGACTTTCAGAGCTTTTACTAAAACTGCATAATTATATTGAGTGAACAAAATGCTGTCTCATACTTCTCTAAAAGTAATAACTTATCGGATGTTGCTTTAGTAAGGTGTACAATTTTTAAAATGTACTAACAGTCAGCTTAATAAGCAGAAAATTTCCACTAAAACATAATACAAACATTTGTCTTATTTGTTTACTCTTATTTTAAACAATCTATATATAGGGCTTAGTGCATAAAATCTTGATACATTACCTTATAAGTTGAATTCTGCATTCAAATATAGGCTACAACTGGTTTATCATAAGTTACATACAGTACCATGACCGCACTGCCATTAAACTAGTTGTTAGCACTTCTCTTCAGCTCTCAAGAGATATCTGACATATGTTGCATTCTGGACAGTTAATTTCTATATTTCACATCTCAGAGAAGCTCTCTGTCTTCAATAAAAAACTGGCCATTACACACCACTCCCAGGCATTTATAAAACATCAATGATTGTACTTGCTCTGCTAATATTTACATTCTACCTTTTCTCACTGTTTATGCTCTGGCTCGCCTATTTACAGTGTAAGTGGTATAACTTAGAATATTTACAACATATCAGAAATCTAAAAATATTTGTCAAAATTAAAACACTGCCCAGAATCAAATTTGATAGGGAGAAAACACTTCCTTTTTATTGATTAATTTATTTATTCCCTTTACATCCTCATCATAGGCCCCTCTGTCCTCTCCTCCTAGTACCCCACTCCCCCACCTCTCTCCTATTCCTCAGAAAAGTCACTCACCCACCCACCCACCCAGCCCGGCTCTTCAAGTTGCATAAGGACTGAGTTCGTCCTCTTCCCCTGTGGCCTGACAAGGCAGTCCCATTAGGAAGAAGTGATCAAAAAGCAGGCAACAGAGTCCATGTCAGAGACAGGCCCTGCTTCCCCTTACTAGGAGACCCACATGAAGATCGATCTGTCATTTGGCTACATATGTCTTGGGGCCCTAGATCCAGTGACTTCACAGACCCCTGAGGCCTGGGTCGTTGCCTCTGCTGGTCTTCTTGTAAGGCTTTGCTATCTCTAGTTCCTTTTATCCTTTCCTCCCCTTTTTCACTCGTCTCTCTGTGCTTGCTTAGCCCAATGTTAGCTGTGAGTCTCAGCTTCCGTTTTAAACTGTTGCTGCCTGGAGTCCCTCAGAAGACAACTCTGATAGGCTCTTTTCTGCAAGCAGAGAAGAATAGTGTTAATAGTGTCAGGGGTTGGCTCTCTCCCAAGGGGTGGATCTTCGGTTGGGCCAGGCATGGGTTGAACACTCCCTCAATCTCTGCCCTATCATCTGTTCTATCATTGTCCCTGCACATCCTGTAGGCAGAGTAAGTCTTGGATCAAATTTTTTTCTTGGTGTGCTGAACTAGAAAAGATCATCCCGAGTGAGCTATCCCAAACCCAGAAAGACATACATGATATGTATTTACTTGTAGGTGGATTTTGGCAATTTAATACAGGATAAACAAACTACAAGACACAGCCCCAAAGAAGATAAATAACAAGGAGGACCCAAGGGAGGTTCTCACATATCACTCGGAATGGGAAACAGAAAAGACAGAGGTAGTGGTTGGAGAAAGGGAACAAGGTAGGAGAAGGAATGCAGAGAAAATAATTGTGTAGATCAGACCTCGGGAGAGCAGGGCCAGGAGGACAGAAGGCACACAGAGAGAATAGAAACCATGGGTGCAAGCATCTCTGTGACAAGCTGTAGACCTATGTCAGAATAGGGAGGTTATGAGGGGGACTCTAGCTGAGACTCTAAGTAACAGGGGCCATGGAGACTGAAGTGGACACCCTCTAATTAGACAATACTCCTAGTGGAAAGAGAGGAGCACTTCTTTTCATTGATACCTTGACAAAGAGAGTGGTAATTTCTGTACCTGTGTACTGCTACACTGTTGAGAAAGACATTATCTTGTCTTCAAAGAGGCACTTCTACTGTTAATTTGATACAGAAGCAGAGATCCAACATAGTGGTTAAGCTCACAAAGGATTGAAAGAATTTCTTTAAATTGTGCTTAGAAGAATCTGGAGACTCCCACCTGGAGAAAATATTCCATGTTGTTTTATATGAAATTTTGAGGTACGAACAGATGTCCCTTCTTTTTAATCACGGTCTTTCCAGGTTTAATTCAGCCCAACATGATTTGCATCACACCAATATTCTTCTGATTTTTATGTTCATTATCAGATTTCCATCCAATTTACTGTAATAAAAAGTGAAAATGGACTTAGTGTAACAAAATGACCATCGTTCCAAATATAAAAGGAGTAATTTGCCTGGAAAAATATCTTTATTGATTGTTTATGTAAGCAGTAGTGTCACTATTTAATGTACTGAATGTAAAAAGGAACAAGTTGCAAGCCAGAATGCTACAGAAGTTAATAAGATATGTGTTGGTGTTGCGAAAAGAAAACCAGTGACAAAAAAGCTAACAAGTGCAACAGTTAAAAGCAGCGTAGTGGGAATATAATATAAATAATAATAACTCATTGTAAAATAATTTGTGACAGGGTAGAAACACACACACACACACATGCACACACACATACAGCACTAAAGGAGTGTAGAAATGAAAGTGACAAAGATGATCTACAGTGGATATACTTTAGGTTTTCCTATGATCATGACCTAATACATC
>OU015750.1:55174972-55193411 GCA_907169655.1 Acomys percivali
GTGTGTGTGTGTGTGTGTGTGTGTGTGTGTGTGTGTGTGTGTGTGTGTGCATGTGTGTCTGACACAATGGTAATTTTAAAAGATGTTATCAATTTTAGAGGGAGTAAGAGTCACTGGAGGAGTTGGAGGGGTGGGGAAGAGACAGAAATGATGGAAATACAAGACTCATGCATAAAATTCTAATATATATCATACTTATTATAATATTTATATTTTATATATAATTTGACTACAATATTAATTACATAGGGTATATTTTACAATAGTACATAGTTATATATTATATATTTTCTATTTATACATATAGATTAAGCTATATATAAAGTATATTAATAAATGTATAACCAAAACCCATGCACATTGCCTTACTTTCACTAACTTGAGGATACTTATTCTATTGAATTCAATGTTATGACATTGTTTAATGGGTTTTGTTGGTATGTAATGACATATGTAACATATGCTATATTTCAACTACTTAACCATCTCTAATCAGAAATCCTAAACAAAAATTTTTCATGAACTTCAGGTGTGAGATGCAGATCATTATTTTCAGATGATAGCAGCCTTTCTCCATTGCTAATTGTAACTGTTAATTTGGTGTCAATTTTAGCACATTTTGTTCCCCAGACATTTGCTACACAACTATGTAGTAGAATGGTAACTTTTACATTTGTTTAACAAATGTATCAGTCAATATCATTAGAAAAAAAGAATATCCACCAAAATACGAGTAAGTCTCTCTCTTAATCACTTTGTGAACTTAAATAGACAGAGGCATCCCTAGGGAGAAGGAATTGTTCATCCAGACTGTCTTCAGACTGGCTGGCAAGACCCTACCTCTTCTAACTCTACTCATCAGCCTGCACAACAGAAGTGAGAGTTCAGCCTTCCTTTCAGGTGCAGTAGGGACACATTCTAATTCATAGTCTCTCTCTCTCTCTGTCTGTCTCTCTCTCTGTCTCTCTGTCCTTCTGTCTCTCTGCCTCTCTCTCTCTCTCTCTCTCTCTCTCTCTCTCTCTCTCTCTCTCTCTCTCTCTCTCTCTCTCTCCCTTTCCTTTCCTTTTGATTCTCTCAATTTAGTTTTATAATTCATATTCCACATTCACAATGTCTTAATTTATTTTTGTTTTCACTGAATTTACTGACTACGTCATTGGGTTTAGAAGCTCCTTTCTGTTTGTGGAGCTTATGTTGTCCCTCCCACGCTCACCCCTGCTCTATCTAATACATAGCTTCTAGCTTAATGAAAATATTAACAGTGGAATCTCACAGCACTCCATGACTAAGTACTCCATGACGAAGACTGATAGCTCTGTCAGCAGATTTTAATATTCTCTTGTATAATATTTCCTCTCTCAAACTTATTGGAGTGTGATGTTTTATGAAATTTTATAAATTAAATAAAATATATAATTGAAAAACTCCACCTAAATAAAATCTTTGGCCCATTATCAAAACTGTATTATAAACAAGAGTAAGGGACATAAGTGAAATTTAATATTTTCAGAAATTTTGAAAAACTATCATATTTCTTGGTATTATGATCACACTATGAGTAAATAAATTGATTAATGAATAAAAATGAATTTGAGTATATTTTTGAATGACTGGTAATTTTTCAAAAATTATGGTATAACTTAAAAATAAGTTATCTTCACTTAGTATCAGGTCCTCAACATTTGATCACTCCACGACAACTCATGTAAGACAGAAGCTACTCCACTTTCCTCAATCTATTGGTGTGAGAATAACTTTCTTTTCACCATTTCATCTCTCACTGTTTGTGTGTGTGTGTTTGATTTTTTTTGTTTATTTGATTGTTTATTTTCAATTTAAGCCTAGTACATTTTTACTGGGTTCATAGGAGCCAATTGCTTTGACATATTGACATTATGTGAATTATTTAATCCTCACATGACCACTAGATTAAATAAATTCAGCTACTTTGTGCATTTGGAAAATTAACCAGTGAATATGAGCTTACCATGAGCCTGAAATTGAAAGTAAATGGAGCACCTTTTAAAGACATTATAATTGGCTCCACAAAATACTTTGTCTTTGCAAAAAATATGGTTTTAAGTTTATAACTACTTTTTACTGGATTAGCAGAATACTGATTTTTTTGTTTTATTTTGCCTTCTTTCAAGACAGGGTTTCTCTGTGTAGGCTGGTAATGCAAAAAACAAAAAACAAAACAAAACAAAACAAAAACCCTAATTTTTCAGAAAGTTTAAATGGAAAACAGCTTCATTTGTAGACAAATTAATTAGTAAATATTTTCTCATCAGAATGAGTTTTGCCTCTCTACATGGACTCATAATTACAAATAAGTCTGATTGTGAAGACTTAAGTTATGTACAAAAGAAACAATAACTATGTGGTATATTAACAGTATTTTTACTGAAAATCAATTAAGATAATGGTAAATAACAATATATATATATATATAGTTATGAAAATGGACATCAGGAATATTTTGTATAATTTGAATCTAAAAGTTTTCTGATTAGTAATGTAAAAATTGTTCTTGAATCCCAGTGATTCAAAAACTATTGATAGAGATCGTATGTTACTGGGATTATTTATTATTTGTGTACACATATCATGTATGTTCATATGTTCACACTTGCCTATATTTCTAAGGTTACTGCTACAAAGATATTGCCAAAGTGAAAAAATAACATTCTTACAGTATTTTTTTATCCAATGTTGTAGTTTGATTACTGAGAGATTTTTGGTGTAATAAACTTGATTATAAACAAGGTGATTAACAAAAAGAGACAATAAATTTGGGGTGATTTGCATCTATCACTAGAGATAAATTTGGTGACTAGATCAATTTTAAGAGAAGAACTTCTTAGATTGAAATATCTTGTCATTGTGTGTGTGTGTGTGTGTGTGTGTGTGTGTGTGTGTGTGTGTGTATGTGTGTGTGTGTGTTCCAAAAAGGAGATTAGAGAAAATGAGAGCTGCCTCAACCACTGAGTGTGATGTGGCCGTGGCTGGTTCTGTAGTGATGTTTGGGTCTGTAACTGTGAACAAGAGCAACAAACTGAAGCAGAGGCCTGGTCAGAGACAGCAGACAGCCTTGAAAGCATTGGTATTATTCTGAATCCTGGAAGGTAATAGCTTCACTGAAATCAAAGTGTGAAGAATCTTTTTTTTTAATTAATCAATTAATAATGTGTTTATTTACATCCCTCTCACAGTTTCCCCTTCTTTCTCTAGTGCTAGTCAGGCCAGCTCACCCCACCTCAGTCCATTTCTTTTCAGCAAAAGGGTGACTCTCATGCATATCAACCAGCCTATGCATATCAGTTTCACAGAGACTAGACAAATACTTTTTCCTACTGAGGCAACATGAGACAGCCCAGTGACGAGAAAGGGATCCAAAGGCAGGCAACTGGAGTCAGAGTCAGCCCCTGCTCCTGCTGTTAGGAGTCCCACATGAAGGCCCAGGTGCACAGCTGTTACACGTGTGCAGATGGCCTTGGTCAATCTCATGCATGCTTCCTGGTTCATGGTTCAGTCTCTGTAAGTCCCTATGAGGCCAAGCTAGTTGATTCTATGGGTTTTCTTGTGGTGTCCTTGACCTCTCTGGCTCATTCAATTCTTCCTGCCCCTCTTCCATAGGCCTCCCCAAACTCCATTTAGTGTTTGGCTATGGGTCCTAGCATCTGTCTCCATCAGTTGCTAGGTGAAGCCTCTGATGATGGTTATTCAAGACTCCTGCCTGCTGAATATCATTAGCAGTGTCAGGATGGGCTCCCTTCATGGCATGGGTCTCGAGCTGGACCAGTTACTGGCTGGCCACTTCCTCGATTTCTGCTCTATCTTTACCTCAGCACATCTTGTAGGCAGAAAAAATTTTTGGTTGAAGGATTTGTTACTAGGTTGGTATATTAATCACTCCACTGGAAATCTTGCCTGGTTAAAGAAGATGGCCAGTTAAGCCTCCATATCGCCCATTGCTAGGAGTCTTAGCTAGGGTCACAATCACAGTCCTTGGATTTTCCATTATCCTAGGTTTCTATATTGTCCCAGGATGCCCCTACCATTCCTGTCGTCTCCATCCTCCTGCAAGCTCTCTCCTGTTCCCACCCCTACTCCCAACCTCATTCAGTCCCCTTCCAACCCTCTACCCTCTGTCCACCCACAGATATCTGTTGGAGGTTGGTCTGGTGTGTTGTGATGCTACTTACTGTTTTATGTCTCTGTGCCTTACTTGTACCTTGCCTAAGAGCCTAACTTGTTTGACCAATAAAAGGCCATCACACCTGGGCAGGGCAAATGGGATAGGCATGGCTAAGGCTCCAGGGCTTGGAGATACACAAAGGATCTTGGGAGGAAGAAAGACCAGAGGAGTGAAGAGAAGAAAAAGGCTGTGCCATGGGTTAGCTGGAGGAGAAACACGTGGCCAGTATGGATGGAGACTTGGCCCAGATGAAGATAATTAGCAAGTATTTGAAATTATGGTTCGGAGGTAGCTTGATAGAAATTATTACAAGTAGATAGCATGGTATTGGGGCAGGTATCCCATGCCTGCCCCACTGTGGGAAGTAATTTTAGGGGATTAATATTTGCCCTGCCTCAGGTTAACTAAGGCTATTTTAAAATATAACAGGTCTGTCTTGATTAATTGCTAGCAGGTTAGAAAGTGCTGCCATAATAATAATTATAGGCCTAAAAATAAACATTATTAGGCCATACTGATAACTTAACCACAACAGATATCTACTGTATTTCTCCTTCAGTGAGATTCATACATTCCCCGGAGCCCCCACTTGAGCCCTCCTTATTACTTATTTTCCCTGAGTCTGTGGATTGTAGAATGTTTATCCTTTACTTTATGGCTAATAGATAGGTATAGGTAAATAAGTTCCATGTTTGTCTTTCTGAGTCTGGGTTACCTCACGCAGGATGATCTTTTCCAGTTCCATCTATGTGCCTGCAAATTTTATAATGCCATTTTTCTAATAGCTGAGTAATACTTCCTTGTGTAAATGTATGATATTTTCATTATTCATTCTTCCATTGAGGGACATTTGCTTGTTTACAATTTGGGGCTATTTTGAATAAACCTGCTATAAGTATGGTTGAGCAAGTGTCCTTGTGGTACTATAAAGCGTCTTTGGGGTATATGCTCAGGAGTGGTATACCTAGGTTTTGAGGTAGAACTAGTCCCAATTTTCTGAGAAAACCTCAGATGGATTTCCAATGTGGTTATACAAGTTTTCACTCCCACCAGCATTGGAGGAATAATTCCTCCTTCTTCATCTCCTCACCAGCATGTGTGGTCATTTGAGTTTTTATCATAGCCATCCTGAGCAGTTTAAGATGAAATCTCAGAGTCATTTTGATTTGCACTTCCCCAATGGCTAAGGACATAGAACACTTTTTAAAAGTGTTTCTCTGACATTCGAGATTCCTCTATGGAGAATTCTGTTTAGCTCTGTTTTTAAATTGGGTGGTTAGGTTTGTTAGTGTATAATTTCTTGAGTTCTTTCTATATTTTGGTTATTAGCCCTGTGTCAGATGTAGGGTTGGTGAAGATCTTTTCCTATTGTGTTGGCTGCACTTCTGTCCTATTGACAGAAGTGTACTGTGCCTTACAGAAGCTTTTCAGTTTCATCAGAGCCCATTTATTAATTGTTGATCTTAGTGCCTGGGCTGTTAGTGTTCTGTTCAAGACATTGTTTCCTGTGCCAGTGAGTTCAAGGCTATTCCCTATTTTTTCTTCTTTTAGATTTAGTGTTTTATGTTTTTAGGTTTTAAGTTGAGGTCTTTGATCCACTTGTACTTGCATTTTGTCCAGGGTGATAGATATGGATCTTCTACATGCAGACATTCACTTAGACCAATGCCATTTCTTTTCCATATAATTTTTTTTGTCAAAATCAAGTGTGCACATAGATGTATGGATTTACTTCTAGCTCTTTTATTTGATTCCATTGATCAACCTGTTTTTATGCCAACAGTGTGCACTTTTTATTACTATTACTCTGTACAGCTTGAAATAAGAGATGGTGAAACCTTCAGAAGTTCCTTTATTGTACAGGATTGTGTTAGCTACCCTGAATTTTTTGTTTTTCCATGTTAAGTTGAGTATTGTTCTTTCAAGATTCATAAAGAATTGTGTTGGGATTTGGTAAGAATTGCACTGAACCTGTGGATTGCTTTTGGTAAAATGGCCATTTTCACTATGATAATCTTGCCAGTCTCTGAGTGTAGCAGATCTTTCCAACTTCTGATGTCCTTAATTTCTTTCTTCAAAGACAGTAAGTTCTTGCCATGCAAGTATTTCATTCCCTTGGTTGGAGTCTTATGAACTGTCTTACAAAAGAGACATTCCGTGATCCACTGCATGTAAGGTTCCAAGCCAACTGTAGGTGAAAAAAGAATTTTGAATGGACAGAGGTGCTATCCTAGTAAAGTCCACCTTTAAATTTGTATGATTGCATATTATGTAGAACATTATTTTCTGAAACTGTCCTAAAATAAATATAAATTTCTATGTAGAATGACACTGAGATGAAAATATACATATATCTTATATTCACCTCAGACCATCTCTACAAGCAGTGAGCAAATTAACTTCATAGTCTTATAGTTCTAGAGATCAGAAATATAACAGATTTCACAGGCTATAGTCAAAGGTGGGCAGAGTTGCCTTATTTCTTGAATAGTGATTTTTTTTTGCCTTTTTCTAATTTCTAGGGAACATGTTTAACCTAAACATAGCCCTTGCTCTGCTCTCATAGTCACGTGTCATGACATTAGTTCTAATACTTTTCTTTCTTTCAAAAGGACATGATGACAAATGTGGTTCCACCCATACAATGCATGATTATTCCTTTTGTCAAGACCCTTATATTCATAAACATATCAAGATATACAATATACATAATTACAACAAAATCCTTTAAAAAACCAATAGAGTAAGTCTCAATTACAACACTTTCCTATCATTCTTTCCTAGAAAGAACTCAAATATGTGCTATGTATGAGTCCATACTTTGACTTTTGGAAATATGTATTTCTTTATTTTTGAGTTCTAATTTTAAAATATGTTTTAACATAATCAATTGGTATGAAACATTTTTTTAATTAATTTATTCTTGTTACATCTCTATGGTTATCCCCTCCCTTGTATCCTCCCATTCTTCCCTCCCTCCCAGTTTCCCCTTATTCCCCTCCCCTATGACTGTTCCTCAGAGGGATTACCTCCCTCTGTATATGCTCATAGGGTATCAAGTCTCTTCTCGGTGACCTGCTGTCCTTCCTCTGAGTGCCACTAGGTCTCCCCCTCCAGGGGACATAGTTGAATGTGAGGTACCAGAGTACATGAGAAAGTCATATCCCTCTCTCCACTCAAGTGTGGAGACTGTCCTGTCCATTGGCTAGATCTGAGTAGGGGTTTAAATTTTACCACCTGTATTGTCCTTGGCTAGTGCCTTAGTTTGAGCGGGACCCCTGGGCCCAAATCTGCCTATCATAATGTTCTATTTGTAGGTTTCTAGGACCCACTGGATCCTTCTACATTGCTATTCTCACATAGTTCTCTCATCTAGAGTCCCAATAAGATGTCCTCCCCCCTGTCCCAGTTTCCTGGTAAGGGAAGGCTTTCGTGGGACATGCCCATTGGGCTAGTATGCAGATATAAGTGAGTATATACCATTTGAGTTTTTCTGCTTCTGGGTTAACTCACTCATTATGATCATTTCCAGCTCAATCCATTTATCCACAAATTTCGAGAATTCCTTGTTTTTAACAGCTGAGTAGTATTCCATAGTGTATATGTACCACAGTTTCTTTATCCATTCTTCTACTGAGGGACATTTAGGCTGTTTCCATGATCTGGCTATTATGAATAAGGCTGCTATGAACATGGTTGAGAAAATTTTCTTGTTGTGTGCTGGTGCATCTTCTGGGTATATTCCAAGGAGTGCTATCTCAGAAAACTGGGAATAGGGCTTCCTCAAGAAACATTTTATTTGTTAAAACATTGTATTATTTGTCAAATGGATGGAAGTTTATTTGTAATTGAAAATGGACACATTATAACAGGTAATAATTTTGAATGAAACATAATTTTCTACTCCTTTTTCAGCCTCGGAAAAGAGTATATGTTATAACAGTTGTGATAAATATAAACCTATGATCATATTAATACATTGGATTAAATTTCTAAACAAGGAGTGTTCCTGTGCCTTTGAATTCTACTGCTTTGAGCAGAAAAGAAATACATTATTTCTAGTTGTTATTATAACCCATGTGATAGTGCTTAGTGGGGCATGTTATAAATAAAAGCCTGTGGAAGCCATAGCGGCTCTGTTATCATGAGCAATTAGAAGATAGCATGATTCCTGGAAGGAGATAGCATCCCGTGGCATAGAGGAAAAGTCAAAGAATAACAGATGACCAGAATAATAACCTGAAAGGATTGGGATGTGGTAGGCTGTGAAGCTGAATCAGCATTAAATAAAGATAAATAAAAGAGATAACACACTTTTGACAAAGCTGGGAACTTACATAATGTACATAAACCCTTCTCTCTTAATCATTTTTGCATATGCATCTGACATGCATTTCTCAAGGCAATACTTAACTAAATTTGTTCATATGCGTAAAATTCAAAAAAATGTGTAAATCACAGTTGTGGTTCCCAAATAACCCATTTTCTCTTATGATTTCCCAGACCAGCCCGTGGTGAGGCAGAGTACTGTGACCAGTTCTGGATCGTGGCCTATAGCCTGAGTCTTTCCACTGTGATGCAGGAGAAAGGCATGCATTCCTCTGCACCCTTCTCCTGCTCTTAACAGTGAGGGGCCTTCAAAAGGCAATTTTCCAAAGCACAGGTGCAAGCCCTGCTCCCAGGACAAAATGCGGAGAGGCTATACCAACCTTCAACTGGACCTCCAAATAAATATGTCTGTTGAACCATGCAAAACATCAGAATATATTTCATTTTGTTATAAGAAAGTATAAAAAGTTATTTTTTGTATGTGTATGTTGTACCTTGCTGTGTAAGTTTTGGAAGGCGTGCCTGCGAGTGCATTGCAGTTGTAATCACACGCATGTGGTCAATGCTGTCTACTTTGTTCTATCGTTCCCCGCCATAAATTTTGAGGTAAGACATCGCCACTGGCCCTGCATCTAAACAATTCAGCTAGACTAGCAGGCTAGCTAGCTTAGGAGCTCCGAGACTCTGCTTGTTTCTCATACTAAAAGTTCAAGCTGTAGACACATGCTGGGGAGCCCTACACTGGTATTAGGAACTGACACTCAGGTTCTGATTGTAGCCTGGCAAGCACTTTAACCATCTAGCCACCTGGTCAGCCACTAAACAAATGTTTTGTTTTTGTTTTGTATTGTTTTGTCTAAATGAATACAACCTCTCTACAACCCACAGCTCTTTTGCACAATTTTATGGCCCTGCTATCTTTTCTACGCTATATTCCCCACCCTGGCATTTGGGTTAAATGAAAGATCATTGATCACTTGCTAATTATGTTCTTCTCTCTTTGAGTTATTGAATGCTCTTTTAGGTTTGTTTGTTTGTTTGTTTGTTTGTTTGTTTGATTTTACATTTATGGTGTGCCATTTTGGGTCTCCCTTGAACATCAAAATGTTATTGAATGTGAAGACACTGTAGAGTTTCACTGGGACTTCTTCATCAAGAATGGAGAAAATATTGGACAGAAAATTGATTTTAAACAGTGAATCCTCATCTCTTTGGGATTATATTACTATAGAGGAAAAGAGACAGTACTTTATTTGTCTGTGATGCTGATAATGATAAATTCATTTTTATATAAGCTCTTTATATAATTCAACTGACTCAAGCCCAAATTTAGATTTAATATTTTCTGAGTTTTCGATATCAACGTTTTTAATAACCAAATATCGATTATAAATTTAGGAGAAAAACATTTGCTTTTAATTTTTTTTTTGTGATGAAGCAGCAACCTTAATTTTAAAATTAAAATGGAATCTCATTTACTAAAACATAGATTCCTAAGTACTTAGTAATGCAAAAGCCACACTGAATTACACATAGTGTATATATCTGTGCACAGAGATATTCATACCTTAGAGTTGACTTAGAATAGGTGCAAAGTGTTGAACTCAGCTTTAAAGATGCTAGGATATAAGCTGTGATGCCAAGTGATCTGGTTGTAGACTTTATTAAAATTTGTGGAAGATGACCACAACAGCTCACTCACTCCTTAAGGCTTCATCTCATTTACAAATTGAATCTGAACAAGGATAGAGCAGAGATAAAAGTTGAATTTTAAAGCTTATTGGTTTTACCTTTTAAGATTATAATACTGTAATACCCAGATCATCCAGATCGCGAGACCCCCAAGAAAGACCGCCAGGACTCAATACCGATGAAACCTACACAGTGTCCTTTATTACAGGCCCGAGCTCCTATGTATATGTATGTATACAGGATAGGTGAGTGGCACCAGAGCTTCAAGGGTAATAGATTTATAAAGGAAAAAAACATAAGTGGAGGTTGTGGGTCACAGGAATGTCGACCTTTACGCAGGTTGGGGGGGAAGGCTGAGTAAGAAATGACAGAAGAATTCTTGAAAAATTCAAAGAAAGCCTTAAGAATGGTCAGAAAGTATTGCTTGGTGAAGCTGGGCACTCCAGATACCATGGGAGAGAAACATGGTGTTAACAACTCTCCAAAATATCAGGGTGAAGAACGAGTGGAATTTGTATATTATGGTTACTACAATGGGAAGACTTACAAAGGAAATCCAGCAAGAGAGAAGACTGTTAGGGCTGTTTTATAAAACAGTGTTTGCTTCGCTTAGGTTATTTCTTAACCTGGCTATCGCGCAAATAATTGAAACTCTTTTATAATACAAGACTTCACAACACGGTCTGAGCAGTTTAAGTATGTTCTTAACCTTCTATGCTATTTTTGTCTCACTTCCAGCTAACATCCCAGTGATGCTTGCACCTTGTAGCTTTCCTGCGCTACGCCCCTCCCTTCCTCCTAATCTTCCTTGGACTGCTCCCAGTGGCTCAATCCTCTGCTTCCTCTCCTAACTCCCACCTGCTTGGCAGGAAGTCCAGCCCTATTCTCTCCCCTGCTCATCGATTGGCTATAAGCTGTTTTATTGACATAATAGAGGGACAAATGGGGATCAGAGTTTATACAACATTTAGACAGGAAATCAGAGTTTAAACTACGCAATAACCTACATAAGAGACTAAAGACTTTTTAACAATATATTTTTAAAGAAATGTATTTTGAAAGAAATAAGAATGAGGGCAGCAAGTTCGTCATTTTTCAAGTAAAGCGTTTATGAAACTGGGTTGCGAATAGCACCAGGCTGTACATCTCTATGCAGCTAGAGAGAGGGTGTTTAAGTATTATCTTAAAACAGAAGGTTCTTCATAGACCTTAAATAATGGTGGGAAAGAATTGTATCAAGAGGAGCAAATGAGTGCACAGGAGCAGGGAGGAGAAATGGAAACCTCCTGAGAGTATTTATAACTTTCCTTCAAGCATCTTATACATGCTGGCTGCAAAGTTTAGTCTGCAGCTCTAACCCGCCCCAAAGGTTTCCTAGAGCCCAGTGCTTAACAATCGCCTCTCTGAGCTGATCCTAAAATCCACATCTCTCATTCTAATATGTCTAGTTTAAATTTCAACCCTGGATCTGTAATTGCCTGCCAGGCATTTCTATTTCAAATTCAACACATCTAAGAGCTGACTTTTCATTCTTCTGAGGGGGAAAAAACCAACAACCTCGCCTCCTGACTCCTGTTTCTATAAATTGAAGTCTGACACTGTGTTTCCAACCATCCCCTCCTACCCATCCCTTGATACTGCACTCAAATATTGTATCCACCCTTAACTGAACACTGTTTGATTAATCACTAAACATACAGAATGTTTTCTTATCTGCTTGGAGTACATGACCTTTAAATTCTCTTCCAAAACCAATTCTGCCTGATGCTAGACTCTGATATAAATATAAAGCTGACTAGAAACATTGCAGTAAAGATTGTCTGATTTTGTAGGTCTACTTTATGAATGTTGAAAAAAAAAGTAATTAAGCTGGCAACAGATTTCTCCCTTAGGGAATTTAAAAAGAATTTTTATTTCTTTTTTCCTGTAGCTCTTCTGAGTTGTCTGGTATGCTACATATAGATTACATTTGATACAAAAAAAATCCACTTATAATTTAGCTATGTAAAGCCAGAGAAGTCAGTTAATCATGCACAGTATGTTCCCTCAAGGACAGGGTTCCTGCTGAATTAAGTCATTTAATAAAGTATCCTAAAGCAATTAAAATAAATATGTGGAAACTATGAAGTTAGTTGAGATTATAACCAAAAAGTCCTCAAAGCGATTTTCATTTAATTAAGGAAAGACAGTCTGTTAATTATGTCAGTAATGGGGTAAAAATGTGGCCTGGCCTCAGCAGTCCATTCCAGGGAACAACTTGCTGCCTGATGGGCACCTGAAACACCAGACTGAATGGTCAGTTGTCAGCACTCATCCAAAGCTTATTATAGGATTCAGCTGATCATCGTGTTTGTGTTGGGGAAAGATCTTTTCACATCCCACATACACTTAGGTGTGTACACTGATACAAAACTTGTGGGAAAGAATTTTTTTTAAAAGGTTAAATTAAATGTGAACATAGTGACTGTTCCTATCTTCATTCTGGTTTAGAGTCAATAATGCTGACTGACCTGCAGTGGGGTGACCGCACTGTCACTTTCATTTGATTAGTCACAAGTAAAAATTGTATTTCCCCCATAATATTCTTAAGAAATGGAACCTTAGATTGCAAATTAGGGTCTTTGTTAATTGTGTCTTCTAAGATGTCTGTCAAGTAAGATTGTAAGATTGTTTGCTAATTGCCAAGATTCTGCTTGTAGAAAAGACACTTTCATAGAATTCAGCCTAATAGATACATTATAAATAACCGTAGTCAGTCTGTGCCTTAGGCAGTGATATGGATTGAGCAGAATACAATTCTCATTATTTGATGACAATCCTTTTGCAAGTTAAAACAGAATTCTGCCTTGTGAGAAAAGATGTGTGTGTGTGCATGTGCGTGTGTGTGTATTCCATGAACAAGAATTACGCTTTTAAGTATTCTAGTCAAAATTATTAATTTTTGCTCATTATCACATTACTCATTCATCTATTTTTCTTATCTAACTACATAGCAAAAACACTGTTACCTATCAGTTACATTTAGGCAAAAGGTTTGACATAATGTAGAATACATTTTCTAAGATCTTTGAGGTGATAAATAATATATAGATCATTTCAAAAGTTCTAAAATACCATATACTTTACATTGTTTTCATACATAAGTTTTATTATCTAAATTAATTCACAATTTTATTAAGTATCTAATATAAGTAGAAATGCTTTTTGAATCCTAAGGGAAAAATATTTATCTGGTTGTTTCATTAAACTTACATTCTGGAAAGAAGAGAAACAAGAAAAGTATGAAATAAATAATAATATTTCATAAAATGTAAGGATTTTTACTTACTGTCATGTAATAGCCTGCTTTCCTGTGTACTATTTTCTACATAACAGTGCAATGAAAGGTCATGGGTGGGGAAGATGAGAGGTAGTTCCCTCCCGAAGCAATAGACTATTAGAGAGTGCTAATGTACCTAAAAGAGAGAAAGAAAAGTTTGTCTTACTTAAAAAGAGCCGTGGTAATCTGTATTTTCTTTATTATCTGTGAATCAGTTATGAATGGCTCCTGGAGAACCACCTCTTTTATAAACAATATTTTGATTTACTTTTTGAAAATTCCAGTGAGAGGTGAAATTTTTACAGATATAAACATGAAGTTTGATCTTATCCACCCCCAATAACGCTGTCCAGCCCCTCTCAAAACCCTTTAAATCCTCTTTTCTGTAACTTCATCATCACTGTTATCATCATTCATCACCATCATCATCATCATCATCATCATCATCATCATCATCATCTGTGTAACCTGGCTGGAAAGGTGGAAGTCTGGCATATCCCAATAGGCAACTGAGCTCAGTCTATTACAGTGGACTCCCTCTCTCAGCAGGGTTCTCCTTCCCCTGATCTGGGAAAACATAGATCTTGTAAGGAGCATCACATAGCTTTCAGAGGAAGATCATGGGTCTGACCCTATCCTGATAGATCATGTTCAGCAAGCACCTGGGGGTTCCTGGAAATACCCCACCTTACACTAAGGAGACCCTATCCTTCAGCAAATGACCTTTAATTGTACTTAGAAGTTCTTTACCACACCCATAGGATTAATAAGCACTGTGTTTTCCTTCTTGTGATAGAACCCATGTTAATACATGTAAATTAGGTATTGTACAACTACATGTAAACTAAGTATCCTAGCAACCTAGCCCCAGCAAATCAGACAAATTCACCCTCAAGCCCCTCCCCACAGACCACGGTTTATAAATCCCTGATTCATGAAAATAAAATGGGCTGGCTTGCTCTCTCATGCCTGAAGCTTGAATGATGGTCAAGGCAGTGATGGCAGAGCTGCCTAGGCAGCTGCTGAAATCTGCTCCATTACGGCTAGCTAGGTGGTGCTGACTACCTGTAAAGTACCTGCTAGGCCTGCATGTCACCAGACCAGCCTTCTGGCTGATTTTAGGCTCTTCCTGCTTTAACTTCAATGCTTAGCACGGCACAAAAGGCTGTAACATTTTGGTATTATCCCTGGCCTGTGCAGCCCCTCAGTCTCCAGTGCCTTCTGATACCAACAATTTCACTCTAAAATAGCTAAACTGTAACACTTTGCGGAAAACTCTTTCCACACCCTGGCCTAGCAGAGAAGGCCACACCCTACAGTGCACTAGTCATTCCTGAGAGAAATGGGATCTTTGATCTCGAGATTTATCTGTTCTCATCTAGAAGCAAGCAACGCCTCGACCGGCCCAATGGATTGAAATCCATGCCACCCACCAGACGCTGAACAATAACCATCACCACCACCACCACCATCATCATCATTATTATTACTACTACTACTATTATTATCATGTCTGGGTCAAAAAAAAAATGATCAGCCTCATTAGGCTCTTTGGGCTATTGGAACAACCTGCTAAGGTTTTGTTTCAAACTGTATTTTTAAAGGAAACCTAGTAAAATAAAGAAAGAGGAGGAGGAGATCCAGAAGGAAGGAGAAAAAAGGAGGGAGAGAGGGATTGAGGGAGGGACCCAGCACGGGTGGATCAGGGAGGGACCCAGCACAGGTGGATCAGGAAGGGCGATTTCCCAGGAGATACAGATGGCTCTGTCCTACATTAGCTTTAGATTTGGTGACCATGACACACACACACATACACACACATACACACACAAACAAAAACAAAAACAAAAACAAAACAAAAAAACCTTTCGGGGGAAAAAGATCAGTACTATTTGTCCTCCCATATCTATGTGTCATTGATTCAGGGCAACTTCCTGAAATAAGAATTTTCTTGTTCAGTCCTATGACTCTTTTTCTGAGCTCTGGTTGCCAGGAAAGTAGCTTTCAAAAATGCGAGATGCATGTGCAAAGCTTTTGAGATTGATACCATCTTGATACAGAAGCCCAAGGCTGTGTATGGAAGAGCAGGGTATCACCTCTTACAAAAGCTGAGTGAGCTGTGTGAGTGAGCATTCTGCTACATACACAGGTTAAATGCATACAAACACGTGAAGTAAAATAGGAGTGAGAATAACATGAGGGGTTAACATTAATATAAATGAACAGATACATTAATGGACCATACACACATACACACACACACTCACACACACACAACTATGCACACAGGATGAGACACACACAAACAAGGTCAGGTCTAGTAGAGAAACAAGGATTACATTTGTGTGTGTGTGTGTGTGTGTGTGTGTGTGTGTGTGTGTGTGCACGCGCGCGCGCGCGCGCACCCTGGAGGGCTCTATGGTGATTCCATTAACTACAAAGAATAGAATGTGATTTTTATAAATGTGTGTAAAACATATTCTACCCAAGGCTTGTGACAGGATCATCTAAGTTCAATTAAAAAAATGATCTTGTGATTATGCAAAACTGACCCAATGTTTAGACTTAAGGATGTCTATTAATTATTATTACATTTATCTAAAACTTTAAAATGCTTTTGATTACAATCATATGTTGGTAACTTTAGAAATATCTTGAGAAAATTTTGTTGGAGGATGGTCTGATGTATTTTGATGCTAATTACTGCTTGCTGTCTCTATGACCCACCTTGCAACCAATAAAATCCATCACCTGGGCAGGGCAAAGGAGATAGGTGTGGCTAAGGTTCCCGGGCTTAGAGAGTCAGAGAGGATCCTGGGAAGAAGGGGGAGAAAGACCCGAGGAGGAGAGAGAAGAAAAGAAGGCCGCCATGGGTTAGAGAGAAGAGAAGCATATGGCCAGTGTGGATGGGGATTTGGCCCAGATGAAGAACATGAGCAATATTTGGGATTATGAATGGGAGGCAGTGTGATTTGAGGCAGATATCTCATTCATACCTGCCCCACTGTGGGAGGTACTTTAGAGGATTGATATCTGCCCTGCCCCAGGTTAACTAAGACTATTTAAAAATATAACAAGTGTCTGTGTTTTGATTGATTGCTAGCTGGGCATACTGATAATACTGATAAAATTGAAACAACAAAATTTGAGGGCTTTAGGAATTCTAGGCATTAAATAATAAGATAAGTAAAGTTGAAAATAAATGATGAGATTATTAGTAATAATTGATTTATATATAAGAGGTGTATTAATAAATTATTTCTTCTGATCTAGTTTAAAGATAATTCCCAAGCATATTCCTTCTAGATCAATACATACCACTTAAAAAAGATGAGTGGTTCTAATGAAGGCAGGAATTAGGTATACCTTCTATATATATTCAGTTAATTTGGGCTCAATATTGACTTTTGAAACCCTTTGAACAATTTTTAGTTCTCTCTTTCATCTTGTTAATCAAGGTTCCTCAGATAAAAGAAACAATAACAATCTAAAATAACCTATTCAAACTGAAACTTGTCGGCTCAGTTCTCTACTAGGCAATGTGGTGTTGCACACTCAACACTCTCCATAATTTTACCCTCAGAAAATGTTTACTAAAGATCTAAATTTTGAAAAAAAAATCATGCTCAAAGTTGGGTTCTACCCCATGCATTAGTACTTCCATTATGAACTAATAATATCATGCCATAAATTAATTAAGTGTGGTAACACTGACAATGAAGGTATGTGATGTTTTGTTTATGTTGTAAAAATGTGTATTACTTTTTAAGGTATAGCAACCATAAAAACCTTCACCACTGGACATTAAGACTAGACAAAAATCCTTTCTTTCATTTAAACATATTATTCCCATGTATCAACCAACTATAGAAAACATTAGTATTTATCTCTGCATTAGAGTGAAAAAAAACCTTAACTTCACTTCAGAGCAACCTCATTTCCCTTTTTTCCTTGTCAACATTTAACCTGCATAACAGTTTCTTCAGCTGCCATGAGTAACATAAATTCAATTTTCCATATAGTTATGAATTTGATCATTATATTTTTCATAATTTAGTGGGATACAAATACTCTAGTATCAATCATAACAAGAAGTTTTGAAATATTTTAAGTACAAAACACATTAATATCTCATAGTCATGTATAGATTTACTATTTAGCTAGAATTTACCTTTTTATAAACATTTGGATATATTCATAAAACTGGGACTAAATGACTGGTGAATGAGTTCCACATTAAGTCTGCTGTTTGAAATAATTTATCGCTAAAAGTTAAGTTATAATTCATGAAATCTAAACAAGTTCTTTTGTCAACAGTATATATAATAGAATAAAACTTGATTAACTTTTAAGCATTTTTCATTTTTCATCATTTACCATCAAGGTCCATCTGAGTATGATTAATTGCATTTCCCTCAATCTGGGTAAGAAACTGGAGACACCTAGTGTATGTCTGAAACATTGCAGAAGCTTTTGCTCTGAGCTTCTTGAGTTCGATTTCTTCTATTTTGGATACACTGGGCCCAACAAGTTCATAGCAACACATAAACAGAAATAATCTTTCATTTTTAATAGAGGAAATTGTTTTTCTTCTTTTTTAATTTTTAAAATTAAATGCATGCAGAGTTCTGCCTGTATGTACACCTGCAGGTGTAGGAGGGTATCAGATCATATTATAGATGGTTATGAGCCACCATGTGCTTGCTAGGAATTGAACTCATGACCTCTGGAAGAGCAGTCAGTGCTCTTAACCACTGAACCATCTATCTAGCCCCCAATAGAGGAAATTGAAAATACAGTAAGTTGTCAAGCACAGAGCTAACTGGGCAGCATAACCACCTAATCAGATACTAGCACACACACACACACACACACACACACACACACACACACACACACAC
>OU015750.1:55201684-55215938 GCA_907169655.1 Acomys percivali
CCTGTAAGGAAGACACTGAGACTGGGTTATAAAGGAGTCCAGGAGATGGTATACACCGTATTCCCAATACTGGTGAGAACCTTAACCCATCTCAATTATTATATACTATAATATTTAACTATCTGACTATTTCCCAAGTAACAACATCCTTTAATTTTGTGAATCTCAGGTGCATTTTTTTTTTACACCTACCTGGAGAGTTATTCTGGTTCTCCTCCACAGTTCACAGATTTACCACCTGAGAGACCGTTGGATTGCTGGGAGACCAGTCATCTGCATGTCTATAAATTGAGATTATTTCCACAAAACTAGAGGAAAATAAACTATATTACTAATGCTGTTACTTTTCTACATAATAAAGTAAGTATAACCTTTTGCATTTATTTATTAGATCAGTATAAATTTTAGGGTACATTTTGGTATATTAAACAAGATGGTAAGCCAAGTGTTGGGATACATGACTTTAATCCTAGCTTTTTGGAAGGTGAAGGCAGGCAGATCTCTGAGTTCAAAGACAACCTAGTCCAAAGAGTGAGTTCCTGGACAGTCAAGGGCCACATGGAGAAAGCTTGTCTGAAAAAAGCAGAGCATAAGAGAGAGCAAGAGAGTGAGAGAGAGAGAGAAAATTTGAAAATAAAGTAAAACATGAGAGTGAAGCTATTTATTTGTAGGGTGTATTGCTCTGTTTATGTACCCTTTGTGTCATATAAATGCTTTATAAATTTATCTTAGAAACATTTTACCACCCTTTGTTTATGTCATCTTGAAGAAGATAAATAATAATTTTAAAATCAACTTTTGTTTATGCAACATTGGTATTACCCAGCTCACAGTTAAATTTTGAACGTTAAGTGAAGTGCTGTAAATACCACCACTATGCATGTTCTAAATGTTGCTTTTGTCTTTGTTGTCTGGATAATATGTTTGATCCACATGCTGGTTTTCTCTCTGCTGCCGCGTTATCTCAGGCATGGTTACCGCACAGTAACCAGGATTCTCCAGGTAGGACTTCAAACTTTGATGAAGCTTATGGTTTTTCCCCCCAAGAATAATGGCTCATCCTGATTTAACTTCAGAAGAATGTTTGTGAAGGTCTTCTGTTTATAAATGAGTATCACCACAATGGCAACATCAAAAACATAGTCAAATATGTTATAGAATACACAGCGGTATAATTAATTTTAACACTGAAAAATATCTAATAGCCACACGGCAAGTATTCAGTCCTAAAGAAAAACAGATATTATGATGCATTTTCCATGATTTCTGTTATCTATAGTCAAAACATGCTCTGAAAATATGAAATGAAGAATTCCAGAAATAAGCAGTTGCCTCAGTTATCAGCTTGACTCCAGCGCTTCTGCACTAACCTGTTTAGACACAGCATTCAGTACCAGCTTCAGTTTCATTAGGTTTGAGTGGAATATTAAAAAATGTCACGCTTGGAAAAAAGTTGTTGTATATGTTTGTAGTCTACAGTTTATAGTTTTCTATCAGAATTTGTAAATTACAGAAAAGAAAAGTGAACTGTTTGGAAGGTGTCTAAAATAGGGACATCTATTTCATATTATGAATATAAGTAATATGGTCTGTATGTAGACTATGTGCAGATACAGTCTTCATATAATAACATGAGAGTCTTGTCACCTTCAGAAGTTTTACAGACAGACCTCCAGAATCCCACTTTATACCTAAAATCCCAAAGGTCCCACCACACCTTTCTTACTCCTTTCCCAAAGGCTGCATTCAGGACTCTTCTCGTGTCTGCTAAGGAAGATTGGTTTCTGTCTAGTTGAGTCTTTATGAATCTTAAAGACTTGTCCTGGAGAGATGTCTCAGAGGTTAAGAATACTGGCTGTTCTTCAGGAGGTTCTGAGGTCAATTACCAACAACCACGTGGTGGCTCATAAGCATCTAAAAACTAAAATCTGGTGTCTTCTTCTGGATAAATAATAAATAAATCTTTTTTTAAAAAAAGATTTTTTTTAATTTTATTTTATTATTCATATTACATCTCAGTGGTTATCCCCTTCCTTGTATCCTCTCATTCCTCCCTCCCTCCCATTTCCCCTTACTCCCCTCCCCTGTGACTGTGACTGAGGGGGACCTCCTCCTCCTGTATATGCTCATAGGGTATCAAGTCTCTTCTTGGTGACCTGCTGTCCTTCCTCTGAGTGCTACCAGGTCTCCCCCTCCAGGAGACATAGTCAAATGTGAGGCACCAGAGTACGTGTGAAAGTCAGTCCCCACTCTCCACTCAAGTGTGGAGACTGTTCTGACCATTGGCTAGATCTGGGTAGGGGTTTGAAGTGTACGGCCTGTATTGTCCTTGGCTGGTGCCATAGTTTGAGTGGGACCCCTGGGCCCAAATCTGCCTATCATGATGTTCTGCTTGTAGGTTTCTGGAAAAGAAAATCTTAAGACTCAGTAATTCTTTATTACCTGATGTCTTTAACTCAAACTTGTATCTGTGAAATCTCAGTTGTAATTATACCTACAGTCTCTCCCCCCCACCCCACGTCTCTCTCTCTCTCTCTCTCTCTCTCTCTTGTCTTTCTTGTTTAAAACATTTGCCTACAGTCATCCCATCCCAAATGCGTTCTTACAGTCTATGTTTTTCATGAAAATATTGCATTTCTTCAAAGGAGACTGTCTATTATCCCTCCTCATCCCTCTAAATAATTATTTTACTTCAATTAATATTTAAGGACATCTTATATTTTTAGGATTTGAGAATAGTGTACTGAGTATAATTAACAAATAATTGCAGTTATTGTAAACTGTATGCTATACTTTAAGTACACTGCCAATGAAAACAACAAATGCCTTTAATAATTTTTATGTGTATATGTTTATGAGTGAATGCCTCTGTGTATGTGAGTGTGTGGGTGTTTGTGTTTGTGTGTTTGTGTATGTCTGTGTGTCTATGTGTCTAAGTGTGTGTGTGTGTGTGTGTGTGTGTGTGTGTGTGTGTGTGTAAATGTGTCTACGTTTGTGTGTGTGTCCATTAGGGGATACTTTCTGGGCATTGGATCCTTCCTTCCACAATTCAGATTCTGAGCATTGGACTCATCTCATCAGACTTGGCATCAATCATCTTTTCCTGTTGTGTCATATGGCTGGCTTCTGGTCTCCATTATTTTTAAGAGTAGGTCCTGAAAGGAGGGAGTATAAGGTGGCCTTCCAAAACATGGGTACTACTGTATCTCTTTGTCTGGGTACCAGCTTGACAATTCAGAGTGTGGTATTTCATTGTATCCCATATTGGTGATATGTCCTAGTTTTATAATGTGTTTTATACTGTATAATATGTAAAATCTAATTTTCATATACAGAATCCCCTATAATTTTTCTTGCTTGAATTATATTGTCTCCCTGTGCAATTATTTCCTCTGAAAATATCTTTCACACATTTATAAATAAATATTTGAATCCACAAGGAGTTGTGACAGCTTCATGGCATCATGTGTTTACTTAATTTCAGGTCTACTTTTATATTTGCATGGTAACATATTATATATTTCAAAGATTTAAGTTATTGTACCTTGACTTAGAAGCTGAGCATTTTAATAGTATTCAAATTCATATAAAATCTTCTAAATCTTATATTTAAAAAATGACAGTCTAATTAGATCTCCAAAAAGAACTGGAATATCCCTTATGCCTCAGAATAGCTTATGTTTCAGGCTCTACCAAGTTTATAAACATCCTCTGAATATTTTCACACTATGTAATTGTGTTATGTGGGAAAAGCAGTTCCTTTTACCCTTAATTGTCTTCATATGTATGTGAACCATATGGTAAGCTGCTGAAGATCACTAAACAGTTGCTAATGTTCTTTTATTTATATATACATCTCATAGAGAGTGAAGCAATAGTGAGCTCAATAATACAGTGTAGTTGTGTGTCCAGCACCATCAGTTCAGGTCAATGGAAGATCACCGCACAGCTTTGTGCCATAAAGAATGGATTCTCGGAGCAGGAGACCCGCACAGGGTATGTATACAACTTCATGATCTGATTTGAGTGACTCATTCTATCAGAGGAACTGTTTGAGAGCAGCACAAATCTGTGGAATATTTCGTCATTGTGACAATCAGTGTGATGGGCTTGTCAAAATGATAGGCTTGTCAAAATGAGCTTTGATAAGTGGGTAGGCTTGAGCGCCTGAAGAGAATAGAAATCTGCGAGATCTGTAACATTCTACTTTATTCCCACAACATTCTCAGAAACATGTCATTTGAAATTTATTTCCAATAAACATAGACCATTAAAGAATTATTTTTAATTAGCAGACTTAAAAATACCACAGAGTTTTAGTTCTTAAATGCATAAGAACTATACACTGAGAAATAATCTGACCAATTATTGAATTCATAACAATTTATTCACTAGTAACAAATCATAATCATTTCTAGAAATGCCATATCTGTGAGATAAAAGGCCCTGTAAAACAGTTGCTAAGAAAGTGAGATGAAGAAAATGAGATATTCATAATTTGATAGCTAAAGTATGAAAAAGAACTTAGTGTCAACAATGAGAAAGCAAAAAGCCAGTAAAATATTTCTTATTATTTCATAAGTTTCTTCTTGCAACATTATAGAATTTTTTCACATTGATTTTAATAGAATCTGACCAATAGTCTGACTGATTTTTTGTAATTGTAGTGACTATTTTCTGTATATTACTCATTTATGAAGAGTGTTTCCACACTTAAATTTCTTAATAGCAATCAATATTAGAAGAGAGAATTTTTTATTTCATGATTCATGTGCATGCCGCCCTTGTGTGTGTGTGTGGGTGGGTGTGTGGGAAGGTGCAGATGCCCACATGGACAAGTAGAGACACCCTTCAGTGTTGAGTTTGGCCTTTCATCCTCTTTGGGACAGAGTTTCTCTTGTTCACTGATGGTGAACAAAGCTAGAGGACCCCTCAGCTCTGTGATTTCCCCTTTCTTTGGGGGCCATATTGGGTGCTGGAATAATGAATGCCACTGCATCTAACCTTTTTAATAAATATTGTTACATATACATTTATATTATTAGACACACACACATATATATAATAAACTACCTACAGCCAGAAAGACCATAAAACACTCAGGAATTATATAAATGTTAAATTCATAGTGATTTGGCTATTTGTATTTGGCAAACTTGAAGTAAACATCTTTCTTATCTTGGTGAGTCTAAAATTCTGAATGTAAATCAATATCTATCATATCTCATCATTATCAACTTAAATCATCTATTTAGACCTGAAAACATCTTAACCCCTAAACAACTAAGCTTAATTGTAAGACTAAACTATCAGGTCTTCAACGCCATCAGAGACTTGAAAAGGAATAAAATTAATTACCTGATTATATAGGGAGTGCCAGTTGGCAGCTTCCAAAATGAGAAGGCATTGAGCTTGTTACAAGTGATCTTCAGATGTGAATTCAGGCCATTAGGTTTGCCTGATAAGCATTTCACCCTCTGAGGGGTCTTCCCAAACAATAATCTTCCAATTATTGTTAATCTAGTGGTATCTAAGAAAACCTTCAAACTTCCACCAATAACTGTATTATTAAATTTGTAAAGAAAATAGTTCCAATATTGATTACAAGATTCAGTATTAGATATATTTGAGGAAATGTTGAGACTATCAATTGATAATTTATAGATATGGAATTTCAAATATAAATTGCTTGTTTCCATAGTACAAAATATATTATGATTATATATTTACACATTAAAGTAAAACATTCTAAAAAGTTAGAATACAAACGTTTTTTCAACTTTAAATTATTATTTATTATTATTATAATTCATTCACATTAAACCCTGGTTGTAACCCTCCACCCTCACCCCACTCCTATCCTCTGGGTAGCATGCTTCCCTTTCCTCTGTGTTCCCACAGGACCTGTCCACTAAGGGTCAGAGATCAACTCACAGGCACCAGAGTTCTTGTCACACGGAGTCCCCTGCCATTCCCCTCCCCAGATAGTCCCCTGCCACTCCCCTCCCCAGATAGTCCCCTGCCACTCCCCTCCCCACATGGAGAATGAGCTCTCCAGAACACAAATGCTTTAGTAATATGATTTTCAATGGTAAACTAGTTTATTAAGTTGGTTTATGGCTTCAGTGAGACTATGTTAATGATGAATCCTAGAATGCTGAATACATCTGCAAATTATATACTTACAGGCATCTTAACGTTAAATGCTCACTGAAAGTTGGACTTTTGTTGCTGAGAAATTATGTTTTCTAAACTTTCTACAAATAAATTGTCATTCAAATTTAACTTTTCAAATTACTTATATTTTATGTTTACTTATGCCGGTTCATTTGGTAACATTTGCATCCATTCTTTAGTTGCAGGAGAAGCCACTTTAAGTCAAAGCACATAAGTAGATCTATTAAAAGGGAAAAATTGCCTACCCTAGTTCTTCTAAGTGTGTGCTCTGCATCTTCCTAAAAGATAAATCTCTCCAAATAGCCACAAAGAAAAGGCTTTTATAGGTGATCAAATGCCTGTCATAAAGTTTCATGCCACTTTAGTTATGTCTTACCCATTTATACTTTTTACTATACCAACATTTAAGTATAAAAGTAAGATTTCTCTAGGACCCACACCATTGGGCAAAATGTCCTCATTTCTGCCACAGAAAGAATTTTCCTTAAAATAGGCAAGCTTGGATGCAGGCAGAGTCAAAGGCCAAACTCTGCCAATACAGGGTAACCAAGTCCTCAATAGTTCCTGCCTTGCAAATATGTCTATCAGATATATTGGTCCAAAAGGCTGAAGATGAGGATCCAACATTATAAATAGTTTTGAGTGCGTGTTCAGGCGGCAAACACTGTGTAAATTTTTTTTTTTTTTTTTTTTTTTTGCCTTTGGAATCTGCTAACATGCACTTCTCGTTCACTCAGGTAATTAAGTTTTATTCCTTCTCAAGTCTGTGATGGGGTTGAAGATGAGATAGTTTAGTCTTATAATTAAGCTTAGTTGGTTAGGGGTTAATATGTTTTTAGATCTAGATAGATGTTTTAAATTAATAGAGATTAGATATGATAATATTCATTTTCATTCAGAATTTTATACTCAACCAGATAGGAAAGATGATTACGTCAAGTTTGCCAAATACAAATCACTATGAATGTAACATTTATATAATTCCTGATTGTTTGGTGGCTCTTCCTGCTGTATGTAGTTTATTTTATTTATGTTTAATAATATAAATGTATATGTTTAGAAAAAGAAACATAATTCAAAAAGAAAAAAGGTTTCATCACCTTCTCTCATATGAAGCAACTTTTGCCTATTATTTATAGTTACTGGTATATTATTAGTGTTATTCAGTGGTTCACTATTATCTATTTTCATTTCTTTAAAACTTATCAGTGCTTTTTATTTTCATAAAGAAATTAACTCAAATAAGTAAGTAGATACCTAAAATTAAATTGAATAAAGGATTATAGGAGCCAGATAGGTTGAGGACACTCAGAGAACGCAGCCCACAGAATCAACTAAGTAAGGCTCCTAGCGACTCACAGAGACTCAAGCACCTATGATGGAGCCTGTCTGGATCTGTGCTAGGTCCTCTGCACGCATGGTATGGTTGTTTAGCTTGGGGTTCTTCTGGGACCCCTAATAGTGGGAGTGGGGGTGTCTCTGACTCTTTCATTCTTGGGACCTTTTTCCTCCTATTGGGTCATATCATCCAGCTTTGTGATGAGGGCTTGTGCCTAGTCTTACTACATCTTGCTATACCATGTTCCATTGATATTTCTGGGAGGCCTGCTCTTTTCTGAAGGGAAATAGAAGAGCAGCGGACATGGGATAGGGTAAGAGGGGACAGTTGGGAGGAGTGGAAAGGTGGAAGGCTGCATCTGGGATGTATGAGAGAAGAATTAAAAAACAACAACAACTTTAATTCCATCTCATTGGAAGAAAGACTTTTGGAAATGGGTAGGGAAATTGCACCAGATTTCTATTTCCTCTTCCCAGTGAGGCGACACTGAATAAATCTTTTCTGCTTACAAAAAGTATATAATTGTTATATGTGCTTATGTATTTTTAATTTTTAAGTGTGTGTTTGCGCTCATAAGTTTGTGTGCACGACATGTGTGCCATAGATGGAAGAAGGACTTGTTGGAAGGCTTGGAACTGCAGTTGCAGACTGAGTATTGGAAACCCCATGTCCTCTGCAAGAGCAGCAAGCAATCTTACCTGGTTATTCATCTCTTCCATGCTGACAGGTAATCATATTTTTTTGAGATTATAATATTTCTGCTTTCTTTATATATTCTATATCTCCATCAAACTTGTGGTCTCTATTTTTGATTTATTGTGGTTATATTTATATAAGTCAATATCTTTAACAAATACAAAGTAATCTACTGTCTTCTCTGATTATGATAATATGACACACATGATCTATCTGTTCTTTTCTAGTGACAACGTCTACTATGCAGTCCAGGCTTCCCCGAAGTTTTTAACCTTCCCTGTGCTGAGTTAGAGATATGCTCAACCATATCATTTATATTTGAATAAGTTCTTTGAAAGGCACATCAAGTATTAACGAGATATTGAGAAAAGCACACATGTTCATTATCTAATCAAACATCCTAACACATCTCAACTACAGGATGTACAAAAGTACTGCTAGCAAAGAGCAGAACATTAGAAATTGAAAAAAAACAAAAACAAACAAACAAACAACACCACAGGCAGTTATCATGAACAATTAAGGCTTGGTTCAAAGCTGATGGGACTTTTATAAAGTACTAGAGTTTGCTTTCTGTTGCTCTAATAAATGTCATGACTCAAATCAATTTAGAGACTACCTTATGAAATCCTGGGCCGTGTGAGATGGACAGCAGTCCAGTTTCTGTTTTAACCTTCTGCCTTGGCTGCACTCAATAATGAAATGCTATCTGTAAAGTAAAATAAACCTTTCTCTTAACTATGCTCTTTTGACTCACTGTGTTCATCAGACCATCCGACAGCCAACTGGAACAGGAAGTGATTGCATTATGAAGCTATGACTTCATCAGTGGATTAATCCATTGAAGAGTACTTAGTTTCTTTGAACTATGTGGAAGTTATAGTATTTAAGGAAATAAGGATGGATATGAGTAAATAGGTTCAACCCTGGAATAGCACATTTTTTTCTGAGCAATAAACTTCCGTGTTCCTTTTTTCCCATAGGAGCTGAGCCACTGAGTTCTAGCGTATATGCCCTACGCCAGTGCTCTGCCACACGTATATGGCTTCATAAACAATGGAGCCACATGAACATTGGCTTAAGCCTCTGAGAGAAATAAAAAAATTCTTCTTCTCTCATGTTGTTTACTAAAGCACTTTTCAGTGTGAGCAGTAACTAACACAGTAATACTTGAAGTTTGCATTTTTCAAACCTACACTATCAAGACCTTTGAGGGATTATTACAGTGGCTTTCCAAACTGGTTATCTCTCGTCAGCACATTTTATATGCTACTGCTTTAAAAGCTGCTTGTATTGTTGGTATTTGATTGCTCTCAAATTACACTAAACCTAACTGTAATGAACCACCTAGAAAAAAATGTATGTGATGTATTTTAGCATATATTTCTTATATTCTTTGGACTCAAGTTTTCTTTTTCTGTTTCATTCAACAAACATCCTTAAACTCTCCAGACGTATTAATTTTATGTAGCCCAGTGTTGTTTATCTGAACCTTGGTACAGACCAAGAAAACCCATTCCATCCTACACATGCCATCTCACTCACATGTTCATGAGTCAAATGTTTTGAGTGATGGCTATGTGATTGGAACCACAATTATTCTGAGGATAAACAGTAAGCAAAATAGACCAAAAAACCTCCATTCAGGGAAAATATATGTGCCAGTGTACTCAAGTAATAAATAATAAGCATGATAATTGCTAAAAAATCATTGCAAAAGTTTGAATTGTAATTATGGCGATGGAAGTCCGATGACACAGAGGATGGAGGTAAACTCAAATATTAGGTAGTATGTGTCAGTGAAAATTAGACATGAAAAAAATAGAAAAGAAGATGAATATGTTAGCGATGGGGAGGAGGGCAATTTTCTAGGAAGAAACATTCTCGAATGTCACAAAAATTATACGGAGACAGGTATGACTGAAGTTAAATAAAGTTAATAGTGCTCAAGGTAAGGCCAGTCCGAGAGAAAGCTCTGCAGACTCTACAGGCAGGGGGTGAAATGAGGGCAGAGGGATGGTTTGCACAAAACACCGAAGTGTCCACATGTAATGGGTAAAGAGTCATGAACGCTTCTGTGTGAGACCTTGGTGTAAAGCAGGGAAGTCAAAGCAAGGGAAAAACTGAAAAGTTAGGTTTTTATCATCATTTACTTAAGAAAGATCCCCTCAGCTACCTCTATAAAAAGGTTTTTCTTATATGTGAGACTATATATATACACATATATATGTATATATGTATGTTTTGATATATGTATATAGACACATATACACTATATAATATAGTGTCTTTATGTATATATATAATACAGTGTATCTATATTATATAGTGTATATATGTCTATAACCATATGTTATATGCATGCATACATGCATACATATGCTCAGAGATAGAAACATTTCTTCAGAAACATACAAACAACACAGATAAAAAGGGAAAATATTGGAGTGGATATTGAAATGGGCTTTCTTAAATCCACTAACACAGAGACATAGCACCAGTAGTCTGTTATTTTCTGTTTCCTTCTTCTCCCCTTTCCTGTCCCCCACTTTCTTTTCAAACACATTTCCGTTTATTGCACATGGTGGCCTGAAGTGTAAGGAGCTATCCAATGCTTGGCTCTTCTTAATCGGCCTGGAGCAGTCACCTTTTCCCCCTGCTGTTTGTGTAGCCTTTGTTCCAAATTTCCTCACATCATGTGTCTCCAAACAAGTATAAATTCCTATCTGCATACCATGTCATGCATACCGTGTCACACGGCACAAACAAACATAAGTGAGTGTGGGCTTGCAGCTTGAGGCTGCCAGCCTGGAGACTTCAAAGCTGTGTCTCTGACAAATGAAGAGTTCCACCCTGTGCACTTTTGTCTCATCTGACATGGTAACTGCTGTCCAAATGTGAGAAAGCTTCGAGGACAAATTCTGGAAGTCAGTCTTGGCTTTGAAAATGATAAACGGCATAAAGCTTGGAATGCATTCTTTTGGACTCCAAATTTCAAAACCTGTGATTTTTCAAACCTATCTTCAGGAGTTAGTCCTAGTCACATGGTGTATTTGTGAATATTTCATGATTGTTTATGGTTTCTACTCTTTTCCCTAGACTACTACAGGCAAATGTCTTCAGTAATAATCGCATATCATGGCCTTCACTATTCAAGTGACCATAGACATGTATTATGAGAAGAAACCGATCACCTAATAACTAGCTACTATGTACATGCAGAGCTATAGAAATACAAAGCGTACATGAGGACTAATAGATCAAGGCCGTAAGAAGGACTTTATATTCCCTGGACGTGAAAGCAAATTCCTCCAAGCTAGTCATTCCAGAAGTATGTAAACTTGTGTTTTATTTTAGATTCTGAAGTGTGCTTCAGTATTAACTTGAAATATTTTAACTGATAGTTTCAAAAAGAAATGTTAGTAAAACACTCTATGTCACGTTTACTGTGTTGCCTCAATAGTGTTTTTAGGATGCAATGCTGTAGCCTCGTTACTCCCCCTAGAACACCTTTCATGCTTCGAGATGTTCCTACTTATATTTAAAAAAATGTCATCTCTAAGTTTGAAATACTCACATGCCTGTTGCTTTACAAGGTAGGTTCTAGTCTTATACAGTTTTTCTGAACTCAACTTCTTAGTGGCAAAAGCAAGCATCTTCCTTGGTTATCTCATCATTATGTTGTCGGAGTCAATGAATAAAAAAAAAAAAAAAGCCTCTTTGCATACTTGTGGAGGTATATTGTACAATCAGAAAATTTCTTTTTAAATAATATTTTTCCTTGAAACCTTAAAAAAGTCCATGATTAATCATTATAGTGAGTAATGCAAGAAATAAAACTGAACCCAAAAAAATGTAGTTAGAAAGAACAAATATCAAAACGGAGGTTAAGATAGCTTGTGAATTGATTTTTTTTTTAATTGCAGGCAATGACTCTTGTATGACACTGTTCCAGTAGAAATGTAACAAACTCTGCTCACCCCAGATAGGAAACCCAGATAGGACCAAAGTACAGATATCATCAACGTCTAACTTGCTGAATCAATAAGTTTTCTTGGGATTACTAACAGGAATATAGATGAGGAAACACTTACAGGAACAGACTTCCTTAAAGACAGGAATATGGCTTAGCCTCATTCCAGTGTGGATGACACTTCACAAAAATGTAAACGTGTAATTCTGTAACCTGTAGGAAGCTCAACAGCTTGGGAAGGGTTCTTCCCAGGTACCTCAGTTGGTCTGAGCTCCTTCCATGCAGATATAATATTTTCTCTTCTATTTCTAAGCAGCTTTCATTCCAGTTTTAGAATCGTCTCCAAGTCATTTTATTGCTCATACAATACTTGGGGATGGAAGTAGAATTAGCGAATTTGATCAGTTTCAGTGACTTCCTGCAGCAATTGAGTTCTTTACTGAATTTAACTAGCTTCATTGTGGGGTGAAATACTTACTCACCTGACTTACAACATTCCTGTTGTTTCACCCCCTTTTACAACCTTGTATCTTATTTGTAGTTTTCCTAGAAAAAGGAAGGTTTTTATTTTTTAATTCTCGTAAATTAAAATTGCAGCTCTCCTGTTTCCATTCTTCCTTCCTAACCCTCCATGTATGCTGCTTTTTGTTCTCTTTTAAATTCATGGCCTTGGCCTTGTTTTGAACTAATTATTGTAAAGTGGGAGGTTTTAATCTCTGAGTTATTCTATACACAACACTGAGCCAAAAGCAATTATTGACCAAAATTTTATAGAAGAACTGTGCTAGTATATTATCCCTCTTCCTCTTTCAGCTATGACTCCTTTAAAAGTGTTTTGACGGTATGTAGCAAAAAAAAAAAAAAAAAAAAAAAAAAATACACCTTCTTCAAGATGCTTAAGACAAAGGAGCCATCCTTTTTCCCAATTTCTATTAGAGAGCTCGTATCTAACTTTGGCATGAGTGTTGTTACAACTTGTGAATTTACTGCCGTTCATGGTGTCTACTCATTAAGAACCAACTTTTGGAAACCTTTTATTTCAACTGAGTTGAAATTCAAGAATTGTATCCTTTCTCCAATAGCAGCTATGCTGACACAATATTTTCAGTTTCTTTTCAAATTTATGTTTTATAATTTTTGCCTTATAAGGTAAATTTCCTGTCATCAGTGAGATAAATTACAGGTAAAAGCCATGTGTGGTGGCACACACCTTTAGTCCCAGCATTCAGGGAAGCAGAGGCAGGCAGATTGCTGTGAATTTGTGGTCAACCTGGTCTACAAAGTGAGTCCAAGACAGCAAAGGCTACACAGAGGAGCCGTTTCTTGAAAATAAGCATCCTCCACACTCCAAAAACATATTAGATGTAGAGAAATTATTCCAGGGAACATTGTTCCAGGTTATCAATAAAATAATATATTTTGGATTACATTTAGGTTTAAAGACAAAGAAATAATCACCCAAGGGCATATGCAAGGGTTTCTTCAACACAAGGACATATCAGCATTTGGAAACCCAGGGGTACCACAAAGTCACACCATGCAACAAAACTCACACAAGAGATTTATTGGGAGGAATAGAATGGAAGCTGCCTCCAAACAAGAAGAGAGACAGCAGAAGATTAGGTGAAAGGGGGCCTTTTATAGGTTTTGGAACACATTCAGTGATACAGCAGAAAAGTACATCATAGCCAGAAGTGTCATTTCTGTGTTGACCCTGCGTCTTGTGAATTGGGATTCTCAAGTCTCAGGAGCTTTCAGGAAGTCAGAGGCAGGTGACTTTTCCCCTGGCCCTGGTCTCTGGCTTGTGATCAAATCAGGAGCAAGGTGTTCTTCCCTGGCCCTGGGCTCCAGCTTAGGGTCAAGTCAGAGGCAAGGTGTTTCCTACCCCCCCAGAACCTTTTCCCTACAGCCTATGTATATTTCAGTTACCTTATTAAGCAGACAGAACCATAACTTCTTCAAGTTGCCTACTCTACTATAGTATATATTAATATTATCTTAGTTACAATATTCATATTCTTTGCTATATGGTTTTGTACTTTAGAAAAATTAAGAAATACATTTCCTTG
>OU015750.1:55225203-55240203 GCA_907169655.1 Acomys percivali
TGTGTGTGTGTGTGTGTGTGTGTGTGTGTGTGTGTGTGTGTGTGTGCCAAGCTTATTTATATTAACATGAGGTTTGACACTTATTTCAGCTTATTGTTCCAATTTTTCCTGGTGCCATTTGTTGTGTTCTTTAACTTGTGTTGCAAATAACGTGGCCAAAGATTTGTTGGGCTCCTCCTAGGCTCTCACTCTATCCCAATAAATATGTGTCTATCCTTAAAGGGCTATCCACTCTCCTGAAAGCAAACTTTATGATAAAACTACTTGTAAATAAATAAAAACATCACCACACACCAAATTTAAACAAACCTAAAGTCTATATATCTTAATAAATTTGTATATACAATTATAACAGTTATGAACAAAAGCTATGAGATTTCACATTAAATTTTACACCTTTAACATTAAATATACTTTTTATGTGCTTTGCCACCATCGAGAAATGTTAGAAATAAAGCTAGAAAAACAACTAAATTAATATCTTCTTTTCTTTCTCATGTTTATTGTCTGCATTCAGTACTTCTTAATCCCATTATGTTCAGCTTCTTTTCTTTGTGAGTCTGGATGAGTCCAGTTTTCTGGCCTATTTTGAGCTGTACCTGTGCAATCTCTGCTCTTCTGAACTGTTTTCTGAATATTTCTATAGCTAGGTCTTGTTTATTCCTGGTTCCATTCGAATCTTGGGATTCTTGTAACTAGTTCTGAGTAAGATTTCATTAGTGTATTGGTAAATATTCCTTTAAAGCTATCGATTATTTGAGGTAGAAAAAATCCTTAAAAATGAAGTGTCTTTCAAAAGCATGGACTGACTGCCTTTACATTTTTGTTATTCTCTCTCTCTCTCTCTCTCTCTCTCTCTCTCTCTCTCTCTCTCTCTCTTTCTCTCTTTCTCTCTCTCTCTCTCTCTGTGTGTGTGTGTGTGTGTGTGTGTGTGTGTTTGTGTGTGTGTGTAAGTGTTATGTTTCCCTCAACTTTTTTCATCAGTATTTTATAAGCTTTACTGCAACCTTATATTTATTTTTGGGTAGTATTATAAATGAACTTGTTTGTATAATTTTTATTTCAGGTAATTTTATATTACCAAGGGGAAATATGTGACCTTCTGTATGGAAACTCTTTTACATTCTATCCATAAATAGATGCATACTATAAGTAACAATCTCGGAAAAGTTGCACAATAGAATATCAACAAATCAAATTCAGTAGCACAGCTCTACACTAAAATAATAGCACTTAACAGACAGTAGAAGCAAGGACCTGTGCTAAGACTTTAACATTAGTATTATTATAAAAAAATATTGTAAGAACAACTAGTGCTAATAAATGTGCTGTTTGTATCTTGGTTTTGGAGATTAGATTGAATGTGTGGAGAAGGTGAGAAACTTTCCATAGCCCTTTTAGGGGGCAGTAGAATGGGCTTCTAACTTAAGCAAGGCACGCATAAAGCATAAAACAAGATGAATTGAAAATGGCATTTTTAGCCACTATAATGCAAAACAAAGAGTGTTGTAGATGTGGAGAGCAAGCCTGGGCATTCCTAATGAGCAGTGAGCATTTAACAGCACGAGAAAGGATGCACTTCCAAAGGTGTTTCCAATTGAATGAGTGCCATATAACAATTTCCATGGCTCATTTGATAAGACATCCTAGTTGATTTAATTATCTACCCCCTTGATCATTTATTTTTTGGTTATATTTTCATGAGAGAGGAACATAGTTGATTTCGGACAAATGAACCATTTTATCAATAGGATATGTATTAAAGATGAAGGCTTAGTTGATATAAAAGGAGAACATTTATTAATATTCCACCCTTAATTGAGCCTGTTTTCATCTAAAGACATCAGATTCCAAGCACTGTTCACATGGATTCACATGGGAATTAATCTACTTTAGGTATTAACGTAATCAATATTACTATTAATTAATGTAACATTTTGTCCAACTTGCCAATATAGACCTTAGCTATCTTGTATGTAGAGGAATTATCACTATTAATATGTAATTGTGCTAAGTGTGATGTGAGGTTCAAGAGAATAAACATAAATAGTTAAACACACCCATGGGTGGGTAATATATGGGCAGATTCTTACCAAATGAGCATTCATGATTTTCAGCAATATTAAACACACCTGCCAGATACCCACTACCTCCCACACAACCAAAACTCCAATAAAACAAACTATTAAATGATATAGAAAACATTACAATTATTTGTATTAACAATAGGAAGCTTTCTACTTTGTAACTAGTCTTCCTTCAACTTAAACTAGCAACCTAATCATACTTGTAGCTTTCTCATATTTGAAAAGGCCAAACTTACAAAATCAAGTAAATACTACCTTTGAAAAAAAATAAAAAATGTTCTCTACAAATCACAAAGTAGTACTGATTTCTGCTTTGATATCAACTACCTAATGTTTGATTAATAAAGTATGCTTTTTTTCTTCAAAGTTTGATCAAGATATATATAACTTAAAATATAATGTTTTACCATTATATCCATCAGGCTTTGTAGGGAGCTGCGATGTGCCGAGCCCCTAAGATGGCGCCGGCTTCCGCCTTCCACTATCCCGATGGTGAGCACTCTCTGAGATAAACAAGTCCTTATTTGGCTGCAAGGCTGTCGCAGTGATGGTGAGGGTCTGGTGTCGATCTGGCGTGATTAGACCGGACGAATGAGGAGTTGACACTTGGCGGATGCTCATTGGCTCTTGTGATGGATATTAGCTTTAGCCCTAGGTGAGGACGGGGCCATTCCCTGCTAAGCAATACTGCTGTAACTTCACTCCTGAGTAAACTGCCTTGAGAAGGAACCTGGTTGTCTTGAGTCTTATTCCTGTTGGTCAGGAAGGGCAGGGACAAGGCTTCTTTCTTCAATGAGTAAAAACACTTTCTTTTATTAAAAAGTATTTTCAATTTATTTTTAACTCTGTGTGTGTGTGTGTGTGTGTGTGTGCGCGCGCGCGCGCGCGCGCGCGTGTCCGTGTGAGTATGTGCATATAAATGTAGGTACACTCAAAATTTAGAGAAATTGGCTTGTCTAACATTTATAGGCAGTTCCAAGCTACCTGGTAGAGATAGTGGGAATCAAGCTTTGGTCCTCCTGAAGAGGAAGGTGTAAGTACTCTTAAGCGCCGAGCCAGCTATCCAGCACCTTAGGAGCATTTATTATAAAGTTAAAGCAAGTGAAAATGTATAGTGAATGTAGAGAATGCAAAGCAATTCCATACAAAAGGTGAAAATGCATTTCCATTAGCATGCATTTATAAGGTTTTTGTATCTGGACAGGACTGTCTCCACACTTGAGTGGAGAGAGGGATTTGACTTTCTCATGTACTCTGGTGCCTCACATTTGACTATGTCCCCTGGAGGGGGAGACCTAGTGGCACTCAGAGGAAGGACAGCAGGTCACCTAGAAGAGACTTGATACCCTATGAGCATATACAGAGGGAGGTAATCCCTCTGAGGAACAGTCATAGGGGAGGGGAATAAGGGGAAAACGCGAGGGAGGGGAGAATGGGAGGATACAAGGGATGGGATAACCATAGAGATGTAACAAGAATAAATTAATAAAAAATAAAAAATAAATAAATAAATAAAAATTAAAAAAAATAAGGTTTTTGTATAATTTTTATCAGTAGAAAGAGTAAGGTAGCATTCACTATAACGTGCCTTAAAATTCCAAAAGATGGATTTATATATTTTGTACTTTACTTTAGAATTTAGTCATAGATTGTTGCCTAGCCCAAGCATCATCAGAGAGGCTTCATCCAGGAACTTATGGGAGCAGATGCAGAGACCCGCACTCAAACATTAGGTGGAGCTTGGGAATCCTGGGGAAGAAAGGGAAGAAGGATTGTAGGAGCCAGAGGACCCCACAGGAAAGCCCACAGAATCAACTCACCAGAGCCCATATGGGCTCCCAGAGACTTGAACCAACAATCAGGGATCCTGTATGGGTCTGAGCTAGGGACTCTGCATAAGTAATGCTTGTGTAGCATGCTATTTTTGTGGAATCCCTAATAGAGAGATTGGAGATATATGACTCTTTTGCCTACTCCTGTGACCCTGGGTTACTTCTCCCAGCCTTGATATGAGGCTCTGCCCAGTCTTAATGTATCTAGTTCTTCCATGTTTGGTTGATAAACCCGGAAGGCCTGCTCTTTTCTGAAGGGAAACAACAGGGGGAAGTCCCTTATACAATAAGTGCATATATGTTTATAGTTGTAATAATATATTTTGATGCCAACTTATTTTAGTCTGTGTTCCTTGACTATTATTTTTTGTGCCAGAATAATTGCATAGTACCAAAAGCAATGAGCTCGAATGATAACTTTTAGTAAAAGCTAGATAAAAATCAATTTTTTATTCATGATCTTCAAAAATAAATTTAGTACTTTTAGAAAGTTGAAGAGTCCACTTTAGAAAAACAAAGACAGAATGGCAATAATGTACTAGAATTTGTCTTGACAGTAACTGTAAGTGCCAAAGTTTTAAATTCATTTTTCTTAAGATGTTATTAATTAACAGTAGATGCTACTAATTAACAAAGAAATACAGTTTATCGGAAAATTGTTAGGATCTCTCCCAGAGTTGAGAAATTAATGTGTCATTATTTTATGTGTCAATTTAAGCAATTCTCGATAAAATATGCATAGATATCTGTAAAGCATTTTCACCTCACTACATTTCAAATTTTCAACTTATAGTCACTCTACATTTAATAATTTTTTAAGCTGTTGACAGAAAAAAATTAAGTTTATAACATTAATCCTTTCTCCTAAATTCTTTGATTTCAGTTTAGGGTGTGTGCCAGTTACCATGGGACGGACACATTGGTGTTCGGCCTCAGTGATAAGTTAAACTTGGCCTCCTTGTATTGAAACATCTTGTCATTCAGACTGAGAAGTCCCTAAGGCTTGACAGCATCTCCTCCTGTCAGCTTTCCCCAAATCCCCACCGAGCCAAACGTCCAGGAGAATTATGACTCGGTTGCACGACTCCTCCTTTCCAATGCCACCTTAACTAATTAAATGTAACTTGTTAGGCTTCTACTCTGGCCATCCACCAGCAAAGGTGGATAGATTTATAGATTTACTTATTGACAAGGCAGCTTTGTGTGTTAAAGCAACATCTTCATAGCCAAAAATGAAAGGGGAAACATTTCAGCGTACACTTTCTTATCATCTTACTAATTTTATACAGTCCTGTAGTCTGAGGCCCACAGTTCATTAAACACGAATGGAGACAAAAACAAGCAAATAAAGGCCAAAATAAGAATCCAGATAAAGCTTTTGAACTCACATGAATATTTTTGCAGCAAAAATTCTAAAATTATCTGCATTCATGCATAATCAAAATAAAATACTCCAAGCTTGATCTTGACTCCAACTCTAACATATATTCTTGTGTTTATCAAAGAAGTGAAGACAAGCCAGAAAGATGAAATGAATTCCACAATGGGCAATTTAAGTAAATTATCCATTCTTTAGGATCAAAGAGAAGTGTAGGAGGTCACAGCACATGTCTGGAAAGGGAGCTAAGCTGAGCTGTTCCTCTGTTAGTTGTTCTCATATTTTTAAACATGATAGAATTAAGAGATAAGAACAAAGGTCTGTTTAAATTAATTCTCCAGTAGCACTTTAAAATGCTTTTTCAGATCATATTCCAAATTTTCCTTAATACTATCTGTGATTTGCCTATGAATAAAACTAAATGGTAACAGTGAAATAAAAGGGAAAAGGAAATATTAAGATTTAAAATGTGTTACTTCTAACAATGGCTATAGAAAACGGAATAAAGTAATGGTTACTAAATAAAAGCATTTATTCTGCAAACTATTGTACATTCCCAGAAAAGGACGGAGATTTAATGGCAGCCAGTTTTAAATAATGCCACTTTTGATGAGAAATGATAATATCACTAAGCAAGAGTTATTTTGGAAACAGAACTAAAGAAAGCAAGGCTTTGGCGGGGTACTCAAAAGCTGTGTTGTTTCTTGATCATAATAAAATAATTTATTGTCTAACTGTACTTTTGTGATGGAATATTTTCTTTAAATAAAACAAACAAGCAAACAAAAATATCTTTCAATTAAATCTGCAAATTGTCCATGTACCCGACGGTCCTGTGCTGAGCACAGCAGGATGGGAAAGGCAAGGCACATTGCTGAGGAAAATCAATGAAGACTGGAAATGTGAATCTGACCCAGCTCCCCAAAGGTGTAGAACTGGGGGGGTTAAAAAAAAACGGGAATGTTGAAAGTACTCTTGAAATCTAGAGAGAAAATTCCAAACCAAGAAAGAAAACCAGTACATAGTTCTGCATAGAAGGGGGTACATTTGTTTCAAGTGAAAGTGAGGGAAAATAAAGGACTAATTGTACCTCCAACTTCAGGACTGTTGAGTTTGGGTGCACATGGGATCTTAACAGTAAACCACTACATGAAAACGTACTGATCATTTCAAATCGTTGAGCTGAGATTTAAGAATTTGTTGTCTTTTCAAAATTCAGGCAAGTAAGACATCATGAACCATACAAGCAATAGAATATTGTCTGATTACCAAGTATATATAAATAAAAGTTATCCATGCAGGCCATAGACCCCAGAGCCCACAGGCATAAGTCTCACGTACTGATCCTTTGGAGGAGAGCCATAGTGCTCAGGTGGGTGGGCGCCCTGATTCATTGGTGGTGGCGGCAGCTGTATGCAAGGTGCTGGAAGTCCATTTGGGTTGTCTTGCATGGGGTGTCCACCATGCCCACCTGTCAGGCTGGGTAACGGGTGTGGTAAGCTGTGGGGGCCACCTCCATGCATATCATGGTAGGACTGGTTCTTTAAAGGACCAGAATATATCCAGGGTGGCTGACTCCGAGTTGTAGACATGAAAAGACGGTGGTGGTGGGTTGCTCGCAGGAGCAGCTGGTCTCGGTACACTGGCCAGGGGTGTGGTGACAGGTCCAGAAGTGGAGCCCACAGATGCAGGGAAAGGAACTCAGCCATAAAGGGGACAAATATTCTTTATCGATCCGTGCTTTATCCTGAGCTGACTGAGGGTCACCAGGCCTCTGAAATTTGCAATCTGCGGCAATATGGCCAGCCCCTCCACACTTGGCGCACATGGAAAAGGTATGATGCTGCCTCAGCCTCCGGGCATGATGCTACAGCCTCCACCATCTCCCAGTGGGCAGCTCTCGCCTCCTACGCTGGTGCTCTATCTTCATGACAGTGCTGCCCCTGCTGCCCCTCTATCCATCAGTAGAATGGCTTCCAGCACCTCTTGCCATGGCAGCGACGGCCTGAGCCACGAGAGTGAGGACTTTACAGGCCCATTGAGGACCCTTCCAGGCAGACAACCTCAGCAACGCCCCTGGTAGACAGGATAGCTCAGCAAAGCAGCCTGAGTTATTTTTTGTGGACAGAAACAGAACACGCTGTCTCCGTATTGTGCAATTTTTATTGATTTTTATCCTTTTCCTTTGTTATCTCCTTATCCTTTCCTTTCTTCAGACTCCGTCCAAGGAGATGCCCTCCCCGTCTTCTGTCTTCTGCTGCGGATAGAATCCTTTGTCGCCATTCCTCTCCTCCCAAAGGAAGAGGAGCAAATGGTTTAGGCGCGCACACACAGGCTTTGGCTGTTACTGTCAGGCTTGGGGTGCTATCCAACAGTTCTAAATCGTTGAGAGGCCTCGGCGACACCCAAAGATAGATGGTTTATTTTTATCACCTTTTAAAGGGTCTTGCAAATTCTCACATTGCTGGATAGGGTTAATCTGGCCTTGGCATTCACATCTTCCTGCCTGACTGCCAGCCTGGACTCTTCCTTGCTCCTGGTCACCTAAGCTGCTTTGGAGGCCTTTTGAGTCTCTCCTTCCTGGCAAGCTTCCCTTTCTGTTTTATTTTGACCCCAGACATCCGGATGTTTCGCAGTGTCTGGAGCTTGCACCCTTTGATGTTTATTCTGTTTCTTTGCCCCTCCCCTCCTCATAGAGTGGTTATGTCGACAACGATGTGTAATGTGCGTGCTTTTCACTGGTTTATATACAGTCATTTTTCTAGGCTTTTTCAGTGTTTGATTGAACACTGCGCTAAACGGGGAAGGGGGGTGTCCCATTGAATAAAAGATCAGTGTGGTAAGAAATAAAGAAATAAAGAAATAAAGAAATAAAGAAAGAAAGAAAGAAAGAAAGAAAGAAAGAAAGAAAGAAAGAAAGAAAGATTGATTCTTCATCTTCTTCTCATACATCACATCCCACCTACAATTTGCCCTCACTGCCCTCCTCCAGTCTCTCCATCTCCCCATCCCCCACATCCAGGCCTGTTTTAGTAAATAGAGTAGAGTTGCTTTATTTTTAGCTTCCTTCTCTTATACCTGATAACAGTCTTAGAAATTTCAGTTTTCTTTAAGAATGAATACAGTTGTTTGCTTGGTTTAAGTTTTAGTACTCTACAAATCAAACAGTGCTAAAATATGAAATACTCAACTTGCGTAAGTTTAGGTGTTTGCCAATAGAGTATCACACTGACTGTGGCTCCAGGTTGATGGCACACAAGCTCAGATGACAACGCACCTAGGGCGTTACTCTAGTCCACCACAGAAAAAAGGCCTGCCGGAAGCCTCACGTCCAGCTGCCTTTAGCTTTTGCCCAAATCATCCAGTGAAAACCATCAAATGTAACTGTCAAGGCCCTAATCCTCTTTGCCTCTAATTTACTGTTTCTTTTTATTGTCATGTTTTCATTACAAATGCATTGTTACAGCGAGTAGAAGCAGATTCTACAACTATGTTTCCATTACAGATGCATTATTACAGTGAGTAGAAGCAGAATCTACAGCTATGTTGCCGCAGAATGACCTATAGGCTTCATGGAGATTACTTTACCAAAAAATTATAAGATTTTAACATGAGACTTCTAAAGTATTCAAATTGTATGTTTTCTGTATTATTAATTGCAAATTTGCAAAATGCTAGGTTTCTGTTAAAAGTTTACTGCAGTATAATGTGACATTTATGCTTCCTTGAAAACTGTAAAATTTTTCTCTTGTTACTAATAGCTAATGAGTACAAAGCATCACTTGGTCTGCAGCACATTGCAATTATTGTCTTGTGATCTACATTTCCTAGACAGATTTCAGTAACAGCTTATGTGAAAAGATCTTAGCATTCATCTAAAGTAAATGCAAAACCAGTATGAAGGTAAAAGCACATGGATTTGATTATTTTCCTTAAAAATCATGATCCATATATTATAACTTGTGATACATTATAGCTCCATTTACATCATGTAAAATTTGTCAATTATAAAAAAATCAGTTTTAAAGATAAAAGTTATATAAACTTAAATTGGTTTTCTACATTTCAATGTATACATTTAAAAGATGGAATTCACGTTAGAGCTGATAATTTACAGAAAATTTATACTTTGAAGTTTGGAAAACTTTTAGTTTGTAAATTAATTAATATGTATTTTTAAATAACATTCATAAAACATCAATTAGAAATATAAAATTGGGCTGCCTAATTAAAGCTATTCCATAAATAAGACTTCAAAGTATAAAAGAAGTGTTTGATACACTTTTAATTGTTTTAGGTTAGCTGAGTGGGCAGAGCCATCACTCATGATGTCATGAAGGGGCATTCCCAGTCCAGAACTGTTGAGAAATAGAACTCTGTCTAGTTTTTGAAATCTATTTCCTTTGTAGTGTGAAATTCTTATTGACATAATTTGGGTATATTACTAAATAAAACATATATATATATATATATATTTATCTCTTCACAGATATTTAAAGAGTATATTACATGAAGCATCAAACATTCAAAATCTATAGTGGATAGAAACATGGTACAGTGGTGTAAAGCACTAGTTGCTCTCCCAGGGGAACTGGGCTCAGTTCTTCGCACTCACAGGGTAGTCCTTGGCCTTCTGCAGCTTCAGTGCCAGTACCTGTAATGGCCTCTTCTAGTCTTCTCCAGAATGTTCTCACATACAGTACATTCACACATACCCACACATTTGCACATAAATAACAGATATAAATAATAAAGAGTCAGGAAAGATCACTATAAATATTTAAAAGGGGCAATTAAACAATAAAAATAAATTAATAAAATAAATAAAAAAATTAAAAAAAGAAAAAAGTTAACAATATAAAATGAACATACATCTATGCCTGGAGATTCAGAGTAGAGGGGGGTACCAGCTGACTTATGGTTAGAGTACAGTGGTAGCTGGGTACTTTTTAAAGAGCCCATTTTCAACAATGAGCAGACTGGACAGAAACATAGATGTTAAAGATAAGATTTAAATTGCCCTGAATTCAAATTATGCATGAAAACATCCAAAGAACATTGCACCTAATGTGGAGTATCCATTCTTTTCATCTGCACATGGAACATTCTTTTTTACAGTGTGATAGAAAACTAAGCAGCTCAACAGTTTTTAGAAGGTACATATTGAATTGATTATCTGATCTGAAAACACTGTAACAAATGCAGAAATCAATAACAGGAAAACCATGTATACACACACACACACACACACACACACATATTAGACAAACTGGTTTTGAAAAACTAACATTTAATAAAGTTATCAAAATGAAATTAAATATTTATTGAAATGTGCAAGATAGAGACATGGCATAAATAGCTGATGGAATACATCAAAAGTGGGGCTGATATGAAAATTCATAGCGACATTAACTGGAAGATATCATTTCCTCTCAAAGAATCAGAAAAACAAGCACAAAACAACAACAAAAAAAGTACAAGCCACGAAATAATTAAATCAGAAATGTGTTGTATAAGTTCTTGCGAGATGTGAACAAGTGTCTTTTCTCACCAGTCAGGGCCCCAGTGAGAGAGCAGAGTAAAGGTCTGAGCACAGTCTGACTTGACAATCCAGTGAGGTTGCTGAGGTGTGAGTGAGAAACTGCTGACAGGCTGCAGGATCAGAGAGATAGATGCCCCTGTTGGAGCAGATGGCCAGGCAGAAATGGAGTTTCCTGCTGATTTCAGGCAGCATGGTAGGTCGGAGAGCCTCCTCCCTTCAGCTCTCGGGGATGCTTCCCAATCTTTGTGGACGCCTGAGTTTTGTTCACTTCCTAGTTCTTCTGAAACCCCTGCGTGCCTTCTGGAGGGGGCGCTTCAATTCTGTTGAACTCACAAAGAGTGAGATTCTTTTCAAAAAACGTCAACAGAGCGAAGACACTAGCAAGCGCTTGGCTCGAGGAGATAAGCAGGAAGTGAAAGCGGAGGAAGAAAGAAAATGAGGACGGAAAATACAGCCATTGTACCTTATTCTTGAGAGTTACAAAGCTCGGGGGCAGAGTATTAGGAAGGAGAAAGATTTCAGCAAATTTGAGAACAAAAAACAAATAGACTCCTTCTTGGACAATACACCGTGTTAGGATTAAACCACGAAAAACAAAACAAACAAAACACAACAACAACAACACAACAAGAAAACTTGAGCAGACTGATAGCAACAACTTTGACTGGATAATAAAAGTAAAATTTTCTTCCGTCAATTTAAAGCCCACGATCTGAATGTCTCCCTGCAGAGTTCTACTAAATACTTAAGGAAGATTAATATCAAAAATGTATTGCATTGCTGCAGATTCTCTACGTGATCAGTATTACTATAGAAACAAAGCTAGGTACGGACACAGCACAGAGGAAAACCATACATTAGTATATTCACTGATGAAAATTCAGAAATTCTTTAAAAAGAGAGAGAGAAAATATGCTGCCCTCTGAAACGCAGCAGTATCTTAGAAAGGGCACAGGGTTTGAAAAGTGGTTAAGTGCCGGGTCTGGTAGGCCTCGGGAGGCAGAGGCAGGCAGATCTCTGTGAGTTTGAAAGACCCCCGAAAGGAGACCCTCACTCAAGCCTCGGGATGGCTCGCACCCATAGACACACAAACGATCATCTTGCTGTAAACACATGAGGCAGTTTATTGGCGGAGCTCCGGGTCGACACGTATCTCACACAGGAGACAGAGGGGTTGACCCAGAAGCCCAGGGGCTTGGGGTTTATATGGGCAAAGGTTGGGGGGAGCCGGAAGTTTTGGCGTGGCCACACACGATTGGTTGTTTCAAACATTTGAAACATCAGCAAATTGCGTAGGCAGATCTGGGGTAAGGTCACACTTAATCACACGGGAACAGTCCTTGGTTCCTGTTTTTCTCCAAACCCGAGGGTAGATGTTTATCTGAGCTAAGGATACATCTGGTTAAACTCAAACCTGCAACATTGTGTGTGGGCCTCAAGGGGGGATTAAGCAAACACCGTAAGATTGAATGAGGGGTCTTGGCTCATTACTCACTCGATCATGTCCCGTACGTACCTGTTTCTCTCAGGAATTTGTCCTTATGTATCCTTCCTATCTTTTACGCCGGTCCCTGGAACACTCAATAGGTCTTTGTCTCATAGCTCCGCATTCTTTGTGACTTACCATCTGGGGCCTTGGGCTAGCATACCTGCCGACCTGCACTCTCAACTATTTGGGGCTTAAGAGTTAGAGAGCTCTGCTGATCTGGTTGCTTTAATGCTATTAAAAATAGCCTGTGAGGCCTTTGGTTTCATTCTTAACATTGGAAATACTAACGAACATTACACATCATCACATATGATAGTCAACCTGCAAAGGAACTTAAAACATGCTTAGAATTTGCAGGTCAATGACGTGAGTCCAACTGGAGCGATGCAGCGTCACACGACCTCGCACAGCCCCTCCCTCCTCCCTCTCCTCTCCCCCTCTTAGGCTTCTCTGTCTAGTAAGTCAAAGTCCTGGAACCAGAAGGTAAATTTCCATATTTGGGAATCAAGCCAACTTTCCTTTCTGGGAAATTCGTTTCTCTTCCATTTAGGAAAACGTCACAGAGAAGTCCTAGCCCACAGCAAACTGTTTCCTGCAACTTCCTGCACCACACATCTGATTCCTTTGGAAAAAAAAAAGCCCACCAAAAAATACCATCCGAAATACCTACAGATTCAGTGTAAATCCCATTGTAATAGTATCAGTGATATTTCCCAAAGAAATATGAAAAAATGATCTAAAATGTAAGTGGAACCACAAACACTTAGAATAGTTAAAGCAATCATGAATAGAAATAATAAGACAGAAACCATTATATTATACGGCTTGAAAAGATACTGCAAACTCAGCATAATCTAGACAGTACAGAACTGGGTGGATGGAATGAAGTGTAGAGCATGGTCGAAGTTCCATGTCTATAGCCAACTAACTTTCAACAAAGGATCTACGTTTCAGTCAGAATACATGTCTCAAAAATGAGAGAAGCCTAGGAAAGATACCAGACACTAATCTCTGGCAAAGTACACAGACATACACCTACTTACATACATATGCAAACACAGTTTTCAAAAAGAAAGAAAAAAGAAACTAACTGCAAATTTAGCACGTTATAGTAGGTCAAAATTTTTCTCTAATTAAGAGCTCGTTATTTTCTTAGCAGAGTCTCCAATCAAACAGTTGCTTTTCGCACTTTGGAAGTTTTGCAGATAGATTTTTACAAATTACTTCATTAAAAGTTTTTATAATAACATAGATGCTCTTTACCAAAACCTTTGAAAGAGGCATAAAAATTATTTCCTCAAGAGAACAACTAATATACGTCCGTATCCGAAGATGTAATTATTTATACCCAAAACAATAATTTGCGATTAAGACAACTGCTCACAATTTAAACGTGTTTATATTCTTAGGCCTTTTCCCATAATTAAGATTTTGGAATGCAGATATATCCTCACTGACTGTAAAAGACTCTGCTCATTGTTTTTCTTTATTTTATTTTGTTGAGTTAGGTAATTCAATAACAAGATGTTTATGAGTGGAGATTGGAAGTGTAAGCAGGCTGCAAAGGAAGCAGAGGTGAGCTGCCGGGAACAGAAGAGGCACGTGAAAGTGCGGTCAGTGCTGTAGGCTGAGCTGATCTCTCTTGTGTCCAGTGCTATAGCAGCCAAAGTGCCCAGGAAAAAGAGAGTGGAACGTCCTGCTTCCCTTCTTATTACGTCATGTGCTTTTCTTCATCTAAAGTCAATCAATTGCCAAGGGCTAAGAAATGCTTTGGTGTAATTTACACATTTCAATGCAAAAAAAATAAATAAATAAAATAAAACCAAGGAGCAGTGTTGAGAAGAGCACACCCCCTAAGATCAAGAAGAGGCTTTATGGTAGAAAGTAAAGATACTGCAAATTGCAAGACCAAGGGATTATAGTGAAACACACATACACAGGCACACACTTACACCCTCCATCATCCAAACCAAACCAAACCAACAACACAACAGAAATACAAAGATGTGGTAAATTAACATCGTATTAACTTTGAAGTTTTTTTTTTTTCCTGCATTTTAACTATACCTGATGCCTCTCTCTTCTGTGGCCGTGCTCACAGCTTCTCTGACATTTTCGCACATTTCACTTTGCTAAAAAAGAGATAATTCAGTTTTTGACATAGATTATTTATAATAATACTAGCCAAGTTTTGCTTATAGTTTCATGGTGCAATCATATGTGGAGACAAATGATAATAGAAAGTAAACACTATGGCTATTTTATTATTTTATATATTCAAGGAAAACAGAATCATAGAATTTCATTGTTTATTGTCATTTCTCTTCTATGTTTTCAGCACTGACAAGTAAATTGCTCATTCTAATTATCTCAGTTAAGGAATTTTGCACATCTCAGTGCAAGGAAAAAATCTGTTTTCAACTGTTTGTTTGAAGATTCATAGCTCTTAGCTACCTCCAACCCTACAGGATGCGACAGAGATTCTATCACTACGGGGTTTGCATCATTTTTGCAAATTAATATTTCTTTTTATTTATCTGAATCAAACACTTTTGCTGTTGCTTTTCTGAGTTCATCACAATCCACAGCCTATCACAGGCACTAATATGAACCCATGTAGCGTGGGAAAAACAACTGCCACCTGTAATAATGTCTATTTTTATGAAACTGTT
>OU015750.1:55242703-55254765 GCA_907169655.1 Acomys percivali
TCACTATGAAAACAGAAGCTCCCAAAAAAATGTAGAAAAAAATCTGTGCGAATCATCTATAAAAGTATTAGTTGTATATCCAAAGGACTACAGAGATACATGCTCATCCATGTTCATTGCTGTATTAGCAACAGCAATTGATTTTCACCAATTAATTAATTAATGTATACTAAAAACATGGTAACCTTAGGAATAAATATGTACATCTGAACAGACATCACAAACTAGCCTTAAACTTGATACGTACTAAAATGTGACCTGGGACTGATCCTCCTCTCCTCAGTTTCCAAGCACCGGGATCATAAGAATGTAACACCAAACTTGATTTATGCTGTGCTGAATCCCATTGTCTGTAATAGACAAGCACTTTACCCACTCACTCATCCTTGTCCCCAGCCACCACTTCTCTAATGCAACAACCAAATACATTCACAAATATTGATAAAAGTCACTTTGGGTATTGCAAGATATTTGATCCCATTGTGAACCCCAAGATTATGAACTGTAAAAACTAATTTCTAATTGTGGTATGGCTCAGTCTTTAATCCTAGAGCTCTTTCTGTTTACCATAAGAACTTGCGGTATGGCTTATCCCTCGCACACACCTGTAATCCAAGAGCTTTCTGTAAACAGGATTAGATAAAACATAGGGAGTTAGAGGAAGTCCAGAGGATGGATGGAGTGATGCACAGGAAGCAGGAAGGACGGACATGGAGTTGGGTGTTTAGGATGTGCAGAAGGAGGAAAGGTGTTTTCCTTCTGGGGCATGAGCTGAATAGGAGGGGCTTTGTCATTGTGGGTCATTGGCTTAGGAGGAAGGTCTGCTGGGTGCTTTCTCTGCCTCCTTGAGCTAGCAGGTTTTTCACACATACACAACATCTTGATCCTGAACATTTATTGGTAATAATCAAACAATTGGGATTTCCTTTCTTTATAATAACACTTGGGGAAAAAATCAGTAAAACCAAATGACATGTTGAATTACAAACATATTAATGAGCTCTATATTAAACACAATGAAAAACTACTCACATTTTAAGACAATAGTTACTTATGTAAATTATACAGACAAATGTATTTAGAAAATTTGTGTTTCTAGTAGATATGATGTCTAAAGTTATGGAGAGCTATATGGTTTTAAAATACTAATAAATGACCAAGGTCTTAAATAAGAAAAAGTACTATTTGTTGAAAATATTTTTCTTTGAAGCTATGTAATAAAATATTTACTAGTGATTTTTTCTGAAGAAATTATTTCTGGTATTTTGGGTAACATTTTAGCACTTAACATTAACTTGTAAGAGTTTAGTCTACATATGTGAAGATAATCTTTTTAAATACTAACAAGTAATATTTACCTAGACAAATAAAATAGTAAAGCCAGTATGATGAGATATTTGAAGCAGAAACTGGCTTCACTTCTATTAACCAAATCAACACATTGATTCTGATTTTAATTTTCTTATGAGTGTTAGACTACTTGCAAAGATGTGTGCAACTGTGTATGAGTAAGCATATAGATACATACATTTATACTACTAGGTTAAGTAATCCACAAGGCTCAGATTATCATTCATCATTATTGATGAAAATAAAAAGCAAATGTCCGACAAACAATGAAATTCAGATTTGTAAACAAATGGCTCAGTGCTTATGTGGTCGTTGGAGCACATTGTGATAGTTTAACATGGTAGAATACTCCGGTATTGAAGTACAGTACAAATAGATTACAGGTTGAACCTGAACATTTTCATTTAAATAATTTCATTTATACTGCATGTAGTTATTATTTTTTATTTCCCTAGGCAATCGTATATACCTCCTGCCATCCATTGTTTACATCCTGTCAGGTCTGATTGTCAACTGTGTTATAATTTCTATGCACGTATTGGCGATAACATGGGTGATTATAGGAACTGTCTTTGTTATTTGATGTTACAAGATGATTTCCTCCAAAATGTAGTATCTACTTCTCATGCTGCCACGTTCATGGCTAAGCGTCCCTATATGAATCTGAGGAAAACACAGTTTATAGCACTCCGTTTCACATTTCTAAGTTGGCAGGTTTACATATTTAGCATCCTACTAAATGGAACAGTCCAGATGACTTTCTGGGATACTGGGCCAACTGCCTCCTTAGCTCTGTAACTCTGGTGTTTCTCAACATTACAGTTCATTACCTTTAACAATTTCCAGCAGAATGGAGAGATATCTACATAGGAGATGAGTGTTGCCAGATTTTCTTGAAGTTTAGAACTGAAAATTACACAGTGCCCTTTCTACTTCATATTATTATTTAGATTGACCCATAGATCAAATCCAGGTTTACTGAAAGAGGCAATTCATACATTTTTAAAATTCTGTTATAATAGATGTGGTAGCCAACACATCCCTCTAAGGTCTCAGTGTTTCATACACTGAATACCTCTTTATTCACATTTTTCCAGAATTTTCGCAATCAACCTGCTCTTCCTCTCATGCTCCCTCAAAAGTCCAGAGCCTGCATATGTCTTTCACTAAAGAACTTTCTCTGGCTTCTTGTGGAGATGCCTTTCTTTTGTCTACAGTGCCTGCACAGTAACCATAGAGCTCCAGAGACCCTGTGGAAATATTTGTCCTCCACAGAAAGTTGGTGGCTTTACATTGCCCTAGTGCAGCATGCCATCTTGTGGGCTCTTCAATAGAAACTCGTCCTGTAAAAAGAATCTCAGGTGCTTCTTTGAGAATGTTTCCCATTACACCTGACAGATGCCTATGCGTTCAGAATACGCAGTGGCATCACTTTGAGGCTTTCTTGTTTCCTTCCTCGTCCACGTAAATATGGGTTGTACCATAAGGCTGTCTGTTTTTCCTTTGCTCTTAATAAGCCTATCCTACTAGGAAGAATCTGACAGATTATTCAGCTTCGCGTTGCCATTTAACCCCTGCGTATAAATGACCCTCTTCTTCGCCCGAATACACTAGGCTAACAGGCCAGTGGAAATGCAATAGCCATGCTGCCTCATTCTCCTCCCTTCAGTCTTTATCTGAGCCTTTGCAACCGAATCCTCACTTCCTCTGCTCTGGTTACTAGAGACATTTATGCTCTATTTCCTCTCTAGTCCGAACTCCAGATTCCTGTCTATAAACATGCATGAGACTTGGGCATGGCTGGGAGGATGCACTCTGCTGCCTGCAGGTGCCGCTCTGCTGCTCTGTAGACCCAGGTTCTTTTTTTTTTTTTTTTTTTAAATTAATTTATTCTTGTTACATCTCTATGGTTATCCCATCCCTTGTATCCTCCCATTCTCCCCTCCCTCCCATTTTCCCCTTATTCCCCTCCCCTATGACTGTTCCTCAGAGGGATTACCTCCCTCTGTATATGCTCATAGGGTATCAAGTCTCTTCTCAGTGTCCTGCTGTCCTTGCTCTGAGTGCCACTAGGTCTCCCCCGCCAGGGGACATAGTCAGATGTGAGGCACCAGAGTACAAGAGAAAGTCAAATCCCTCTCTCCACTCAAGTGTGGAGACTGTCTTGCCCAGGTTCTTAACTAGATTACACAAGTGTAATTAGGTGTGCCACTGGCAGGAGGAGCCATACCTGGTTGGTTATCCATAGGCTGTCTACTGACAGAAGCCGCTGCGGTCTATTCATCTGTAATGGAGAGTGTCTTGTAGAAGCACAGGATGGAGATGTAGTTGTTGGCTGGATGGTATAGATTACAGGTATCAGGTGATAGCAATAAGAACTCTTTTCACAGCCTTCATGCATTGCTTAGAAGCTCCTGTGCTAAAGTGAGGCGGACTGGTCTCATCAAGCTTGTTACCACCCTGTGGTGTTTTAGACACTGTGAGTGTTAGCTGCTGCCAGGGAGGCAGGATAATGGTCATTTGCAGACAGAGTTGTCCAGGAGACTCAGGTGGTGGCAGTGACTGTAGTAGAGATGGTGCTATGAGCACCTATGCCTATACTGAACAGCGACCTTTCACATTTGGGAGCTGGGTGGAGTAGTATAACCTCTTGGAGGTTTTTCTTGAGATGTTTGCACACTCTGCTTTCCTTGTAGGTGGCAGCTGGGAGCCTAGGCACAGCTGGTAACAGTGGGCTGTCTGTACGTTCCACGGATTTGCTTCCTACACTTCCGGCAGGTGTGCATGCATCCTTGTGACTGTCACTGGAGAGTATAGTCACCATGGGCTGCTGGGCTGCATTCTGTCTGGAAGTCCTGCCACTTGGAAGTGCTCCCCTTACTCCTCTTGCATTTAGCAGTTGTGTTTTTCTCTCAAGGACGCCTCTTGAATGGAATAGTATTTAATTGAGACACAAAATATTGAAAGGAAGTAAACATCAAGAATTGGCCCAGGAGTATTTTAGATAGAAGAATTAGTGAATACAAGGTTCCCAGGGTGAACAAAAGCTAATGTAGTAAGAAACTGCAATTCTCTGACAATCCAGACAAAAAAGACTAGTTTTCAAAGTCAGAGATAAACACTAGTGATTATAGAAAATATTGGGGAGTAATGATTCAAGTGCTACCTTTATTATATTTATGAGATAATTAGGCACTACAATTCATACTTTGAGAAATGTATGATTTATTCATGAGACTATTATCAAGCTATAAAGTCCTTAAGTTGTAACTTCAAACCTAAGACAGCAAAGGATGGAAATCATTGTGATAAACTGCAAAACTTTCAGGTGACTCATTTGCCACCAAACTTCTATCTGGAATGATGTAAAACTCTACATAACCTTTATCCATCTCATTTTTGTGTGAATATTTACACATAGTCCTGAATACGATGATGTACTCAAATCTGTGTGTTGACTCAGACTCTTCTGGGAGTGTTAGATAAATTGCAATCTAAAGGCTCCTAAATTAAAAAAGAACTACATTTCACTTTAAAGTTCTCAGATAATGATATGTAAACTCATAGTTGCAGAATTTCCTGAAACATTAATTACATGCTGTGAAACTGAACTAAGATGTAAGGTATATAAAAGATATAAGAAATGAAAAAGAAAGAAATTGAAAATATAATATGCTAAAATAGGAAGTTTCCTCCTTTTTCTCTTTGCAGATTTAACAACCACATTTAGCCTACAAAGCACATATGTGACTACCAAAATTTAGATAACAGTTTCTGCACGGCAGACAGGCATAAAACTAATAGCAGCTACGTTGAAATGGATAAGAACAGTCTACTCACTTCAATTAATCCCATCAAGATAATCCCTCACAGGCATGCCTTGAGGCTAGTCTCTGTGGTGATTCTAAGTTCTGCCAAACTGACAATCAATAGAAAGCAGCTAGCATATAAATAAGAATGTAGAAAATTGAATGGGAGATTATCCTCTCGTGGTGTCTTATTGTGCTGCTGTTTACTGCTTCTTCTGAGAACTTAGTATGAAGGAAGCCAGTGTGGTGCAGCCAAGGGTATCCATGTGGACACATGAGTATGCCTGTTCAAAACAGAAACAAAAGTAACTGACTTATGACTGTCCTCAATGAAATGATTATTTGTAATTTCTCCAATAAAATTAATGGTTATTTTACAAGGTAGATAAAAGTCACACAAACGTTTCTTATAATTTTTAACTGTTACTCATGGGAGTGTTTTGCCTCCATGTGCATAGTTGCAATACATGACCTCTGATGCCCAAAGAGGTCAGAAGAGACGTTCAGACAATCGAACTGGAGTTAAGAATAGTTGTGAGCCTGAGCCACCGTGTTCGGGAAGAGAACTGAACTCATGTCCTCTGTAGAGCAACAAGTGCTCCCATCTCTTGAACCAAACCCAGCCCTGTAAACACTTATTTTGAATATCACATATTAATATTATATATCCCTTAGGTTCAGATATCCATCAACCCACTGAACATGTATTGTAACTAATACAGAAATTTAGTTGTCCAAAGTCTCTGCCTGCACTTTATTTCCTCCAACATTGCTGGTGGAACATCACTCAAACTGGCTCATTTACAGAAATCACATTGTGTCCCTATCTCCTTTGTATCACATGCACTGATTTTTGACATAATGTATAAAGTATATAAACAAGATGGGTACAAAGTGATTTATATTAATTAATATTTTACTGAATCATATTAATTTAACAATACTTAATAATCCCACTATTCATGATAGCTAATATTCTTAAATATAAAATTAATATCAATTAAGACTTATATTACATTAGATTTGAACAGATAGACTCTCTTTATTAGTATAACTAGCCTAATTTTCATGGAATAATACAAACCTGACCATTTTCTTTTATTTAATCATTAAATTAAAAACTATAAAGCGAAAATCATTTAACATAATTGTTCATATTATGAGATTCACATAAATGTTATTTAATATTTTATTAGCAATCTATCTAAAATGTATGTTCTAAGGATCGATCATATGTTTAAAATATTAACTTAGTATTTTTCAGCTGGTGGTAACTGATCTTTCTCATGTAAACAGACCCAAGGTGTGTTTTAAGAAGTAACTCATTACACAATTGACTCCATATACAGAAGTCAGCATCACATAGAGCAAATGTCACTTAGAAATAAGCCTCAAGATTCCCTCAGTTGGCAGGGATTATGTACTCAATATTTCATCGATTCATATCTGAGCAAATTTGCGTTTCATGCTTGAGAGACGAAGACAGTAAAATTTACAAGCATGTTTGACTGAAATACATTTTATATTTGCTAAAGTGTTCTCTGGGAACCTATGAATTTGAGGGAAAGCATTCTCCAGGAAGCCCTTTATCTGCAGTTGTGTCCTGTGAGGTCTTTTTAGAAGAATCCACCTATGTTTTAAAAGCACTCAACATACAATGTGATATATTAGCTTGGCCCTAAGGTGCGACTTGAAAATCATTGAACAATCCTAAATGTTTCAAGCTTTAAAAATTTTTTGAAGAAGTTGCAAAATATAATTAAGAGCTGAAAAATTAACAGAAAATTCACCACAAGATGTCATAAGACTGGACCGAAAATGCAATCGTTTGCATTTTCAAATTAAAGTATTTTGTTCTTTGTTGCTATGTATTTTTATAACTGAAATGTTTTTAAAACAATTTCATTTTGATCTGGCTTTTAGACTTAGCTAGTATTTTCTACTTACTTCTTTAACATAACTATGTGTCTAGATTCATTTTATAGCCCCATCTATCACTGGTATACCACAAATATGTGATCATCAACTACTTGAAGAATTTGAAAGTTAAGTACATAATTTGCTCTCTGAGTGTAAAATTATAAGACTATAAGTGCCAAGAGAGAGTAGCAAGTGCAGTGGAAGTAATGCAAAGAAACTTTAGTTATATGGTTTGACTCTAAGACATTTGAGGTTTCCCATAAAGAACTTTACAATAAAATAATATATTTGAATAAAATGAAAACCACTAAAAGGAACCCATGAGCCATCTGTTGGATAGATCCTCTAGCCTTCTCTGAATAGGGGAAAGAGGCAGCAGCCCGAAGAGAGAAATATCAGCTGAGTGTGGCAAGCACATGTCTTGGAAAGAGGCAGGTAAAACATACTACCAGTAGAATTCTTCACAGAATTCTAAAATTATTCAGTATACCTTAATTATAATGTCCATTAAATTATTATAATTAAACACTAACCTATCACCCCAGTGAATGATAAATGAAAACACCTATAGGTCACCCACCTGCAAACTCTTGCAAATGGCTACAAAGCAGTGAGATCCATCAGGTGATTTGTATGTTGACTGGAAAGGGTCCAAACAGAATTTCTACCCACTGCTTAGAATAATTCTAGATTAATGTTATTAATTTACACAGAATAAAATCCATGAGATTAAAATTAATGAAAATGAAGTCATTTAAAATAATGAAAACCCAACTTTTAACAAAAAAAAAAATTATGAAGAACCAGGAAATGTTGAGAGTAGGAAAAGTGGTCTAACCCAGAAAAGAGTCTTTCCAATCTGTTATCTAATATGAAATGCTCAGCCCTCAAGCCATAAACATACAGGCAACATTATACAAACTCAACAGGATGAAGTTGTGCATTTAATAATGTATGTGTATGTGTGTGTGAGAGAGTGTGTCATGACAGCTAAAGACAAACAGAGAACATAAATTTGAGTAGGAACAAAAAAATGTGCATGAGAGGGCAAGAAAAGAGAAAGGAAACAGGAGGAAATGATGCAAGTATAATTTAATTAAAAATAAATATATATAATAAAATAATAATCACATATATCAAATACTATCAAGAGAACTTTATATCTATCCTTTATTTAATGCTGCAACAACACTATGTAACTTATCCCTCCATGTTTCTCAGTTTCATTGAAGATTAATTTATACACAATAAAATTAAAAACGTAAAGAATATATTTGATGAGTTTAAAGTTACATCATGCTGTGGAGATGTCCATGGTTGAAGTATTATTTTTCTTCAATCTGGCACACTACAGTTCCTTCAAGCTCTTCTGTATTATGGAGCGGTCAAAGTTACTGATGCACATTCTGTCATTCATGACTTATTTTCTTCTAAAAATGTTAGGCAACTGCATTCAGAGACGATTTCAAGTGTCTTCTACTTAGCATGGGCTCCTTAAATCTCCTACACGGCTGCATGTATCCACTCCTTCCTCTTTGTTACTGAGTGGTATTCACCTTATAGATATAGCACAATGTATTCACCAGTTGATAGACATCTGTGCCATTTTCATTTCCAGACTATCCTGTATAAAGCTGCTGTGCGAAGTTTGCTATCAGTGTTTACATGGGCATGGAGGAAAATACCTCTAAGAATAAAGTTGATGAACTACTGAGTAGTTACCAATTTAACTTATAAAAATTATTTATTTTTCAGGTGGATGGTCATTTTACATTTCTAACACAGCTACACCAATACTTGGTTGGCATCATCATAAATTTCCCTGTTGTCCATTCTAATGTTTGTCTAGTGTTGCTGTAGGTTTAGACGAGAATATGTGTCCATGGCAGATCTTATAAAGGGAATTCTTTTAGACCATATTTACTTTGAAACTATGCTAATTTATTAACTGTTACTCATAAAAAATTTCTCAAGTAAATGCAGGGACTGACTGTAATTTTAGGGTAAGTAATAAAAAGAAGCATTCATTTTTCAAGGTTCTTGAAAGCTATATAAAGTAATAGATATGACATTAGTTAAATATCTTCAGAAATTATTTTCAGATGTGTGTGTGTTTTCATGTATGTATGCATGCACATGGTGAGAGTAGAAATAGAACTGAAATTTGATGGAATAAATACTTGTAATTGTCCATATCTTAATGATACTGTTAGTCAGAAATGCTACATGTGAACTCATAGCCAATACAAATAATACAAGTCACACTTCAAATAAAATTGGTCTGTAAAAACCAATTGTTAAACATGTACATAAAAATAGTACTAAGTTTGTGAATATTCTTTCTTTCTTTCTTTTTTTTTTTAAATTGTTTTTGGTATAAACAATGGTAGAAACCCTAGAGGGTCCCTTTACACATTGAAAATGTACTAAACAAACAGTAATAACTTAAAAAAATCAGTGAAGCAGAAACTTGATTGATTCATTTTATCATTATTTCTCTTTTCTCATACAGTATATCCTGATTACAGTTTCCCCTCCTTCCGGTTCCTCCACACCTTTTCTCACCTTTGGGTCCCCTCACTTTCTCAGTCTCATTAGAAAAGAACAGGAATAGATTCAATAATCTACTTTTTGTTCTATTATCCTTATATTTTTCTATATCCCCCTTCTTTCTTTTCAGCTCCTATCTCTTTACCTATGACATAAAGATAAAGGAAAAGAGAGAAATCCCTAAGTCCAGCCTGGTTTTCTCTATATATAAGACCAATAATAACTTATAACCAACTCCTGATGAAAATAAGCATTTGTAACCCAAGAGAGCAAACAGAACCCCCCCCTTTTAGGGGATTTAATCTACTCCTCAACTTAAAGTTGTAATTGTTACTCACAAATAAGTTTTTTTTTAATTCATTGGTACAAAATTTTGTATATTGGTGCAAAATAAAGTTAATTTTGATACATTGGCATAGAATTTAAATTAAGATAATTCTTCACATACGATATATATACACACACACACATATACACACAGAGACACAGACGTACACACACACACACACACACACACACAATTATATTGTACCCATCCAACCCCATTATAATACAAGGTTTTCTTCCGATATCTTTAAAGTGATATTGCAAGCTGTTTAGGATAATTAAGTAATAGAAGCTAATTGTTAGTTGAGCAAATCATGGTAATGTCAATTACTAGTCTATTTTTATCACAAGAATAGATCTCCTAGGTCTGTTAGAGTGATATGATTCTATAGATATGTATGGTAAAATAGTTAGATGGGGTCTTCAAAAGCCTCAGAGACCTACAGAATATGGTATTTAAAGATGTTTTTATTATTCTAAAGATTCTTTGACAAATGACAGGTTAACTTCTGGCAACACCCAGCCTACCTCAAAGAAGATGATGAGCATCAAAGAACCTCCTTATGGAGATGGCTTCAAATGTGGCAAACAAGCCACTGGGCAAAACATCCTTATTTCTGCCACAGACAGAATTCTGCCTAAAAATGTGCAAGCTTGGATACAGGCAGGGTTGACAGGCAAATTCTACCAAGACAGGGCAAGCAAGTCCTCATTAGTTCCTGCCTCACAAATATATCTGTCAGTTATGCTGGGCCAGAAGGCTGAAGATGATGCTCCAACATTATAGAGAGTTTTGGTGACTGTTCAGGCAGTAAACTGTTTCTGTCATTTTTTCATTTTGGAAACTGCTAATCTGCACTTCTGGTTCACTCAGGTAATTAAGTTTTATTCCTTCTCAAGTCTCTGATGGGTTTGAAGATCAGATAGTTTAGTCTTACTATTAAGCTTAGTTATTTAGGGGTTAGGATATTTTGAGGTCTAGATGTTTTAAGTTTATAGAGATGAAATATTATAGACAAGGATTTTCATTCAGAATTTTAGACTCAACAAAATAGAAAAAAATGTTTACTTCAAGTTTGCCAAATATGAAAAGCCAAATCACTATGAATGTAACCGTTATATAATTCCTGGTCATTTTGTGGTTTTTTTCCTGCTATATGTAGTTAATTTTATTTATATGTAATAACATAAATGAATATGTTTAAAAAATAAATACAATAATAAAAACATTTAAAGAACAGGATTCTGAAACATAACAATCAAACATGACAAAATAAAATACAAGATGAAACAAAATTTGTCATATGGAAGTTGGACACCAGGAGGATAGGAGTTCCGAAAGCAGGCAAAAGAGTCAGACACCCTCTTGTTCTCACAGTCAGAAGTCACATAAAAATACTAAGCTTATAGCTTATATATATATATATATATATATATATATATATATATATATATATACACACACACACACACACACATACATACACAGAGGACCTGATGCACACCCATGTAGGCCTTATGCTGGCTACTTTAGCCTGTGAGTTCAAATGTACCTTGTTAGTTCATTCAGAGAACCCTGTTTTCCTGGTGTCCTCCATCTCCTCTGACTAATAATCTTTCTGCCTCCTCTTCCACAGGACTCCCTGAGCTTTGAGGGGAGGGGTTTGCTGGAAACCTCCAACTTTGACTCTCCCTTCATGGATTGCCTGGCTAAGGGTCCCTCTATCTGTTCCCATTTCCTGCCTAGGCAAGCTTCTCTGATGGTGACTGGATAAGGTACTGATCTGTGAGCATTGCAGAATGTCATTTGGAATCAATTTATTGATTTTTAAAACCAGTAGTGTTTGTTTTTAACCTAGGTCTCTGGCTATCTAGTCTCTGGTTCTTGGCTATCCAGGCAGTGTTAGATAAAGGTTCTTTCTCATGGAGTGGGCCTCATGTCAGATCAGATATTGCTGGCTGCTCCCACAAGTTGTATGCCATCATTGCCCTAGCATATTTTGTAAGCAGGACAGATTGTAAGTCAAAAGTTGTGTGTGTGTGTATGTGTGTGTGTGTGTGTGTGTGTGTGTGTGTGTGTGTGTGTCAGGGTGGGTGAGTCGGGGG